>CM021766.1:31545732-31605795 GCA_011076525.1 Nettapus auritus | reverse complement strand
AAAAAAAAAAAAAAAAAAAAAAAAAAAAAAAAAAAAAGAGAAAGAGATGGAGAGAGAGAGAGAGAAAGTGTGGACACACTAAGACTAAAGAACCAGTAAACAATTCACACTACAGTTTACTGTTTACTTACAGGTTCTCTATAAAGACAACTTTATGAATTATGAAGTGGGAAACCTATGACTGAAAAGATATAAAGCAGCTAATATTGTACCTCAGCCCGCTGAAAACAGAACTTTAACTCACAGAGTTAAAGAGAAGTTGCAAAAGTAACCTGAAATTTTGACTTTTTTAGACTAAAATGATGTTTCATCTGAAGTGCTACAATTCTTCTGGATTAATTCATTTACAAGATACCACTTGCAGTTCTCAAACACAGCTAACAGAGAAACTAGAAAATCAAGGGAGAGCTTCAAATACATGAAGAAATGTCCAGTTTTCAATCAGAGCAGCTTTGAAATACCTTCATTAAAAATACATCCAATTTACATTTCAGTGAGTCATTACCTCTGACTACCATTGTCAGGTTCCAAAATATTTTTAAAGTAACAAAATAAGCCATGCATATGGAAGAGACTGACTTGCTTTAGCATTCTTTTTAAAGTAACCCTGTAAAGAAAGCAGAATAGGATTGATATAAAAACCTCTCTGCGCGTAAACCTGAGAAAACGAAACTCACAGAAAGACGAAATCCTGTTTACAAAATCACATATGAAGAGAATTGCCTGTGACGGGCTCTAACTGCAGCCTCCTGATACAGTCTGTCTGATGAAACCTCTCTGTGTGAATAAGCCCATACCACAAGCCCCATTTTGCAGTCACACAACAAAACAAATGGAACAAAAAAGGAAATCCCAA
Source organism: Nettapus auritus (assembly GCA_011076525.1). Lineage (NCBI taxonomy): Eukaryota > Metazoa > Chordata > Aves > Anseriformes > Anatidae > Nettapus > Nettapus auritus. The sequence goes on along the minus strand of CM021766.1, from coordinate 31,604,939 downwards.
CTATATTTCAGTTGTTAGCATTTTGTTCTTGCTGGAAAGCAGCACACTGAAGGAGACAAACTCCCACAAAAGCAGCAGCTGGTATCTAACATACCATGGTACAGATAATTATTTAACAAGAACTTACATAAAGCCCACAAAAATAAAAGTCAGCTCTTTATAGGAGGGGTGTTTTCTTGTTGTGATGGGCTGTATTTTCTTGGTAAGTCACGGTGTGGGCAGGGGAGGCTGGGGTACTGAGCTGTCTCTTACCTGAGCTGATCATACTGTGCATTCTTTGCTGAGCCAAGAGCTGATCGCGTCCAGAAACCCCATCTGAGGAAAAACACGATTCACTCTCATAAATTGTCTGCAGCATATTCCAGCCAGTCTGCACTTCAGCTACACGAGAGAGTCATCACTGCACTTGCACAGGGGCGTCAGGCACGACCCTCTGCCGTCCTACCTCCTCCAGCCAGGCTCGTCAGACAGCACACTTCGGTAATTAGCAATGTGTAAGCATTTGTACAAGTATCTACTAAGAGAGAAAAGACAAAATCCACTTTACACAGCTGCGAGAGGGCAGGAAACACACGCCGGACTGTGCACCCCTGAGTTTGAGCACTTGTGCTCTGGAAGCCAACAGCAGGTGGAAGAAGAAATGCAGAAGAAATATCTCGGTGCTTCAGGCTTTCTCGTGTGTGTGTGTGTGTGTACGTGTGTGTGTGCGTGGGGGGGAAGGCAGCCTCTCGCAAAGTACACCCAACGAGCACGTTTCCAGGGCCACCGGCCCCACCGGGTTCGGCTCCAGTCACCCCACTGCCACCAGTGTCACGGTCCCTCGGCCGCCCCTCGGCCCGGCTGGCGGAGTTGGCCGGGCCAGTGACAACTCATTTGCATTCAAATCAACAACAGCGTGGCCCAGCGGCGGCAGAAATAGAACAATGGCTGGCCTGAGCCAAAAATAGGTCAAGCGCAGCCGGGTGATTGGAGCCTGCATTAATGCGTTTAAAAATACCACAGCAAACACAGCTGTCCAGTCTCTGTCTTTCAAACTGCAATCCTCCCTCGTCCTCAAGCGTAATTAACCCTTTCCCACTGCCAAGCCTATTCCTGTGACAAAAAGCTAGGGCGGGTGGGCGAGCACCCCAGGCAGCAGCACTCCTCGCCCCCTACCCTCCCCTCACCTAGCAGCATTGGGTGAGAAACGAGCAAAAAAAAAAAAAAAAAAAAAAAAAGAAAAGAAAAAAAAAAAAAAAGAGAGAAAAGGCCTCTGTAAAGCTTCCAAAACAACGCGGGGAGCTCTTGCTCGCAGCGTGGTTTCTGTCGCGCCCACGCACAGCAATCCCGCGGTGCTATTTTTGCTGCCCGCTTCCTGGGCTCCACGGCCCGCGGGCGGCCGGCGGGCTGGGCAGGCCAGAGGCGCAGGCCCATGGTGATGGGGCAGCTGGGCCACTGCTCGCAGCTATAAGCAGTGCTTCCATATTTAGCGTGCCTGGTACAGCGCTTATAGTCCGGCACCAGTTGTGGCACAGCATATTCAACATGCCTGCCTACTGTGCGGTGCTCCGTCGGCATACTGAAATGTGGCTCACGTTTATCTTCAGCAGCATTAGGCAATTTGTACTGCATCACTCTCAGTTTGACGAGTCAGTGTGGTTTCTGAATGGCAGCGTCTGACTGCAGATCAGAGCAAAGCACCATGCTGCTCTGTGTTCTGGCAGGCTTCATGCATGCTCTATTAACTTCATTTTTCATAAAGACATTTCAAAAGTTGCATAGCTTATTTGCTGATTAATATACCTACATGTAGGTAAGGAAAGTTTCAGTTCACTGTTACCAGTGACACTTTACCTTCCCAGCGTCCTGCTCTGCGATATGCTGTTTGCTACACAGGTGACCAACACCTGTCACTAGCTACCCATAAAACTCCTGCACCCTGGCCACACGTGCCAAAATTCTGAGTCCCTTTCCCTGTCCTGGCCCTGAGGAACTGACAGTGGCAACAGGAACATGACTACTCACTGGAATCAGGAAGTCATTACGAAGGTTTTCTCTGAGACTTCTAGAGATCCATCTGTGATGGTTTTACTCAGGTGGGCAGCCGAGTTCCACCACAACCGCTCTCTCACTCCCCCTCCTCAGAGAGGAGCGAGGAGAAAATACGATGAAAAGCCACCCCTATGGCCCCCCTGCTACCAAAACCTTGCCATGTAAACCCACTACACCATCAAATCCTGAACTACCCCAAGCACCTGTGCTTGAAGATGCAAGGATAGTGCATAACACCTGAAGATCAGCTCTGCCTTTTGGCCAAGAATTGGCTGTCTGCTGTTCAACTAACACAACAGATTGCAGTGAAGGGCAATACTATTTTTTTAACTTGTCACAATTATGCTGTCAAAGAAGAGATTCTCAATAGGAAGGTACTGTGACATCACTATATGATATTTTGAGATGTAGGGCATCTGGGAGTTGCGCAGCTCAAGGCTGCTCCCATCATCCCAAACCTTTTCTTACTCCATGTGCCAAACAATCTAGACCTGCTGAGGGCTGGGATCTGTTCCTTGGACAGATGGAGACTGCAGCAGCTGACAATGGGATTTGCCCTGTGGGATCCTTGAGTTAGCATGTAGCACTGCTCAACAGCCCTCTCTCCTCATCTTTCCTCTTCACCCAGCTTACTACCTAACACACATGCACTTTCCTTTCCCACACTGTAGAGTCCTGCCATACAAAAGGCAAAGAGGACAAGTACTTCTGTGGAAGCAGGAAAGCTCTGCAAACAGCATAAACCCAGCTCTGCAAAGGGGCATTGACACAGGTAGGATGCTACAGTGCAAGCCAGAGGATGAGCAGCACATGTATCAGGTCATATTGACAGCTGGCAACTTGGTACCATGAACACTTACAGTCATAGCACTCTCAGGACCAGTGCTAGAAAGTTATCTGGGATTCAGACTACTCAGTAACTGATGATTCCAGTTGGTCCCCAGAAGGGCTGGGTCTCTCTGCTTCATCCATGGTGCCCCACGGGTTCCAGGTCCTGGTGTTGCTCCCACAGAGCTCCGGGAGACCTGCATAGACCCCCCTGCAACACCATCGATGCTGGAGCCATTTCAGCCTCTAACAATGTTAGGAGGTGGATAACCTCAACAGAGAAGGCTGGAAAAGCAAATGTTCTTTTATATCTTGAGAAAAAAAATATCAAAATGTTTTGTGGAAAATACAAGGCACTTGCATAGTGCAGGGCAGAAGATGTTTAACAAAGGTGCAGGGGGAATCACCAGTAGAAACAGCAATCTTCTCTAACACAGAGAAAGCTTTTTATAGACAGAAGTAAATAAAAAAAAAAAAAAATGGAATTGCTTATGCCCTTGAGCCAACAAGAACATGACCCTGTTTAGTGATTCAATGCCTCAAAATAATTGAGTCTCGTATTACAGGGAAACACTGCAGGAATAAGTTAAAAACAGGTCATAACACAGAAAATTCTGGAGTGTGGGATCCTGGTATTAGGTACCCATATGTGTTTTTAGTCCTTGTATATGTGGCTGCATTTTTTAAGATGACATTCACAGCTCTGACTGATTTCAAGTATTTCTGTGAATTTAAAAAAAAAAAAAAAAAAAGCAAACTATTTTCAAGAGTAGAGAATGTACATTCAGATGCTTATCTGCAAGCATTCTTAATTTTGGCATATATAAAATAACAGGAAAATTATGCTGTTAGCTAATTCACAGACCATAATGACTACTGCATCATGTTTTATATTTGAGATTACACAAATATATATATCTAAATATTCTACTTATGACGTCAGTCACCCCAAAGACAGGGCATTTACAGTTCTTCCAACTTGGGATCTTATGGGCCTTTTTCAGAAAATCACTTTGGTACATGCTTAGCTTTAAAACACTTGCATAAATCCATGCCTTTTCAACATAATATTTAAGCACATGCTTAAATTCTATGGATTGCAATAGAATTTAAACATGCAGTTAAACACTTTGCTGAGTCAGCCCAGTCCCTAACTGTATGATCGTATGGTTTTAAATAGCTCCTTTAAAGTCCCGCAGGGGAAGGAGAAAGGGTTCATGCCTGGAGAAAACCTGGTTTTTATTTTTTGAAGCTATGCATGTTGTAAGGTGGCATTTTCATACAGGAACATGAGTTTTTTTGTTCCTTATTTTTTCAAACACATTTCCTAAACTTGGAGAACTTTAATGACACTAGAGGTAAGAGTAAACTGTTGAAATGATTTAGCACTACTGAGGTGACTCTAAATGCAATCAACAACTTTATGGAAAATGTAAGGCATGTTAGTAGTACTAAGATCTCATTAGAGGGGGTTCACAATGTGTTTCTCTTGTTTTCCTTCTGAGTTGCTAAAAACAAATAAATATAAGGAAATTAAACTGGGAAACAGCATTACTGAAACATAAAGGCTGAGAAATTAAGTGCCCAGATTAGAAAGAGCTAAGATTTCTACTGCATTATTAACTCAGCACCATAATAATTAAGTAGCACTTTTCTGTTCCTACTTTCCTTGTTAAGTGCAAACAACATATTACTGTTTGTTTTTAGCATATCCCATTTATCACTCGTGTTCTTCTGAAGCTTAGCCTTCATTAATATTAATACTATACTTTCAACTTTGGCACTTTTCTTACCTGTAAATGAATTCTTACATAGATTCTTCTGCCAGATTGCTTCACTGTATCATATGAATATTACATACAAAATAAATAAAGAGATGCTATTGAGTTTTTAGTTAAATGCTTAAGTTAGGATACTGCAAATCTTACAGGTGTCCCATACAACCTTCCTCCAGTCACTTTTTCAACAGGCCAGTATTCTGTGAAAAAGCATCACGTAATATCATGCACCAATTTGAAACTAGTGCATAAACTAGTGTGAGCTAAATTAAGTTTGTGTAGGTAATATTAAATCTTGACTACTACAGTACTGAAGTTTTGAGTTCTAATGTCTTCAACCAAAACAACTCTTAACTATGTTTTGTACATCTAATTACCAGGATAAAAATAAAAATAAAAAATGACCTATTGTAAAGAACAGATGTTTCTGCAGCCACAGTTCATTAGGTATCATAAGTACGATGTGAAACCCAAGCATCCAGCATAAATTACTACAGTTTATGCTAGAGGATTAACTAGGTTAACAAACAGCAGAAGACTATTACCACAGAGCAGCAGACGGTTTGGGAGCAGAAAGAAAACAGTGGAGATGCTCAAGCACACTGGGTTTGCTCCCACCTGGAGCACATTCCAGGCCCTGGGGCAGTAAAGATGGATGACTCAATCCACGCGCTCTGCCTGGAAAGATGTGGTAGTGCGGGGACATCACTTAGTTTTGTGTGCAGCAGCTTCTTGGCATTGCCAGTGTAGGGATACATGCTGCTTTTTCTTTGCAGTACCTTGAACCCACGTGATGGGCATTTTTCAACAGTGGAGAAAACTGGTTCTAAACACTTTTAAGCTCAATTGAAGCTTCAAAGGAATTTCCTGGGCCAAAGAAAAGGATATCAATAGCTTCAGGGGATTTTGTGACAAACAATGGGAGGATAAAACTTGACAAAGTTTTGAGGATAAGGAGTGCTGCACTAGGTAAATGAATGGGTCTCTATCATCGCTTTATATGACAATACAGAGAGCTGCTCAGCTTTCTCATGTAAATGAGCTAAGGGCTTTTGGAACTAGCTCTCCTGGCTGCTGATGACTTATCACGTCGTTCTCCTCTGAAAATATGCCTTTCCGTTCACATAAATAAGTCTCCTGAAAATTAAGTCCTAGATTCAGGACAAGACCTCAGCAACATGTGCTTGATTATAAGCAAAAGGCTAAAGTTAGGCACATGCTTAATGCTACATAAATTCAAGGGCACTTTCCTGAATCAAAAAGCTCAAATAGTTTAACATACACAGACAGAGATCAAGTAAACAAATAATATTTAGGATAGGAAATGCATACACAATTCAATTATTCTACTGACACAGTTATTTAACAGGTTGGAACTAAAATCTAAATCTTTTCCAACAAGGCTGAGGTCTATTGCATATAAGCATTTCAAGCCCCATAGCCAAAAGCAGTATCAGGTATTGACAGATAAATGCCTCAGACCAACAAAGCACTTCACCTTTTCTATGCCATAAATGAAGCAAGCAGAGCCATGAGCAATATGAGATTTACTAAGTCTTCCATGTTTACATTCAGCTTTCTTAGATAGACACGTGTGCGTACGTGCACTGAGGCTGGCACGTCTAGCTGCTCTCGACACACCTGGATGGACACACAAAAAGCAGCCCTGTAGCACACAGCCTATGACAGCCTGCAATACATTCAGCCTACCTCAGGTATTTCATGCTTGTTGCACACACACTGAGCAAATAATCTGTGCCTCCACTGCGCATTTTGCACAGGTCAGCTCAACAAAGCTGGACACTAAGAATAACTCCAGGACAACAGGCTGAAGTTCCCATGGCTGGAGAGCCAAGATGAACAGCTCATAATATATGCATGGATGTAAGTGCTTTTTTGGTTTCAAGCCAAGAAACGTAGGCCATACTTGCTGCCTGGAGAACTGTACTGTGAAAACCAATGGCTATGCAAAGTATTTAGGATCACAGCAGAAGACAGCCAACTGAATATGACCTCCTAGGATTACACCATGACCACAAAGGCTAATAAAATCCAGGGATACACAAAGTAGGCTATACTGAGTATTGAGGTGATAAGCATATAGCAGTATTGAGCATTGAGGTGATAAGCATATACCAAAGAGAATATTTTGGGGATACTGTAACTTGTTCCAGTATAGATACTGAAAAAACACTGCTGAAAAATTGAGGATGGGTAGAGACACTACAAGAATAACATGTTTATAAAACCATTGGAAATCAGAAGTTCTAGGATACTAAGTCCAGTGGCATATTAAAATGTTCTTTATTTTACGAAACAATGGTTTTATGAAAATCTATCAAGTAGAAAAATTCAAGCCACAAGTGGACACACATTTTAAACATATGTTTTACCACTGCGGTAGCTTATATGTGAGCTTTATGTAAATAGCAGCCACAGCTCTGGAAAGAGAGCCCTAACACCTCTGTAAAGCAAACTTTAGGTAGGTTTTGCTGTAGAATTCCAAGTTATACAGATCAGAGCTGGTGATCATGGGGGTACCTACCAAGAGTTAAGTAAGAATTATTGCTTAAGTGACAGGAATAACAAGAACTACATAGAATACTTTTTTTTCCTACATCAGAAACTTTTCTTCTTCTAAATCACAGTCTTCTGAAAAGCAGAGGTATGTTCTTCTTAAAAAAGAATAATAATAATAATGATAATCCCAAATATTTCTCTTCCTATGAAATTTGATGATTTTTACAAGTGTAGTACAATGGAGTTCATTGTAAACATCTTGAAACAAAAATATGTCTGAAGAATAAAAACCATTTGCTTTGTTTTGGTATTCAAAGCTGGCTTTTAAGTCATACAATAAAATCTCAAAACAAGGGTCTTTCCATATCCAGACTAGGATTCACTGGGGGACAAGGTGGCTTTTACATAACATGCTACAATCATACTATAAATCTACCTATGTAGCTAGGACAACAATTTCTCTGTTAAATTTTGAAGCAAGTCAAAGTGAGTTTTTGTTAAATATCAAACAATTTATGTAGTTAGAGAACTGAAACTTCAAATCACTGGAAGCTTAGCCTAGAAAAAAAATATTTTACATAAAACACCAAAAAGGCCCTTTGCTGTGGAACAGGTCTGAGATGCCAGGCTGGGCTGCTCGGATCTTGTTCCCCTCCCAGCTCATCCATCCTTCACTTGGGAGCACTGAAGTACATGGAGATGCAGTGTTACAGGCATAAACATGCCTCTGAGAGCTGTAACAAACGGACTGTTTCTGTGCTATGAAAAGGTCACATCACATACCGGTCAATAATGTTATGAATCCACATGCAACCCTTCTGGGTAGTTGGACCAGGGCAGAAGCTAAGCCCAGTTCTGGATCCAGTTTTCATCTAACCTCCTTCCTCATCATGAATTCTGATTAGGAACAGACCTGCAGTGTATACTTTACCAAAATGTTATTGATATGCCTGCTTAGGAGTTGTTCTTACTGTCCCAGTGAATTTAGGGCAATGCAAAAAGGATGATATTGTGACTTCAGTGGGTGAACTGCAGTTGCTTTGCCTCACTTCAATAGAACCAATATTTTTTCTGAGGAGCAATATGATCTTAATTTTCCTCATGAAATCAAGAAATGTATGGGACACAAAACAGAAAATAAATCAAAATATAATTTAAAGCAAGATTTCATTATTTTGAAAGGAAAAATACCCCACACTTCAACTAAATACAACCTCTTCCTCCAACTACGCAAAGCCCTTTGAAAATCTTAATGCAGCTACTTACTGTAACTGAAGATACCTTCATAATACCCCATGGTACTGCCAAAGCATGTCACAAGCCTGAGTATCTTTCTGATTTTTTGTAAATATACATTATCCAACTGGTTGTTCTTAAGGCCAAAATCAGCCCCAAGAAGGCTTTTATATGTACTTCGAGTTCATTTTTCCAAACGCAATCTAAAATCTGCTGGTCAGTCTGTCCCAGAGAGGGGCCAACACAAACAGCCCTCATCTGCCCCTCTCTGGCCCCAGGCTGGGAGCAAGAAGCAAGTTCTTATGCTCTCTAGGACAAAGGGACGAGGCTGGTTCCAAGCCTCAATTTCCTCGGAAAGAGAACTGTTCACAAAAACTGCCGAATTGATTGGAGCCTCAGAGCACTATGCAATGGCTAAAAAAAGCACAGGGCAGAACTAATTATTTCCAGTGAAGGCAAGGGGTATCTGGAATAACGTATATTGAATCCACGTTCAGACAACACTCTCATTCTAATCAACTCTGATCAGGTGTACTTGCAAGAGCCTGGGGAGGTACAGCTCCTATATTTCACTTCAATCCAAACAGCTTCTGGGAAAAGGCAGTCCAAAAATGAATGAATTAACAAAAAATAGCTTGCAAAAGTTGAAAGCTGAATGGCACAAGCAGAGATTGCAGACTATTTGAGAGGAGCTTAAGCTTCTGAGTGGTCAAAATGTAGAATCAAACTTGGACTTGTGGCCTTTCTAAAAATAGCACAGTTTTATGAAAGTTATCTATGCAGCACTTCATTTTCTGTCAGTTGGTACTCAAGAGAACAGGACAGCAGTACATTTGATAATGGCAGGGAAAAAAAAACAAAAACAAAAAAACAAAACTTTTCAATCAACTCAGAGATTTTAAACTCTCACACAAGTCAGGGCTCATTTCATTTAAGTGATCAGTCATAGATGAGCTGGACCCGCCCTGCCATGACTGCATTTCATTTCTAGCCCCTTGTTAAAGCAGCTGAAGGAAGTAAACTGCAAAGGACATTTCCCTGAGATGTATAATATGTTTTTTCATTTTTAATCTGTAGTTAATGCAATTAAAGTGTTATCATTAGTCTATGAAAAATGGAGTATGTTTTCAGCAGCCTTCAAAAGGCTATTGTAAACAGGGTGACATATCTGGCTATAAGTAACCAGAGAAAAAAGCTAGACTTTTCAAGGTATTATGCATCACTTGTGGACTATGCCCAGAGGAAAAACAAAACAAAATGAAAACAATACTTAGTTTTCCTAGTGTATCTTTAGCCTTAATAGTGTTCTCCAGCTCCTCTCCTTACCTCTGGCAGAATTCCAGTGAAAAACAAAAGCTAGGAAAATGGAGGCCAAAAACTTGGACATCTAAAAGTGCACACACAGTTTGCAAATATTTTATTTGCCATAAGAAAAATTTCTGTGTCTTGCAAGATAAAAGAAAACAACTAAAGATACTAGCCGGGTTTTATGTAATCTGATATATGACTGCAGCAAATTTGGGCACCACCTCAACCAAAAATAGGTATACTGTACTAATAAGGAATAAGAATAAGGCTGGGAGGAAAAAAAAAAAAAAAAAAAAAAAAAAAAGTAAATTGCAAGTGTGATGAAACTGGCTTACGTTTGGTCAAACATTATTTTTCCTTTTTTAATTGCCAGTAAGAATGCTTCTAAAAATACCATACTTTTGTTTTACAATATTAATTTGCTTGCTATTCTGAACAAATGCCTTTCTACATTTTTGGGCTATACATTAATTTTACATTTAAGAAATAATTTATTTGAAGTGATACAGACGAGAGTTTTATTTCAACAGCTTCAAAGAAAATGCTACTGTACACTATATAATCACAGCATTCTCTTTCAATCGGTATTTACAGGTGTACAAAGTATATTTTTCTCAACAGACCTTCAATGTATAAATCTTGTGTGTGGGTATAAAAATATAAACAGATAAAGAATACACTTTAAGCCATTGGTATCACACACTGCAGCTCAAATACTAAAGTGAACATACACTGACGCAAACAGAAGATTAAAGCTGAAAGGTATATAAGCAAATGTCAAGTTTAAAACATGTGATGATTAAGTATTTTATCGACTTGGGACCTAAGTCATTACATTCACTTTTGCTCATTTAGTGTCCTCTCAGCTGCAGCAGAAAGCCTCCAGCAATTCAGACAAGCAGTACGTTATTCTGAGACCCATCAGAAAATGAATGAGTTGGGGAGTTGAGCAACTAACTATATTTGCAAAGGGAAATCTCCAAGGCATACCTACCAACAAGAACTACTCTAGGATGGTTGCCAACAGAAATATTTCATCCGTCAGTCTTTTACAGAACTGTGGCTTCCATCTAGGGTGTTTTTTTTTTTTTTTTTTGCCAAGTTATTTAGCCCTGCAGACAGCAGCAACCAACAAGTTTGGTAACTGCCTTCATTTCTCATGCTCTTTTTGTGGCACTCAGCTGTTTTGTGATACTCCATCTTCTGATACAAAGATCGTGAGCTTGGCACAGGATTCTAAGGGGTTTTTATGTGTCTTATTGTAGTGGGAGGAGTGAAAGAAGGTATAGTACAGAGGTGGTCAGTAGACCCTTGGTAGCTACTAACAACCCCTGCACACAGACCTGCAGCTGTGGAGGGCTGGACTGAATGATCTTGGGGCAGTGCAGGAATCAGAGAGTAGCCATTTCTCCTGCACACATGCTCTTATTTAGGACATGTGTGCTATTAAATCCATCAAGGGAAAGACTAAACCAAACCCGCTCCTGCAGTCTCATTACACTGCTGATCATTCAAAGGATGATGTTTGCCTGGATGGGACAGGGGTTTCACTGGCAACACCATGTTAAGGACTTCCCTACATGCTCCTGCTCCGTTCCTCTCCTTGTCCAGCATGGCAAGGTTTCAAGTTGATTTACTCCCTCATTCTGAAAGAAACCAGATCGGTTTTCCAATGCAGCCTCAAACCCACAAGCAATAAAAACAAGATCCCAAAGGTACTAGCAAGAAAAGCAAGATCTCTATCGTCACCAGTTCATCCATCTCATCAAACCACAAGTACAGTAACAGTAGTTCAAAGTATTTCCGACAGGGCTATACTGTCCCAGAGCTCTATTCACAAGTGGCATGACAGACAATTTAAGAGGATTTGCATCTTAAAGAGAGAGATAACTCACAGACCATCTATGCTTCCAAGCAAATATATATGATCAACATAATTGACTACCCAAACTCACCATCATTTAAAGACAGGCACAAAGTCAACAGAAGATGTATTTTGAACACTATGGAAAAAAAAAAAAAAGGTTTAAAAAACCTGCAAGTTTCTAACAAATTTTATTTATGATGGTAAAGGTCTATATTACACTATTTTGTAAATAAAGGTCTCCTTTGTCTTGTAATAAAGGTCTCCTTTGAAAAGAACAGTGTTCTTCAATTAATTTCTACATAGTACAAACTCTCCACTTTCTTGTCACTTAGTATATGGAATATCAGGTTCAGTAACATTTACAACTTCTGCGTTTGCTCATGCCTTTACTTTTCCTAAGTTCTCAGACTAAATTTAGGCTAACTTAAGGCTCAGTCTTGACTCCCCAGTCCAGCCAACAGACTGTTTCCTCCACATCTTTCAATGTGCACATGCAAATCTCCCCCACCAGTTCATAATTTTCCTGTCCTAGAGAAGGCAGCAATCAGAGTGTACATACCACTGTGACTGAGAGGACAAAGGATCATTCCAGACTGTGCTGGCATCATCGGAAAGGCTGATAAACAATCCATATCACTTGGCCACCCTGTTTGCTAACTATCTTTACCATCTGTGCAAGAGAAAGATGATAAACAATAATGCTTATTATATGTTGTTCTGCTTGACACACAGACTTGAAGTGAACTGATTTTGCCCATCTTTGCATTTAATAAATTAGTTCTCAGATATTAATTTTGGATACAAGATATGATAATATTCTATCCAATCAGAAAGAAGATTGAACCCTTGTTCTGTTTGAAAGCATGGTGTCATTGCATGGTTTCATACAAAAACAAACCAGCCTGAACACATCTCATGCTGTTCATCCTCACATGGAGCCAATAATCTATTTCTGACTAGCGTGTACCATATTTGTTTCCATATTTGACAAGTTAACATTAGTCTCTTTACCTGAAGCAATGCAATTCATCACTGGCAGTAAGTGAGATCTGCATCAGTCTTCATATGGCAGTACTGAGAAGGAAATTTGCATTTCATTTGCATACAGAAAGGAAACACACACTAAATACGTACCATACCCTAGTGATTTTTTTCATTCAATTTGAGACTCCAGACACTCTTGGTGTTCCTGGTCCCCATCTGTCAACCGGGAACAAAGAGCAGCACATTTAGCAATATTACCTGGAGGACAAGCACCTTAAGGGTGCTCAAACATTGCAGAAGCAGAGAACATACCGATTCTTTAGGCCAAAGTATTTGTGCCAAAATCCTTCTATAGCACCCTGTCAGTTAGGAACTGGAAAACTGCATTTTTCCACAGGGAACTGGCAAGGCTCTGTTTACGTCCTATGACTGACAATGCTTTTTAAAGCCTGTGTTTTTTCTGATAGCTGATTATTACCATAACAAAAAAAATCCATGTGATTTTCCAAAACCACAAGAGGAGCTGTTTTTTTCCTCAAAAGTTAGAGACAAACAGGCTCATGCTTACTTTCATACTAAAAAAGCTTTTTGTTTTTATCTATTTTGTTAACCTGCCCTTCTCTTCAGAAGATTTGAAATGGTTCTGTAAACAGAACATTTCAACTTGCAAAAATTCATGGCTAAAGAAAGAAGTTTCTTTCTAGTGTCTCTCTAGGTTCTCAGGTTTACAACCTGGAGATATTTCCATTCACAAAGAGAAACAAGACAGCTTAGCAGGTTGTGGCAAGCCATCTCACTGATGTACATAACAAATGCCTCATGTGAAAGATAGAATGTTTAATTTAGATCAAAATAAGAGCTTTAAAAACAAACAAAAACATTTGGACAAACATTTCTGTCTTTGAATCTGTTGTACACAGATAAATTACTGAGATCATCTGAAGGACTTTTTTCTCCAATCAGCTGAAGCTGTGCTCACGCACACCTGTTCCGTTTGCTTCGTCTCCAGCACAAAGCTGGCACGGTCAGTTCATTTGCATCCTATTTTTGGCACAAGGATATTTGAACAATGATTGACCAGGATAAGCTGCCTCTGCTCTACTAACCATTAAACTAGCCAGTCCTCTTTGTACCCTTCCCATGGTTTTGAAAACCTAGGAGTAGATATTTCTGTTGGACTTGCCTTTTTAAATGGATGTGAAAAACTGTTTTGTTGTTGGCCCGTCTTTATCAATGTAATCTGTTCCTTCTGTGTTTACAACTCCCACCACAAAAAGATGGTGTTTTCCAAGAGAAAATTAGTAACTGATGACCTTTTTTCCTACATCTTTCCTTTCTTGCCATTATTCTTTAATTAGTGCAGATGCACAACTGTCCCGCACTCCTCTTTTAATCCAGTACTGAAATACTGACTTCCTCGATGCTTCACTTACTAAAATCTCAGACAAAACACACCACTGAGGTTTCCCCATGCTAATCTGATCAGATTGATCAGATTCCGATCAAAAGATCAGAAAATCACTGACACAACGAGGCAATGCTGTTCTTTTCTTCCACATCTGAATGTGTACGGAAATTACACAGACGTATATAGTACTTTCACCCAGGCTGAGAAAATGATTTGGAAGAGCCTTCTTTGCTGTGCTGATCTACATCAAGTGTCCCCCTCCACCAGAAAAACGAAGAGGCTACGGCTCTTTGCTGTAATTGTTTTGCCACGGCGACTTCTACCACCTCCGTGCTACTTTCCACTCCTAGTCCCTGAGGCAGACTCCCCGCCTGCCTGCTCCTGCAACAAAAGCTCTTCCAGTGACCTGCTACCAGTTAAGAAAACAGCCCACAATCATTAGAAGTCATATTTATTCCAAACCCATTAATTCAGACTTCATTTCACAGGGTTTTAACTGCCATAATCGCGGCGTGCTGAACTCGAAAAGCAAAAGCAAAGCACTCCTCAAAGAACAGCTAACGTCAACTGTTTATCAGGTCTCCCATTCTTTCCGAGCGTAAATAAATGTCTCTCTTTTGCTGTTTTCTCTCTTGTATTTGCTTTCTATACTTTTTATAAAGAGCTCTCCACAATCTCTCCTCCCAGAAGCTTCTGATCACTAATTCTCTCTTTTAATCTTCTTCTGTCTATATTTATCACTATATTTCACGACTTAGTCTGTTACTCTTTGATCCTGTAATACACATCATACCCTGCAATTTCTTTATTCCTCTTATTCACTGCCTGAACATTCTCCATCAAATACAATTCAAAACATGTTCCTTACCACTTATTTTCTTATTGTACTTGCAGACTTTCATCTTTCCTCAGAAGGGATGCTTCAGAATTGTTTTCTCAGCTACTGAAATTCTTCCTTTCAGTTCCAATATTCAAAGAAATCTTCAATCACAGCCATTTTTGCCACGTCTCATTCCATTTTTTGGAGAGGACAATGGTGGTTACAAGCATTCTTAAATCATCTCAACAACATCATGCTTTAAATTTTGTTGCTGCTAACATCGTGACTCTTACCTCCTGAAAGTTCCTAGCTTTTTATATGCTAATGAAAGGGGAGAGCCCTTTCCTGTTTTGCCACCTATTCAAACAGAGGCAACTCTTGCTTCAACCTTTTTATTTTATAAATTGATGCAATACCAGTGAATAGGCAACAGAAAGAGGAAGCATCCAAAATGCATCATTTTCCAATGATTATGAAGACTCAGCATTTCAACACTGATATAAAGGCACTGACAACATGCTATGAGCCTTGTATACTTAAAATTCATCATTTGCAATCATCTCTCCAGGGCCAGTTTTATCCTTTGTTGTACAGAAAACAGAGAGGTATGAAGCCCTATTTTTGGCCAACATGAAACAAAGATATGTTTTTTTATTCCATGATAGAAAACACTGTTTTCCCACAGTGCAACATAAAGGGAGTTGCATCCTGAATAGAAAAGAAGGAGGAGTGGAGAGGTGGAGGCAGAAGACGGATAGTAACTATGGAACTTGGAAGACTGCTAGAAAAACAAACACAGAAAAATGGCAGTTTGGGAAAAACCACATTGTTTATCAGTCTGAGAATGACCAAGATACAATGACTTAAAAGCATATGATCAACCTCACCAAACGGGATGAGCTTGCAAAGCATACAGCAAAGCTTTGTGAATACATCTAGGATCTATTTTAAAAAATAAATACAGAGAGATGTCCAAATTTCCAGTATTTCTTCAGCTTTCTAAGTATACTTTTCTACCTTAAAACATGCTCAAGGCACCCAAAGCAGTAACACTGCTCACGTAGCCAATTCAGCGTGTCTCTGGGCTATCTCCAGGCCAGTGTCAGGAAATTCACTACCACCCTTCCACTGTTTCTCCTTTGCCCCTCAGTCTGTACCATGCTGACCAGCCCCCGTGCACTTCAGTCATGTTCTTCCTGCTTTGACAATCTTACATGATAAAAGTGGTCTACTAAATCCTCACGTTTTCATTTCAAATGTCTGTTCACTTGGGGGATGTGTCACACTTGGGGGATGTGTCATATTCCTCATTTTAAGGAACAATGCACATGGATGTTGCTACAGAAACAAGGAAGCCATTTTGAAGCATCTGACAGACTTGCTTGGGCTTATGTTCACATAGGATTGAATCAATCTCACAAAATTCATCATCTAAGTGTCTGCAAGAATGGAACCTGTCCTCCTTTATTAGCTGAACATTGATAATCATCAAGCATTATGCCAGACAGTAGAAAGCTAAGCTACTGAAAAAGAAGATACAACAGCAACACAGAAATTTTTAAAAAAGCTCATGTCAGTGACTCAGTTTGTTTTCATGACGGAACAAACTTTCTAGAAGCAACAATAACACATGTGAGGTCTGTCATTCTACCAAGACATTCTACCCCCAGTGTTTACAGGTGCTTTATACCAATTAAGCAAAAAATAGAAAAGAAATTACTAGGTTATATTAAAAGAAAAGCTTAAAATAACCACTGTGAGCTAATGTTAGAGGCATGCAATGAACTAGGTTAGGTCACACCTACAACATATTGCCTTCGGCTCTGACATGTCCTTTACGAGTTCTACAAATAGTGGTAGAGCTATGGAGAAGAGCATCAGCAGTAAACCTTGCATCAAGCCAGCCATTTATTTTCTTCCTCCTTGTTTTCCATATTTGATAAACATTAAAAAATACTGTATCAATTTTCTACTGCATCCTTATTTAAAGTTGCAGTACAGTTGCAAAAGTTCTTGGACTGATATTTTCTTATGTCAATAAGAAGTCAGAATTCCAGCAAAGTCATCCCATCACCTCTGTTGTTTTTATATTAAACACATGACTAAAGATACAACTGTTGTCCTAACCCCTTCCTCACAAACATGGTCACATCATGTCATAAAAGATGGTGTCACACCTAAAATTAGAAGCAAATCTCAGCTGAGCTTAACACTGAGCCTAACCTTGAGAAATGCTGAGTGCCTTCCAAGAGGTACAGGAAAATGGATTCAAGGGTTCTCAGCAGCATACAGATTTTGATCGCTGAATAGCAGATCAAAAGACAACAGTAAAATGAGAAAAAGAGAGAGAGAGAGAAATAAAAAGGGATTTAGAATAGGTACTTCTGGAAAACAGTGCTACGATTACTGATATCCTTTTATATATAATACTTGGGGATTGTTTTTATGAGGACTAACATGCTCTTTCATTTTTAAGGTTCAGTTCAAAATCTAAGCTAGTGGCTGACAGGACCAAACCTGCTCAAATTATATTAAGCCCTGCAGGTCTGTGGGCCATTTGACCCATGGAAAAAATAAAGACATTGCATATTAAAGATAAATCTTAAATGACCCCATTTACTTCAGTGTATCACCTGACAGACTCGATGGGATCACTAGCTATTTCTGCATTACACCAGAGCAAAAAAGTGTGGAAAAAAATGACATTAGAACATGCAAAACTAACAAAGCCAAAACTATGAAGCTAACAAGACGCCTACCAATTCCTACTACTTTGCAATTCACCAAATGACACTTCACATTCTTTTCTTTGTCTTCGTTGTCTTATCACTTCAAGTGCAAACTTTCTGCATAGCTCGGTAACTAAAGCCATCTGCAAATTACTCAGTACGGTCAGTATACCAGATTAAAAATGATTATAATCATTTATAGCAATGATGTCATGAATTGAGGAAAACTGGTATAATATTCTAAATTTAATCATTGATGGTATCCATTTTTATGCAAATCAGTTCATCTACAGCTATTTGGAATAAAATTTGATTTATTTCTCTTGAAGTTGGGAAACAAGTGGCAAAGATATATATGGTGGCATGAGATATGAAATTTGTTTTGAAAGCATATCATATCAATAGGATGTACAATAAATATATGGTTTACCACCTCTTTTTTTTAAAGCCTCTTTTCTTCAGATTACACTGTCTCAAAGCCTTTCAAATTTAATTCTTACAGACTTTCTGAGAAGAAGCTGAACATTAGGTGTCTAAAACTTACAGCGTCTGACTTCCAAGGAGTGTGAAAACTGCAGATTTATATCATACTTCACAATATAAAATTGAACTATTGTTCCTGGTGGAGCCAATGGGATTTTCTGTCACAGCTCTGGATTCTACCCCTGTACTCTGTCCAAAAGAGCTAGTAGAAAATACAGCCAAATGAGGCATTTATGTCTATCTCACAGCATATAATGAAAAGACCTTTATTTTATTTTACTTTAGTAATCCATTTAGGATAACCATTATCATAGCACATAGAGACAAGTACCTGAAAGTCTGTGCAGTGACCATAAAGACTAAGCATAAGAACTTGAAAAAATATTGAAATTTACTTATGAGAATATGTATCTCAAATATATATTAAATATCATATACTCCCTGAAGACTCTGGCTCTCTACTATGTCAAGACTGGACTTTCATTCAAACTATTAAAACGCTGGTACTATGGTTAGGAAACTGAACTTACCACGTGCATTGCTATGGAAAAAGAACCTGCAGAAGATAAATTTCTGTTCTGCTTCAGAAGTGACACAGACAAAAGTGAGTGAAGAACCGAGCTTCATATATCATAGCTTTCTTATGGAAAAGATGCAAATTCTTGAAAGTATTTGCATCCCTTCACCTGCAATCTCACTTAGATAAAGACTTGACTTACTGTCTGTCTAATCCATAGGAAATTGCCTACTGCCACCTACAAGTGATAAGCTCCAAAAATAGAGTAAAATTGATCTCACAAGGAAAAATGGACTGATTAGGAGAAAGGGTAAAATTATTAAACAGGGATGAAAAAACTTCCTTTGAAAGCTTAAAATTAAAACCTACATATCGCTTAGCAATGAAATATGTGTTCAATGCAAATGCTTTTGTTTTCCCACCTAGAGGTAACAGTTGACAGAGCAATGGTTAGCAGAATTACTGCTACAATAAAAATCTGCCACCATAAATAATACAGTTATATATATGTGTGTGTGTGTGTATATATATATATACACACATATATAAAGGTTCATTGTCTATTATTGTTTTAAAACCTTATCAAACCACTGAAGACCAGTTTCACTGTACTAAATTCACCACAGTGGCTTGGTAACATTATCACAGCTAGTTGGAAAGCATGTGTGTGCCTGGTTTTACGATGCTTTGACACGTCGAATTCCCACAAAAGATTCCATAGGTAAAGTATGCATCCGGGTAGAAACAGCTGCTTATGTCAAGTATAATTGTTTCCTTACTATAAGTGCACAAATGTGAGCCACAATGCTCCTCTGTTGTATGAAACAAGTCTTTTTGCACATATGTATTATTTTCTTAAAATAATATTCATAATTTTCTGCAGTATTGCCTCAAGTCATAGAGAAATATCAACATCTACATCAGTACATTGGAGAATGCTTTTCATTATTTTGCATGGAATTAGTACTGAACTTAGAATTTTAACCTTTGTATACCAGCTATAACCAGTCATTTATGCAATCTAAAATTAACCTAATGAGCATATTTTAGTATTCTCACCTAACAGTTTTTTATTTATTTATTTACTTTTGGTATAAAATGTCTCAACATTGGTTTTGTAATTGAAACCACACTGCTTTACAAGCATTTAGCCACTTCATTTTGTGTTTTTTTCTTAGCTCTAAGAACAATGCAATAAGAGTCTGATTTTACTTTAATGGAGAAAACATATGAAGGTGTCATGTCCCTTAAGCTTTTAATTTGCCTGTGTAATAGTGTTACCAAGCAAGGAGTGCCAGCGTGGCCTTTGTAAGGAGAGCACAAAGCTCAACTATCAAGCAACCACAATAACTAGAAGTAGCCTTATCCTACTGGGAACTGCAGTACCCACTCAGGTGAAAAGCCCTTCAGCCTTGAATTAAAGGCTAGCTACGGCTGGACAATTTTATTTGTAGGTGTATGAACAATGTGAGATGGTAGCCAAGGAGTCACCCATAGCCAGTAACCACTCAGGGTCAAGTGTTCAGTATCAGGTGGAGGCAAAGACCTAGAGCTCCAGTCAAACTGCAGAAATAGACTTTCTATTATTGCATTGCAGTCCCTAGTTCCATGAAAAACTTTTAGCCAACCACACACAAGGACCCCTAAAACCAAGCAGTGGATGCACTGATTGCTCACTATTTGGCACATCCATTCCATTGTCTACGACATTTTTTTTTTTTTATTAGCACAGTCAATAAAGATATCTTAGTCATTTGACCTCGCTATTTTCTGGTTTTGTATCTTCCAAAAATAAGCAACTTAATTGTTTGCCAAATTAAAATAAATGAATGCTTTACTTGCTGTAAACTGTTGAATTTCGTGCCTTCCTCTATTCATGACAACACTATGAATCAAAAATTCTATTTCTAGCATTTCTTGTTGTTTATTTTCTCAGTTTTGTGTAGCAAGCACCACCACCATGCATGTCAGATAGGAGCTAGTGTTGCACTGATTTAACTGCAGATGCAAAAAAGCCATCTTTCATTGGAGTCATCTAAAATTTTACCTCCCATAAAAATGTCCCACTGCAGCTTACACATACCAACTGTTTCACTGCAGGGAAGTCCCTTGTTGAACACCATGCAAGGACTTTATGAACTCTTATATATAAAAAGTTGTGGCTTTTACAAACACAGAAGCAGAAACTGTGAAACACTAGAACCCCACAAAAGAGATGCAACTACAAACGGCAATTGCCTGACCTGAACTCTCAGGTCGTGACTGAGCCTGGTCCAGTGACACTACTGCCAAAAGCAACAAGGCAGATTTCTGTTTTTTTCTCTCTTTGTTTACTTTTAACATTGTGTTTAAGTTAAGGGATGAGAACTAAATAGTGCTACATCATCAGGAAAAAAAAAGAAAAAAAAAAGAAAAAGATTGTGTGGAAAAACACTAGGCTGAAAACACAGTATTAATGAGTCTTGCCTAGTTAGGAAAGCTTGAGAATAAGACAATATCCTTCAAAATACTGACACTGTACCCAAAATAAATGTATAAAAAGGATCGTAAACCCTGGTCAATTAAACACAGGAACACAACAAAGCCTAATCCCACCCTAAAAGCATAAAGAACAGCTAGCATAAAGACCAGCAATTATGACCACAAACACACAAGGTGCAAAATGACTGTCAGTGAGACTCTGTAGTCCTAGTTAACATTCATGATATGACAACAGCATCCAAAGATACAGCCATTGCAGCAAGGTGAAATGAAATCTTTGCATGCACAGTGAACATGGGCTCACTTACAAACAGGGATAAGTAGTGAAATGGTAAAGACTGCTGATGCTAGCAAGCAATTCGTGATAGTAAAGACGAGCTAAAAAAGACAGGACTGCAAAAGAGAAACTGAATGGGCAATAAAATGGCAAATGAACTCAAAGTATGTAAAGGGAAAGTGATGCACACAAGAAAAGCAAACCGAGCTTCACATATAAAATGAAATTTTACAACCACAACCACTCAGGAGTGAAATCTTAGATTTGCAAATCCTTCCACAAGATAACATCTGCTGAGTGCTCAAGAGAAGTCAGAAAAAGAACATCAAAAAAATCTCAAGTGGTACTAGAAAAGGAACAGAAAACAAAATTGTCAATATCACAGCACCAAACAAATCCATAACATACCGTGATACCTGGTACTGTTTGGGTCCCTTCATATTGGAAAGGATATAGGTGAAATGGGATTTGTTCATGGATGGGCAGCAACGATATAAAATAATGCCTGGATGAGGAACTACTAAAAAATAACTCTCCAGGCTTGGTAAAAAGGGTGATTTAGGGAGGATATGATAAAGGTGTGCAAAATCTTAGGTATCATACACATCAAGGACAGGAACTGATTGTTCATTGTCTTTATTTAAAAGCACTAAACATCATAAAAAGAAACTCATAGAGAATTGCTTAAAATGAAGCAAAATGATGCAGTTTCTCCCAGACTAGATACCAGACCTGTGGAACTCCTTGAAAAATGATATTATGAATACCAAAACAAGTTCTCTGAGGTGAAAACAGCTGGAAGTTGTGAGATTACTGAAGAGTAATGTTCATCCCTGACATCTATTCACAGCTAGTCCTGGAGACAGGACACTCAGGTCTTTGTGGTAGCGTATCACAGCAGCATAGTAAGGAACCTGTTTACAAGACTGCAGCAGGACACTTTCCAACACCATTTTCAAGAGCACAATCATCAAAACAGCATTCTGACTGAGCTTGATGGGTGCCATCACTCAGATAAGGGAATAACACATTTGAAGGCCTTCAGCCAAAGTCACGTTGAAAGAACCTTGCTGAAAGAGAGGTGGAGTTTATTGTTCTTGTATTTAGTCAAAAATAAGCAGAATTCTTATCTTCCTCACAAGTCCTATTTTTGCGTGTCTGCTTCAGTGTCTGAGAGGGACTAGTGAAAACCAAGACACAGACACATCACAGCCTAAGGCAGATGTGCTCAGCCTCCATTTTTCCAAGAGATGTTCACAGCACCTCACAACACAAATCTGCTCTGTCAGAAACTCCCCGCTACCACCTGCCATTTTCCTGCACTGTTCCCAGGAAGGCTTTGCATTCTGGACAGGCCTTAATGCAGTAAAAGCTGCTGGAACCAAGCAAACCCAAGGGCACGTGAACATTATAGCTGAGATCGATGGCTGCAGAAACCAGCACATGTAATGCATAGAACAAGACTGCACAAACACTCTCGGTCCAGACATATGGTTGTAAAGAGAAGTCTGCTGCTGCTGCAAAAAAAAAAAAGCATCTGGACTGCTAAGACAGAATATCTGTGTATCACTTCTGTGTGACAGAGCATGGGATAAATCAACAGAGAATGGCTAAAAAAAATTGTGCTGACTTCTTGGGAAGAGGCATTAAGTGTCCATGGAAAGCTATAAGCAATCAGGTTTCAGGTACAGTTTTATCATAGTAAAAATGACCTCATGCTTACAACATGTAAAAAAATATATATTGTACACTGAGGGAAAAATATATACATATATATGTATATATATATATATATTTGAAATTCAACTACATTTGATATTATTCAACCTATTTATAAGTGTTTGTAAATCCTCAAGAGATCCTAAACCTCGCGAATACAATAAATGCAGTGCAGTCTGGATCAAATGTCTGCAATGTCATCTTTCAGACAAGCTGTGCTTTAAGACACACTAAGGTAATAGTTAACACACAAGTTTCGCTAAGTGAGCCATCCTCATTCATTTAATAGCATCTCCAGCCATTTACGGTGACAGAAGTATGTCCCCATAACTCTACACTAATAATTAACTGTGATGCCATTAAAGTCCTATGCTTAGGGCTCCAGAGGGACAACAGATCATGTATTCACATTTTATCCAGGAAAATAGTTGTCTGGTTGCAAGGATGCTTATACCTACTGCAAACTAATTGTAGGGAAAGCATGAAAAAACAGAGAAAACCAAAAATCTTCATATACCCATAATGTAATTAAGGAACTTGTTGGATTTCTACAGGACTACGGTTAAGAATTACTACAATTCTGTGTTGCAAAATATTAGCATGACTACTAATATGCTAAGGAGATACGATTGCAGATAACAACATTATAAGGACATATGAGTACACATCATTACAGGGAAACCATTTCTTTTCATTCTGCTTACTAGTTGTACTAGTGAGTTTTTTTATTTTAAGTTGCATAGAAGCATAGTTTAACTTAATCAAAAATAAGAAATATGCAAGTAAACAAAACTCTTCTCTGTGACTGAAGTTCACAAAATTGTACTGCATTATTGAATCTACAGTAGAGACAGATAATTTCCACAGAAAGTCCCATCAAAAATAATCTCTAAGCAAAATAATTTCATTTGTCTATGTCTTTCGGCCTAGGGATATGGAACTGTACCCATAGTACATCATAGATGCACAGGCCCTGTGTTCATTACTACTGTTTTTCTGTATCTGAATTCAACAGTTAGAATTTTAATTAAGAATGTAAATTTTCTTATACACATACACATGTATATATAAATACAAATGGAAATGAAATGCTTATAAAACTTATGTTATATGTATATATGTAAGTACTTTTATCCCACAAGGTTCAAATGAAAGCTTGAGGACATGAAAAATATTCAGACTAAAAAAAAAAAAAAAAAAAAAAAAGGAAGGGAAACATAAGACATCTTTAAAGATACTTAAACAATATATCATTATTCAGTTACTAGCTTTAGAGCTGACTGATTTTTGTGGACTGACTCACGGCTTTTATTCTGGGTGGGCAGCAAAGCCACACTGTCTCTCACACATTTCCTTAACCGGACTATGAAGTCAGAGCTGAGCAACGTAAGATACTCTCATACTTTTCCAGGAATTAAAAGTGAGGGCTGGCAAAAGAGGCACAATTTCCTGCCATGTAGTGCAGACTTTCACCAATGGGTAAAGCTAAATGCAATAATAAGTTTTTTGTTTTGTTTTGTTTTTGTTTTTTCCTTGTTTTTATATAGTCAACAAGAGGCTTTTTATATAGACAGAGGCTATTTTGTGGTCATCGGAGCATGTAGATTATTTTGACTAGATCATATACTTTGAAATACCAAGTCTTTGTCCTCTAAGCAGAATTTAGGTAAACACACATTGGTCTGTTTAATTACCTAGCGGCTGATTAAAAGGAACAGCCTACTATCAGGCCACAGAGTTCATGCCACACACTGGCTCAGCTGCAGAGCCCACAAAGAAAATGAAGTAGCACGCATGACACACTGCTGTCCATCTAACTGGTTTTGCTCATGAGAAGATCTGTGCTACATACAAATTTGGTTGTCGTGGTCCATCCAGAACTAGCACTACCTAGTTTCATTGGACATACAAAATAAAAAGTTTCTCCCACCTCAGACTTCCCCACTCAGGGACTACCTGGGGCTGGACTAGACAATCTCCAGAGGTATCTTCCTACCTCAAATACTTTTTGAATCTGTGATTATTCCAAACATTGAAAAATAAAATAAATTTATTTGCAGAAATCAGAACTTACATAAACCAAGTCCAGCAACATACCATGCATGAACAGCCCTTTGTTCTCACAGAGAGAGCCTCCATCTTTTGTGGTGCACCACATGAGTGAGGAGACCACCTGAACACCTCTCAGCGAAGGACTCACACCTCAGAACTACACTTACAAGTTCATGGTTATTATACCCCATTTATTTATTTTGTAAGTAATTTATGATGGTGGGCCAAGCATAGACAGATTTATTTCAGTTTTAAAGCAGCCTATTTTAGTTAATTTAAACACATAGCTTATGAATTCAAGCAATTAATAGACCGCCTGCTCCAGACCTAGCTGTGCTATTTCAAAATGCTAGCATTTCCATTGCAATCCAGCAGCTGGAGGCCATCACCTGCAAAACTCTGCTAGCAGAAGATATTTTATATTTTATTTTTTTCACTCAAGGAGAATATCAGTCAGATGAGCCCTCAGGATGTTTCAGATGATTTTGCCTTCAGTGGAGAAGTTGCACAAGCCTTTTTTTCTGGCAAAGTTCTGGAAATCACAAGCCCTAGATGGACAGCAACCAGCACCTGGCAAGGACAACAAGACCTTCAACCAGCACCACCTCTCGTAGAGCAGACACAGCCATGAGCTGAACCAAAACAAGCTCAATTTAAACCAAACAATTTGTCAGAGGCTTAAATTCAGACCTAGTTCTTGTTTAAGTACAGGCTTAACTCTATTGACTTAAAAACAGTTCCATGCAAAAAATTTCACACAGATAATCACTTTCTTTGATCTGGGTGGAAGAATAATGTTATAAACCATCTGTGGGACAACTCTATCACAATTAATAACAATTAGAGCTCCCAGTCTTCCTCAATGAATGCGGGACTGCATAAAAATAGAGAAAAAATGCCTGGTGTTTTTCATGAACTTATGCAAGGTACCTACTTTCACAATTTATAAGCAATACAGACCCTTACTTATAGAAGTGATGACACCAACAGTTTTCAAATGTAAAGTGGAACTTGCTCTAAAGGAGAAAATCATCAGTGAAACATTTAGGAAATTTTTTTAATTTCTGTATATATTTCCATCTTGGGAAGAGAAAATCAGCTTGTTTTTCTTTAAGTCTGTATTTCTTTCTAAATTTTGTACAGCAAATATTTACTATAGTTATGCTAAAAGCCTAAAAATTACTTTGATTTATTTACTTTACAGCATTATATCACCTAGGGATAAATTATGCTCATGCTGCCAGGACTACAAATCAATGCAAATTGGTTAAGGGGAGATGGACGAGACGAAAGTTGGGAGGAGACTGAAAGCATCACTACTGCAGTCATGCCCCTCAGCCCCCCACACCCCTTCAGCGTCAGAGCTGGTCGCTCTCACCGCGTCAGAGTGGAGTTATGCAAGGCCCTGGCTCTGCTATGCACAGGGATCTTGACTTTGCTCCAGAGCCAGCACAGCCAGAGGGCCTGAAGCTGCTCTCCATCCCCAGCATAGAGCTGGCAACAGATGCATCTATTCAGATTCCACTCGTTGAGATTAGAGTCTTGGGATTCCACGTGGAGGCCAACGCGCACGCTGCAGTACCAAAGATAGCAAAGCTGCCTTCATCACTGCTGTGGACTGCCAGAGACTGGCAGGGATAGCACATCCCATAGCCTAAGCCCAGGCCTTTCATGCAGCTTCATGAACACCATGCTGTGGCCTTCATGCCACACCATGACAGTTCCTCTGGGCTGGACCAGGCTACGCGTCCTGCAGGTGGTGTGCCTGGTGGACAACAGCGGCCGTACTGTTGGTGCTGCTTCGTCTGCTCCCTGTTAAAGAGCTAAGATGTTAACTGATGAGCTCAAGTTCAAACGCATGACCTCACCACATGAATGAACTCATAAGACAGCACATGTATTTTTAGGACAGAATTTTTGGAAGCGTTCGGCACCAGTCTAATTCTGATTCCAATTGTACTCTTCCAGACACTCTACTGCCAGGACATTGCTTACAACAGGAACCTGGCAGAAGTCTACATACACTCAGACTGTGTCATCTTGATTTTTTTTTTTTTAATTAACATTTTAAAAATTAAATTAGTTCATAATTTTAATAAAACCTACATTTGAGAATAAATTACTTTCCTCCCTTGTCTTTTAAACCTCTTCTGCTACAACTGCAGATGTGAATATTAGTGAATTTGGAAGGTCATGGAGTCATGACAGTTTACACAAATTGGAAATCTGCTTCAAAATACATCATATGATTAATCATGATACCAGACTTCACTTTAATGAGAGTCATGAACTTTTCAGCTGCAAAATCAGCATCTGAATTAGTATATGAACACTTCAATCATACAAATAAGTAAGCTGAAGAAAAAGATAACTCATCAACAATTGAATTATAAATATCCTCCAGTTCACAAAAACCTTTGTGGACAACAATGAAGTATTAAGTGGAAAGTAAAGCAACTTATGGTAATTAGATTTAGACTGCTACTTAAAGAAAGTTGTGACTCAACACTAATAACTAATTTTACCTTCCGTGATTAGTGAAAGCTGATTAGTATTAAGTATGTTATTTGCTGGCTCTGACATGATTATTGTCTTTACAAAAAAATGCCTTATTAATTTTGCTGCAGCTACATATTCCATAACCCTTATGTTATTAAGCTCTCCTATAACCTGCAAAACTCATGGGTGATCCTGTGTAGAATTCAGGAGCTAAAAAAGAACATAAAAAACAATAATTATAAATTCACTTCCTTCTTCAAATTTTTAAACCTTAGAGTTAACTTATTTATGGAGACCTTAGCAGCAGTATAAAATCATATAATTCTTTTCAGCTCTCAGTGCAAGCGGGTGTAATTCCTTTCTCTTCAATGGCGTTTACTCCTTAACAGTGGTTGCTTGAAGTCCCTAGGAGAATTAGAAAGGTGGAGTTGCTCTGGTATGTCTTCTTACAGTAGCACAGAATTTCTCAAGGACAAACATTTAAACTTTGCTCTGGAGTTAAGGCATAAAGATATTTCCCTGGGTAGGGAGTATTTACCAGTGAAATGCTGCTGCAGACCCTTATGTTGTTTTGCAAAGGGAGATCCTTAATGTCCAGAGAGATCAACGAGAAAGGGGAGACTCATCAAGGCTGTAAATTCCCCCCATACCCAACAAATGTTCATGTCTCTTCTAGAAAATATGATGGAAGTAATTGTTGCAATATTATGGTACTTCTCCCTCTTCGTGTTCCTCTCTTTCATGCCGCTTCAGGTTAAGTTTCTGTGAATTTAACCCCCACTTCACTACCGGCATGCTCACACCTATGCCTATACTGTTCTTCACACATCTTGAGAGAGTTGTAGTTCTCATTCAGATGAGCACAGACTACAATGCAAAACCATTCTGGAAGAGGAAAAAAAAACAGCTGTTGCAGCATGCTTCTCTATGATTTACCTAGGGCTGCACATGGCTTATTATTTTATGTAGCATTTTCTTACTTATCTAGAGATTTCTACAGCTGCTTTATTGAGTGTTCTATTGGATTACACAGGTGATCTCCATCCAAACTGAGTCTCTTAATAATGTGTATGGACTATGTCAGTTTTACTATTTCAGGTTTACAATGATGTAAATGTGAACACAGGCAGGCCTTGGCTCCTACCTACAAACATAAGAAACCTTAACATTTATGCCTCTTTTATGATGTATTTTAGAGTTAGAGAACAGGACTGTCCCCATAGGTTGCTTTCCCCTCAGGCACCAATTCTAAAATCAATGACTGAATTTACAGGGAGGGAAAAAAGCAAAAGAAAAGAAAAGAAAAAAAAGACCCTTGTAATCTTTTCAGATCCCCAATGGGCAACCACTATTAGAGCATGTTTTATTTTCACAGACTAAGGTCCAACAACCATGACGGGCATGTGAGCCCCCATAAACTGCACACACTGGTTCCACTTCAGTGAAACCGAGTGAAGTGAAACTGGCAGGTTTTCTGAAGCTCAAATAAAACTTATTTTCTTGTACTAATTTAACTGAGTACCTGAAAACTTGACCTATTCAAAGCCTGTCTCCTCTGCCATCTGCTGGAGCCCTGCAATATAAACTCTGACATACCCTGCTATAACATATGAAATCTGCCACAAGGAAACCATTATTGTGATCTAAGAGAAACTGAGTGAATGATCTGATTATTAAGAATACTATACAAAATCTAAGCAAGCTTTCATCTTGGAAACAGCAGTTAGGTGAGCATCCCAAATCAAATAAACAGTATCTTTCCAGGCACTTCAAATAAATGAGTATTAAAGAAAAAGCCATGGGTCCAATCTCTAGTCTTTTTCACTATAGATAGCCTATTACTATACTGTAGTTCATAAAGTTACCTGAGATGTACCCATCTGTAATTGAGTCCAGAC
This sequence comes from Nettapus auritus, assembly GCA_011076525.1. NCBI lineage: Eukaryota > Metazoa > Chordata > Aves > Anseriformes > Anatidae > Nettapus > Nettapus auritus. The sequence goes on along the minus strand of CM021766.1, from coordinate 31,575,504 downwards.
TGTTACATTATTTTCTGCTGTGTTTTTAAAACAAGTGTCAAAACCAAGTTTTAGAGTATAAGCTGCATATTATCCATATGCCTTGCAGACCCCTGTAAAAGAGCCTGTATGCACTGGTGTCATGTGGAAAATGCATTCCGAGCCATAAATTTCACAATCATTTTCACAGGCATGACACAGATTGTGCTAAATTAAAACAAACCTCTCCTTTATTAAACATGCCAACATGTCACTCCTGGTGCCCAGCCAGACTCACTGCTGAATTGTCACTGGCAGCACTAGAAAAGGCAAAAATGGACAGGACTTCTGCATAGGCAACTTGACCTCCTCAACCCCAGCACACCAGACCTCCCAGAGCAAAGCTACACTGAAGAAGCAAAGCTGCGGGGAGGTGACTCTTGGTCCTGAGCTGAGCCTACAATGTCCCTGGCATCACAGGAGAACCTCCCTACTGCTGCTGGTCTTGTTTGAGAAACAGAGTGCCTTTTTTTTTTTTTTTTTCCTTCCCTAAAACATTTCAGAAATGATCCTGTACCAACAAAGAGAGACTTCAGCGCCTTCAGCTCCCAATGGCTTTAACAGAGCTTTAATCTCCAATTAAACCATGGTTTTCCACATTTCAGAATAGGGACTGAGAATGTAAAGAAGCCACAGTCCAGGTTGCCCAACGGGTTCATTATATTATCCTGTATTTGTCTCCTTAGAGTTGTAAAAGAACTTAGTAATTTCCCTACGCAGCTGTTTGCCTCCAGTCATTTTCAAGGTGTAGCAGGGCAAAGTTGCAGCTAAAACAGCTAAAACAGCTGTTTCGGTGAATAAATCTGTGTGGAGGGAAAAATTGTTTTGCCCATGCAAAGTTCTTGCCACTAACACTTCCAGCATTTTATAATCCACACTTCCACAGTCTTAGAAATAGGTATCAAAATTTGCCAGAGAAGACATCACTCATCCAGAGAGGTCTTTTACTGTTCCCACCTCATAATTTTTTTCTTGAATTACAGGTCTGAAAAGCACTGTTTGAACACTGTGCAAGAAAAACAGGCTTTCTGAAGACCAATAAGAATTTTTTTGTTGTTGATCATATAACTAAGGTAGACCCAATTTAAGCAGGGTATTAGACCAGATGACCTCTAGAGGTCTCTTCCAACTTATATTTTTCATTGTTTCTGTGATCTGAAAAAGGGCAATCCATCTGAGACCGGGTTTACTATTTGGCTGTGCCAGAAACTTACACCAGAAATGTGAACCAGACCATGAGAATGTCTGCTGGCTACTGGCTGTCAACTGGAGGAGCTGGTAAACTGATATCATTGAGGGGTTTGACCCTGCCAGGGTCTAGGCAGTCTAAAAGCAAAGGCATCATGCCAGACAAGATTTTTCTTTTCCCAGTTCAACATTATGCATGCTCAGCTTGACGACTGTTTCTCCACTAAAGTACTACTGAGTACACTACAATGTGGCCTTTGCTCAGGGATGCAGCTCCTGCCCACCCCAGGATGCCCTATGGGGCTTCTAAACCCCTTCCCCATAGCATACCATCTGTACCCTGCCTATACACCAGCTTGATATGCCAAACACAGCCTGCCCATGGGCAGTGGTTATGCCAGACCCAAGCTAGAGATGGGAAGGTTATACTGTAATTTAGAAACCTGAGTGTCCTAAATAACAGCAAGGATTGTGAGTGGAAAAAGAGCCACATGGGGCTCTTACAGACTGGAGGCATGGTATGTAGAAAGGGCATGACAGGAAGAGATTATGAGAGAGTGGCAGGTTTAAAATGAATAATGAGAAGATATAAGTGTGGCCATAGTGGGTAGGGCAAAAATATTTAGCCACAACTCAAGATACTGTAGAAGAATGTTTTCATTCAGGAATTACAGACAACTGTAAATCTCTTGGAAAAGATCAGTCACGCTGGCACCCAATTCTTGACTTGCAAATAGGACATAACATAAAACCAGTTTCTCGGAAATACGGTGATTTCCATACTCTTCCTAACGGTCACAGTCATGGTGTTTACTGTTGGATATGTACCTACACCATAACAGATGTCTTTTTCTTTCAAATGTACTCTTAGAAAATGTAGGGAATTACAGAAAAAAAAAAAAAATGCAAAGAAAGTTAAATACCCCAGTGCTACGATGTGAAACAGCCTTTAATCACAAGGTGATTAACTTGTTTTTTCACAGGAAGGGAAAAAGTTTCACATGAAAGAAAGCCTAATGGCATGTTCAAACTGCATGTTTGGCCCATGACTTGGTGAGCCACCTCTGTGCTGCTTCAGTTCAGCCTTTGGCTGACAGAGTAGGCTGGGAGAAATTTCCTGTCCAGAGGGCACAAGCAAGCAAAAAAGCCTCCAGTTCTCTTTACAGGAGAACGACACTGGCTGGAGCAAAAAGCTAATGCAACATGCAGCAGCCTCTAGCTAAGAGCTGACAATCACCCCCTTTGATATCAGTCAGGTGATGGCACCACCAGCACCCCTTCTCCATCCTAAAATGGAGCAGGAGCTTACCCTCCCCTCCCTTATAAGAAATTCTAGGTGGTTTTAGCTAGCTGTTTGCACAGCCATTAACACACAGCAAGAAGGGAGCAGCCAGCAGCACTGCCTCTGAGCTGTTAATTGTCACGGTTTCTGTTTGGTTTATTATCCACACTGCTTGCAGGAAAGGAGCTTGTGTTTCCCAAAAAGCTGCTGCTCCACGTTGTAAAGGCACATGCCACTCTCTTCCAGTGGCTGCGCTGTGAAAGAACAATGGCCTCTTCTCAATCCCACGACAGGCAGAGCCTAGCCACCTATCTTTGTGCTCTGGATGCCCAATGGGTGCAAGCAGGCTCCGAAACCCTCGAGTAAGGTGTTAATACAGCAGAAAGGAACAGGACTTTGCAAATCTGCCCTCAGGATCTCTTACCAGGTGGCTGGGAGCAACTCTTCACAGAGCTTTCTGCTCTGCAGGGACTGTTCTGGGACTCCCGCATCTCCCCGAGGTAAAAGATAGCTTGTGCACCCTGCATCCTACCACAGGAGCCCAGGAGTTGGTGCAGTAACTAGCTTTAGCTGCACAAGACCTTTCTGGGATATGGCATTTAATCTAAATTTATCCCTAGTGGTTCTTGCGTCTTCAGTGGTTTATAACTGAAAGAGCTGGAAGGGTTGGCCTGGGGTTCCATGCTGGTTTTCTGCTAGGAGAGTTATAACTGGAACTGACACCATGGATCTTACCCGATACAAACAGCTATAATATTGTTAAGTGCTTTGGGAAACAGATACTTTAAAGTTGTGTAGTTATATTGCTATTTTAGCTGGCCTCTGAGGCTATGTCTAAACAGCACAATGCTGTGCAATTCAGAGATACCCCGTCTTAATATAGCAAAACCACAGTGCTTCGCTCAGGCTAATTTGGGAAGCACAATGCAGAATATCTCATTGTACAGCTTCTGGTAGACTACTGAGCTCAACCAGAACTTGCTGAAGTAATGCAGCACAGTTTGAGTTTCCTAGTTATGAAAACAACACTATCTTATCTTTTAAGGACATTATGAGATCAAATTCATCTGTGAAACACTTCGACAAAATGGGCAATATGTACTATCAACAAATCCTACATGTCACCCAATTCTGTACCCAGTGCAGAACTGGAGGGTAGGTGATAAAAAAAATTAGAGCTTTACTGAACAGAGAAAGGATAAAAGATATTTGCAAAAACAATCTATGCAGCTAGACCATCTATCAAGAATTCCCAAACAAGCCAGAGTCTGCAGAGGAAAAAAAAAAAAAAAAAAAAAAAGTCATAGTAATGAAAGTTAAATGGCTATGTTTAAGACAGAAGGAGTAAAATGAAGAGTACCTGGACAATCAAATTGCTGTTTAACTCTTTCTGTTTTAGCATTCCACTATTTCACTTCTGTTTTTCTCCCACTTTTCTTCCGGGTTTCACATGGCTCTCTCTCACACACACACATAAATACAGATAATATTTGCATTTTATTTTCTAATTAACTATATCCCTTCAACCTTACCAGAAAACAGAAGAAGGCTGTCCTTCTTCGAATTCTATAGTGCACTCTATTTTTAAATCTATGCTGATACACAAGCTTTCTAAAATTAAACTGAATAAAATCTTTATTTCCTCTTTGGGGATATTACAGTCTTATTTATAAGTACTAGTGTTTTATTCTTCTACAACATTACGTCTAGCTCTGAAACAGTTACACAGAGATGGTTATCTATAGATCAGGGAAGCACAAACTTTCCTCCCACCTCCCCCAGTATAGGGGTCACAGAGTCCTCACCTGGCACTGGATTTAACATGACAGGTGATAACATAGAAGTAAAAATAACTTGTCAGTATTCCCTTCACAGACAGACAATTACTAGTTTAAACACAGGGATGATCTGTTCTTAATTACAGAAGATTTAAATGCAAGAGAATACAAACACATGCGTAAGTACACCCCAACAGATACACATAGATATACAAACGCACGTACACAAACACACACATTACTTAGAAAAGATTATTTTGGTCAGAAATCCATGTTGAAGTTGGGGCTAACATCAGCTTTAATTAAAATCAGCTCAGTAAACCTGATACTGGATTTCCAGTACTAAATGGAGGTTTACAGGGCTTTAATTAGGATATAAAGGCTCTGTTCCCAGTGGAACAGACCCTCAGTAAACCCCTCTGCTGTTGCATTATCCCCAGCCCAACATGCGTCATTAGGTGCCTCTGTCTATTTTAGCTTTGTTAATGTGTTTAGGCATATACATCACTGAATTAGCACAAACTGCTCCAAGGCTTCAATATGAGGGAACTAGTCATTTACATCGCATCAGCTTTACCTCTCACCTTGCAGAAAAATAAATACTGCAAACAAACCCTGCTAGTTTTCTATAATAACATACTGCATTTCAACAAGTTTATAAAGCAAACATGAATATTCTCTTAGATGGCATCCACAGACCAAAATCAACCACTTAGGCTGTGATTCACAAGACAGACCTGCTCTCAAGACCAAGTATACTCCACCCTTGCAAACAAAGAAGTTCAAGAAAATACTTTTCAAGCATCCTGTACTCTTGCTCCTGTAATTCTAAAGGGAAAATAAAAAGATAAATCTAGATAGAGGAATCCTTTAAAGAACTATTGCTATGTAACCATTTTCCTTGTTCAATGTTCTAAAATAGGCATTATAAGTTTTATTACTGCTGACAGATACTTTTCACCTAGAGTGCCCTGTTTTGACAATATCCTAAATCAGAAAATGTTGTCACCAAAAATCACTGTGTTCTATCAAATGCCAGGTGGCATTCAAACTTCACGAAATATTTCAAAACCACTTGGAATTCATAACAGGACAAAACTTACTTTGGCTTCACTCCAAACATTTATTTTCCAATGGGTAAAATACAAGGAGGTAATAAATATAAGGTAAATATCAATCATCAAGTCTGAACATGTTACATTTGATATGGCCTGTCACAATAATACTTTAGGGGAATTATATACAACTCAGTCGTAGTACATAGACAACATGTTGATTGAGAAATTCCTTAAATCTGTTTGTAGCCATAGAAAATCAAGACCTTACAAAAGCAATAGGAAGAGAAAACAGTGATAGCTCAAGCTCATTACCTGTGCACCGCTGTTCTGTAGGCCTCCAGAGGTTTGGGGGTCACTGCTCTGGGGCATCTGTACCTGGTAGTCTCTGCTGTAACCACTGCATGATACAGCACTAACCTCACCAATTTAGGGACTGATCAAAAACCAGTTCTTAATCTACCCAGAAAATGGCTGATTAATCACTGAGCTAATTAGCCTGAGCTGGGTCCTACACTATTACATACGGTCCACTTCTTCAAGCCTAAATTGGTTACTTACGTGAGTGCTTCAAACAGGTCATATAAATAATTTTTAGCACACTTAACAAAGACTGTTTTGAGAGACTTTAAGACTAAGACATGCATTAGATTCTCCATCACTTTCCCTTTGTAGAGGATGGAGAGCTAAGCCCTAACGTTCTCTTAACACCTTTCCCTTATTGCTAAGGAGAGAAGTGTCGTGGTTGCTCTCTCCCACTGTTTAGACTTGTAGTAAATCACTGCCTTTAGTTAGTCCACATCTTCTTGTTCCATTTCAGACCTCTACTACATCCAATAGCATAGAGTGATCCTCACTTGCTAAAATGAGGTTCACCAGTATGGCTAGGGGTGCTAGCACATCCCATAGCTAGGATATGTATAGAAAATGCTCAGTGAGGCCTTTTTTTGTCTTCTTTTGTACTTCCATTGTCATAAAAAAGCAACCACACAGAAACCCGCCAGTATGTAACCTCTTTTTATTTAATCTCGGAGAAAGGAGCTTATACTGACGTTAATACACCTGCCTTGAATTTGTTACTGTCACCTGATGAAGTAAGAGTTGATCAACTAGAATTATATGGGATATGACTTAGTTTTGACTAATCTTGGATAGCTTTTTAATACAAATTGTATACATATAAATATATATCTGCAACGTCTACGATAATCATTGGGTGAGATTTGTAGAACACAGGGAAGCACAACTTATCAGAGTGCCAGTTAACTCAAAATGAAAAACAGCTGCATAGGTTATTCTAGTGAGGTCTGATGATCCTGGAAACAAGACAGGGTTGTAGGGTTAGGGTGCTGTGAGCACCTACTGTCACAAAGGTATTTGTTTGCTTTTCTACTTCTGACACAAGTTATAGTTCATGGCTTAAGCTCTAGTACCTTATTCTGAATGATGTTATGTGATGTCACACATTTGGCAGATAGGAACCCTTCTAGTTCATAAGTAATTACTTCTGTTTTATCCCCATGACCATGTTTTACACTATATTACTCAATTAAAAGATAGTAAAAGATATCAAAATCATTCGAACTTTTTAACGTATCCTGGAATGTGCAGCTGTATAAAAAAAAATAAATAAATCTGCATATTGATTGTAGCCTGACTGCTGTTACCTCTGCCACTAAAACTTAATGCTTTTGCACTAAATGATATGCATTTCACTAATAAAAGTTCAGAGCCTAAATCTAAAAAGAAAAGAAAGATAAAGGGTAAGAGACATACTTAAAGCACATAAGAATAGGATCACTTTTTCAAGGCCACTTAGCAAAGAGGAGGAAATGCAAATGAAGTCAGGTGATTCTGATTTAGAGTCTCCTGTTCTAATCATTGGATAATAGGCTCTTCCCCAACTGCTTTTCCATAGATATACTTTCTGTAGTATATCCTATGCATAATTAGCTGAAATACCAGCTAGAATCTTAAAGAATCATTAAGAAATGAGCTCATAAAGGTAGAAAATAACAAAAAAGAAAATGAGCAACATAATTTTAACATGTCTCAATCATATTAGTAACTTTTTAATTTCATTATTACTTGATAAGAACTCCATTCTTCTGGTAAAAACACAAATTGAGTATGGATTTAAATATCCATCAGGAAGCTTTGGAGCTTTCTGCCAATTGAGCTTTGCAACTTTATAAATTCCTAAAGGCACATTCAAAGTATTCAGACAGGAAAAAAGAACAATAACTAAAACACTCTAGCTACAGTTAACACTTGGAAGCATGGTTTGAGCATTTGATATATCAAAATAATGTAAATATTCTATTTTCTAGTGTGAAGTAGTCATGAAAAATGCTGTGAACATCTAATTGCTACCAAGAATCTAGAGAATCTAAGACATTAATTTAAAATATTCAATTACCTATTGAACAAAAATCTATTAGGATGCTGTCGTGAGTGTAGCGGCTGCTTGTTAACTCTCTGGCATAGCAATAAAACTTGGGCAATGAATGTAATTGTACCAGGGATCAAAGAGCTGAGCTCCTACTGAGAAGCAAGTGTATGCACTGCCAATATTTCATCATTCAGAGTCACTTTCATTCCTCTACCTAATATGAAAGCTATAAAAACAAAACAAAAAAAAACCCTCTAACTGTTATTGTTAAAGCCAAAAACTAATTAGTCATTGCTTTCCAAAGTGTTATGTGAAAAGTCTCTAGAAATAATGGGCTGCATTCTCAAATTTTATAGGTTTACCGAGTCCAGTGTTCTCTGGTATTTCCTGTTTCCCTTGGTAGGGAAGATTGAGTCAAGTTTACAAGTCATCTTGAATAACACACAAGCCTTTCAATAAAGGAAATAATTTGTAGATTCATAAAGTATATGCTTGAAATAAAGACAAGGGTGGTAAACAACGGGAATAGCAAGACTTTTTGCTATTGTTTTCAGAACTAAAATTCCCACTATTTTAAACCTTCCAACACCATATGATTTTCTATTTCTGTGGGGTTAGGCAATGCACTCTTATTTTTCCAGTTAAAATATCTGAGCTTGACAGCAGTCACATATGAGATTTCAATGGATATATATATATATATATGCACTTAAGTCTGAAATACAATTTATATATGTTAATGCACAAATATGGCATTTATAGGTTACTAATAATATGGAGAACTATAAACAGCTTTCTGCCTCCCTTGTGAGACATTTCAACCAAAGATCTCAAAGCATGATGACACATGGAAAGGCTTCAATGCAATCCATGAAACACCTACATAAGGTAACTTTACCTTCTTTCTTGGCCACTATCTGCAATGGAAACAGGATTAAATGTCATGACATCATCAAAGCCCTGAGCTGCTGATTCAGACCCCTGATCTCACACACAGTTAACGGGACTCAACTTTAATTGACTTTATGTCCGGATTTCAACTTTTCAGATCATTTGACTGTCCCAGTTGTTGATCAGCTTGTTTCCATTTTACAACATAGCTGAAAGCACCTCCAGAAGAGCTGCAGCCAGAACGCTGTTATCAAACACTACTTTAGTGATGACTCAGAGAGAAAAATACCATCTTTGATAAAAACAGTTCCTAAATTAGTACCTGAGCTGGCATACAATCACAAGCCAAATTCACTAATGAGATCTAGCAGCGTCACAGCCCAAGTGTACAACTGTCATCAACTGCATTTCACTTTACCTTACCTATAGTTTACATAGCAATTATGAAAATAAACTGATTAAGAAAATGCTCTTTAAACATGAGATATGTTAAAGCTCTGTCTATATCCATGTACAAGTTCATCTGCCAGCTTGCCAGTATTTTCTGTTCTTCATTATGTTAGCAAAAAGCCATAAATTCTCCAAGGACTGCATTCACGGAGAAAATGCTTTTGATTTTACTTAATAAAGAAAATAGGTGCATCTGTATTCATTTGCATAACTAGAACCTACACAGTAAAGATGATGATGATGATAATAATACGCATAAATTAGTAACATAACTTCCCCCCCCTTAAAATTGTATATTCAACTCATACAGGCTTAAGCCTGAACCCAGCTCCACTGAAGTTTAATAGACTCTACTGCCTCTTATGCCAACATGATAGAAGTAGCAGGATTGGTTCCAAAGAGAAAAAATATATAGGTGAAAAGAAGAGACAGAAAGCAGGGCAGTTGGGCTGATCCAAAACTCAAAAGATACTGATTAGTGATCCAAACATTTAGGCTCCTGTTCTGTATTTCTAATAGATGCTTTTGCATTTGCAGACTACTAAACTGCCCAGAAAATACCCAGAAGTGTATCAAACTTATAATACTTGGGGTAAAATCAAGTTTTTCTGCAGAAAACCTCTGCATCACAAAGACATCTTCATCCTCTAATGTAAGCTCTGATGTCATTTTTACCAAACTTATCTTGTTCTTTGGACACCATTTGAACCCACTTGGTTTCACCGTGTCATACATCTTGTGTTTTACATACCTGACTCTCTTCAGTGAGTTCATAAAAGCCACAGCTCTAAATTTATCTCTGGCTGATGTACATTCAGAAATGCTCACATCTGAGGAGCAGCAGCACTTGAGCTCCTCACATCTTGTACATAGCTTTGCAAAGACCAGCGCCCACAGACATAGAAGCACTTGGTCCATGAGCTCCTCATCAGAACTACCTCCATTTGGTGATCTGGCACAATACAGGCAGTCTTACAATATGTGACAAAAAGTGAGAAAGCCATAAAATGTCTATGTTTTGTTTTTAGTACACAGTGCCTCTGGGTTTTAAATGTTCATAAAAAATATCAAAATATTTTTAGAAATGAAATCCAAGATACCTGTTTTGAATAAACTGCTGTGTTCTGAGGTAACTGGATTGTAAAAACAAATATAAGTATTAATAAAAATGTTCCAGCAGCTTAAATCTGTTGTAATTTAGTAAATTACAGTGCACCCACCCAGTAGTTTTGTGCTATAAAGTTATTTTGGACTTTATACCAATGTATTTCTAGCAGCAAATCTCCACTGCAGACCATTTATTTGACCTCTTTCTAGCACAGATCATGTTATAATACTGAAATTCTTTCTGCTCCTAAAAATAGCAGTGCACAGATTCAGAAATGATTAATGACAGTTAAGACTGTTGTAGAAAAATAAAATAGTGTATACATCCATCCATCTACTAAAACCTGCAAGATTATTTTTCCTGTTCTTGGGTGAGGATATTAAATTTCATAAGAACTCTGCACTTCCAAGATTGTCAGAATGTCAATAGCTTTATACAACATTTGTTCTAACATTTAATATAATACATAACTGCCTAGAGGTACCAAAATATGGGCAGTGCTTTAAGAGTGGTTTTGTAAAGGTATAAAGAGGAATGTAGGACATGAGTTTATTAAGAAAGTCTTGAACTCAGAAGATTCGGGACTGAGATTTCTGTCTTTTTCACAGCAGAACACAGTTCAATCTGCTTGAAAAAATCTTAAGGATCTAGCACTGCTAGGGTGGATGCTTGGAATTTCTTTACTCTTTTTTTTTTTTTTCATATAAGTGCCAATGCATGGCACAGAATTAAAACACTGATCTCTAGAGTTGGTATCCAGAGATCTATTATGCAGGTAACAAAGAACCACATATTGTCAGAAAATTAAGAAGATGAAAGCATATCATACAACAATTGCTATGCTATGAGAGAACAGAGAAATTAGTGATATTACCAGAGACTTGCACAGAAATACCGTATACTAAAAGGAAGAACTTAAAGCAGAATGTATGCCTCCACCTGAATTTGCAGAAAGGTAGTGAAGGTGGGCATCCACTGACTACCAGATTCAAATGATTAGCGAAGAAAAACATAATGCACTACCCTGGAGTAAATGCCTAATTCTGAGGTGGACAAAGTGATGCGATATGAAATGCACTCCATGCATCTTAACACTACTTCTTCCTTTAACTCACTCTTCTGATTCAGGAAATGGACATTATCACTGCTCATATTCTGCTTCCTAACCATGTCAAAAAACAAAACTGGCCTGATGAGAAGTCAAAATGCCTAAAAGGAGAAATACATTTTCAGCTCGCTAAGATCGAGCCTACCTCAGTGACATGAGCTGGATGTCAGCTGTGATTTAAGTGACCACCTATTCCAGTTTCTCTCAAAGAAAATGAGAATTGTGGCCCTCCATTTTCCGGACACAGACCACAGCCCTCCACTTCTTGTCTACAATGAAATGTGCTCTAAAGAGGCAGAGGGCAGGGAAGGATGCATGCAGCTATCCCATGGCTTTACAGATCCATCAGCATAAACTCAAGACGAGCCTTTTTCTTTAATACCTATATTGCTAGCTTCTAATGGACAGCTCAGAAGAGAGTGGAATAGTAGACAGCATGGAAGTAATATGGCCCCAGCCCAAACCATGCATATTTGGTGTATGGATGAGCGGACAGATGTATGAGAGATGTGGAACAGGGAAAATCCTCACTTATTGCAAGACATAACTGAGTAGATAATATGTGGTCCTCTAGTTCCCTTGTATTGTAGTCCACTGTTCAAAAATTCTGTGATTCTATGAAATGTTATTGTTTATTGAGAACAGGATGGAATAACGTAACCTAAATTCATAGTGCTGAGATGTGAAACAACAACAGTCCTTTCTGTATGGCTAAGAGGAAACAGAGTGTTAAGAACGCGATGCTGAAAAGTTAAACAGCAAAACAAAGCAGGGAAACAAGCCAGGATCATTGATGTGTGGTAGCACATGAAGTTCTCGTTCATTACAAATTTGCTTGCTCTTCATTGCTGATAATGTGCAGATGACATTACACTTGCCTAAGAGCTGTTTTGTAATGAAGGACTGATTTTACATAGTATTAAAATTATAATGTTGCTGCAGGGAATCTGAAAGACAACAAGCTGAAAGCTATTAATGGAAGAACAAGCTCTGGATTCATTCACTCTTCATATCCCACATAGCCATTTAGCATTCAAGGAGAAAATTTTACTGCTCAAATAATAGAATTTATAAGGATCCTAGATTTTTTACTTCCATTTCAACACCAGCCATATCTGAAAGCCTCAAAATTTCTTTTGCAGGCCTTATGGTTTCAACTCAAATTAACTGAAAGTGAGCATACATTGAACATGTTTCTTTTAGTAGATCCTGTATTTTATAAAAAATAACTAGTTTTAAAGGAGAAGAAAATTAAGTCTTAAATTAAGCCTGGTGAAACTCTTGCAAATAACAAAGATAACACACAAAAATTAGTAATTATTTAAATATCAATTTACTGTTAATATAAAATCTGATTTATAACAATGAAATTGCATCAATAATTATTTAATCAAGCTAGGCAGGATTTAGGTGCATTTACATGGCTGCTTTTATTACAGCAATTTAAAACTGTTTTAATTGAAGTCTTGCAACTTTCCAAATATAGCAATAGCACATACAATTCTTCTTGGAAACACTGTTGCCTATAAGCACCTTTAACGCACATAAGCAGTGCCTCCGAGTGCTATTCATGGAAGTGTTTTTTGGAATGAGGCCCTACGGAATAAATGTAAAAGTAGTACTCTATTTTCTAGTCTTAAATATAGCTGAGAAGCATGCAGTTTCTGAATAGACATTTTATTCCATCTGTGTCTGAAAGCCAGTGCTTTGTTGGTGGCACACTTTGAAATTTCTGGAATCCATTCATGTAATATTGGGAGTTGTTCTCATTTCCATGCCATGAAAAGTATCAAGTTTCCTATTGAAGGAAAACGAATGCGCTCAGTGAAGAAATATTTATCTTTGGGGGCCATCCTTGCAACTTATCTTTTTGTTTCAAGATGATAATTTTGAGTATTTTTTTCTATCCACACAGTTGTTTAGAAGCATATTATTCTGTATTGAGGTGTTGGTTTTCTACCTTAAATCTTTGCATTTTTTTTAACCATATTCCATGCAGTTGCTTTTCAGAAGTTCTATGAAGATCACAAAATAAGAAATAATATGAAGCTATGTTTTATGTAAACTCATGACAGCACCTGAGAACTTATATTTTCTTCCAGGATGGTAATAGCACACAAACACACTTTACGCAATCTTTAGCTTTTTGTTTCATACCCACTGAATTTAAAATGACCAAGCAACGTTAAAATGACGAATGCAAGATGTTAATACTGTATTTGAACGGTATTAGAGAAAGCTATACTTTAATAAATAGCTTTAGCAACATATAAATGTAAATGTTCTTTTGTTTGTCTGTTTTCAAAGCACAAGTGGAGACATACAGTTTAAGTTCTTGCCATATTTGTAATAATAAAAGTAAAAAGCAGGGAAAAATCAAAATTTTTCCAATAACCAAAATATATTGCTATCTAACTGATCAACTAAAAAAACAAACCAAACAAACAAACAAAAAAAACACAACACACCTTTCTCAGCAAATCTCATATACTAAGGTAATGAGAAGGGACTATGTCATAGCAGGCTTTCTATGATTTTTTTTGATAATATTTGATAATTTTTCTATGATAAAAAGAACTTAAATACTTCTAGCACACTTATACCACCGAATATTTCTGTTTAGGTTCTAGCAGTAATAGACTCGCTGCCAGCTTGTGCATTGACCCTCACTAGAATACAACCTATGTTATAAAAAACATGCAATTTAAACGTGTAAATTTAAGAAAGGCTTAGGAAGACAGGTTTGTTCATTTGCTTTTAATCTGTACAGGTCACTGTTTTACTACATGCATGGTAGTTTGGGCTCTACGTACCTTGAAAACTCCCTAAGTGCTACTGTAAGAAAATTACAAATAAAACTAATAAAACATGCGTTAAAGTGTACATAATTCAATTATTTTCAGACCCAAAAGTGTGTCGAGAAATCATTCTTGGAGAAAAACTATATCTAACATTATCAGTGAAGTAGATATTTTATGCAGTATTCAAACTTTGTGATCATTGGGTTTTTCAGAGACTGCAGCCATAAGAACAGAAGATTTGTGAAAAATTTTGCACTCATCTAGAGCTCTAATTCTGATGATGAACTAACGTATGTCTTACACATACCTTTTGTCCTTATGTAATCTATAGATTTCCACAAGCATGAATTATGCAAGTGGACTTACTGAAGTTCTGGTAACTCTCAGTATCATTATTTTTTGATAAAGTTATCGGGGAAGGAGTTATATTGGGCCAGTGACCAAATACAAAACTGGCGCACAGCCTACCCTTATTACAGTAGCTTAATTCAAAAATAATTTGGCTGTAGTCACTGGTATTACGGTGACTGGTGTTACATAGACTAAGAAGAAAATTGGGTCCTATGCATCCAGAATCTATAATAAAGTGAAATTAATTACGTTAAATGGAAAAAAAAAAAAAAAAAAAGAGAGAGGGTTAAATATACTAATGGACTCTTGTAATTATAGAGAAACAAGCTCTATAAACTGGAGAGTTCAAAGACAAGCCAATAAGGAATTCAAAAGTACTAAAGAACTGCAAAGCGGTATTTTCACATAGCCTTTGTTGTGCCCTACATGGGTAGCCCGACAGAGTTGCAGAATCTGAGGCAGGCAAGAAGTACAAACATGATAATTCCCTTATATTCTATTAAATGATTTTATTCAACTTCAAAATATTTTTTTCTCATTCTTGAATTGCCATGCTTCACACTCCAGGTTCCCTCCTACCTGTTCCAAATCAATAATCAGCATTAGAGTTTGAGCACACACAAGGAGGAACAGATCAGATTTCACAGTTGCCCAGGGAGGTGAAAAATCTTCCCAGTAAGAAACTTCCAGTAACGCTGTCTCTCAAGTGAGCAGAAAAGTGAATTCATTTACAGAAGCACACAAGCAGAAATATCCTGCACTCTGCACAAGAGGCTGTGAAGTCCCAGCACTAACACAACAGAGTAAGAACGTGCTAAAATTCAACCATAAACCTCTTTAGCCTTTGCCTTTAACCACCCACCTTTCCTCTCAAATCTAGCTAATTAGAAAGGCACTTGTGGCCTTTCTAAACCATTCCAAACAATTCTCTGCATGGTTTATTGCTGGTTTTGATCCAAGTAACAAAATGATTATTAGGAAAAAAATAAAAGTAAGTCTCCCATAAAAAATAATAAGTAAATAAATAAAATTGGGGGATATTTCTCACTAAGTGTGTATGATACATAATAGAGGAAATATATTTATGGATGTTTACCGTACATGAGAATGAAATCTACCACTCATACGAGATAACATGGAAGTGCGTATGGAAAAATATTTACATTAAGTACTTGAAGGCCTTTGTTTTATCTTAATGTGTTATTACATCTGACAATGTCACTATTTTGAACTGACAAATACATACTAAATGAATTAAACATGGCGCAATAGACACAGTGCCATCTCTAAACGGGAAAGCACCCTTATTAAAAAGTATTAAGGACCAACATTTTATTTGGAAGGGGGTCTAGTTATTTCAAATGCTGTTCAATATTTTTATCCTTCATTTAACACTGCAAACAATGTAAAATCTGAATGACAGATGAATGAAGCGTTAAGATCTCATCAATTTCAAACAGAATAAAATTGATTTTAAAATCATCAGTTGAAGAAGTAGATGAGGCCTTCTTCAGACACCTAAAGAAGTCTCAAATTCACACGTCCTGATACTGAAGCAGGAGGACCTAAACCACCCTCTGTCTGCAGGAGGGACAGCACAGCAGGGGACGAGCAAGCCAGGAGGTGCCTGGAGTGCAGTGGTGGTTACTTGCTGACACAGGCAATGGAGCAGCAAACAAAGGCAGGAGCTCTGCTGGACCTCACACTGACAAACAAGGAGCAACTGGTCGGGGATATGAAGGCCATGGGCAGCCTTGGCTGCAGTGACCAGGACATCATGGACTTCAGAATCCTGAGAGGAGGGAACATAACAGATAAGCTGAATTGCTATCCTGGACTTCAAGGGAAGAGACTTTGGACCAGTCAGGGTGTTGCTTGGAAGAGTCCCACGGGACATGGACCTATAGAGGAGTCCAAGAGAGCTGGCTGATTTTCAAGGATCACTTCCCTCCAAGCTCAGGAACAGTCCATCTGAGGAGCAAGAGATCAAATAAAGGCAATAGGAGACCTACATCAATGAACAGGAAGGGCCTGACAAAACTCAGACATTAGAAGGAAGCATAACAGAGGTAGAAGCTGGAATGGGAAACTTTGGAGGAATACAGTGACACTATCCAAGGACCCACAAATGGGGGTGAAGAAAGCCAAAGCCCATCTGGACTTGAATCTTGCAAGCTGCATGGAGGGCAACAAGGTCTTCTACAGAGATATGAGCAACAAAATAAAGATTTTGGAAAATGTGGGCCTCCTACTAAGCAAAATACGGGCCTGATGACAAACGACATAGAAAAGGCCCAGGTACTCTGTGAAGTCTTTTTCACAACTCTGTCTTTACTGCTAAGATTTCTCCACAGGAATCCCAGGCCCCTAAGAGAACTGGGAAAGTCTGGAGCAATGCTGGCTGACTACCTGTGTAAGAGGATCAGGTTGGGCAACATTTAAGCAAATCAGATATACAAAAGGCCTGATGGGATGCAACCAGCAGTTCTGAGGCAGCTAGGCAGCATTGAGGGAGGTAATTCTTCTCCCCTGCTCTGCACTGGTGAGACACATCTGCCTCCAGTTCTGGGGATGAATCTCCCAGTATAGGAAAGGTACAGACAGAGTGGAGCAAGTCCAGCAAAGGGACACAACGATAATGAAGGGACAAGAGCATCTCTCATATGAGAGGCAGAGATAGGTGGGAGAAGGACAGCTCAGGGGAGTCTTATCAATGTGTACAAATGTGTGACTGTGGGTGGGCTGTAAAGAAGATGGAGCCAGACTCTTCTCAGTAGTATTCGTGAAAGGACAAGAGGCAATAGGTACAAACCAAAGTACAGGAAGTTCCATTTAAACAGAAGAAAAGACTTTTTTTCAATGGGAGGGTGGTCAAACACTGTTACAGGCTGCCCACTGAGGCTGTGGAGTCTCCATCTCTGGAGATACTCAAAACCTGATTGAAGTTGGCCCAGACCAACCTGCTGTAGCTAAACCAACCTGCTTTGAGCAGGGGGATGAAGCTATATGATCTCCAGAGGTCCTTTCTAAACTCAACAACTCTGCAATTCTGTGACTCTCAAATTCACTGTAGCATTTTATTGCAGTTGGAGCAGGCAACAGGCCTACCCTTTCACTTCCTATGCTCGATCATGCCAGAATTTAGAAAAATGGCCAAATCATCAACAGAATTTTGTGCAAAAAGACAAACTTAAGCTCAGAACGAATAAGCACATTTAATACCACACTGCTTTTGTTAAACCTAAGGAGGCACCACAGAGGCTAATTATTTTTGCCATTCTTATCCATAAGCATTACATTTTTCAGTGTTCACAGAGAAAATCTTTAATGAGATCCATAAAGATTCTTTAATCAGCTTATATTGTGAAAAAGTATTAAGGTCTCCACTTTCACAACAGGCACATGAAATATATAGTTTTATGATATATTACTAGCACAGGAACTCACCTCCCCGTTTTCCCTGAACCACCTGCAATTTTTAATAGTCATGTATCGCCAGGGTACCAGAAACCCATAAAAGTTTAACCTGCCAATTAACAACTAGGTAAAGTTCCAGCCTTGTACACAATATTTTGATTGCTTCCAAGAGCTTTTCACAAAATACAGAAGATATTGCTACAAAATTGCTAGCCAAAGTTTTGATCTATCTATAAAAAAAGTGAGTAGGAAGAGAAAAAAATAAATGAATTATTAAGGCAATCTTTTTTTTTTTTTTTTTTTTTTTTTTTTTTTTTTTAATACAGGACTGTAGACCCGCCAGAACAAACAAACAAACAAACAAACAAAAAAAGAGAAAAGGAAAAAAGGCTTGTATTCTAACATTTCCTCTCAAATGCAACAAAGAAAGCAAGGGCAGAGTTTAGGTATTTGATGTAAGTTAATTGAGATATTAGGTACACTGCTAGAGTTTTCATGTTATTTCATGACACTGCATTAAATAATGAAATCAAATAATTCTTAGTTGTCAGTAGTTCTTTAAAAACTAATCAAGAACGTATAGGCTTTCAACTATTTTTATGGAAATAAATAAATTTAATTGAAAAATACATATATATATATATATATGTGTATATATATATATATAGTAGTTAAAACTGGGCTCTATGTCCTTGCTCTGGTGCAAGCTTTAATAGACCTAGTTTGTGGTAGGGGTGTCATTACAGAGATGGAAAAATATTAGGAGAGGCCCACAGAATAATACATTCATACAATACTCAACTATTTAAAACTTATTTAACATTATAGCAGTTTTCCCAGCGAAGGCAGCCTAGGACACAGAGCAATAGTATAATCAGACTGTGTTCCAAGATGCACCAAAGTGTAAATTTTTTTGGTATTACCATTGGTAATCATGGGGCTTAAGTACTGACCAACACTCAGGTTAAGTCTTGGACAAACAGGAAGCAATAAAAATATATCCACCCCTGAAAGCTAAGATTTAACTGTAAAGCAATACATTTTAATGTATTCTAATGTAAGTAAGTTATTTGGAGAGATGTGCAAGGATGAAAACACATGAGAATAAGTAAGATAAGAGCAAGCGTAGTGATAAATTGCTTAGGGCATAACTGGAAGGACTTGAAGAAAAAATGGAGCTTTGCAGCTATGGGATGAAACTGGATGATGGGTGGAAAAGAATTTGGGTTTATGTGACATCTTTCTGCCACAGAGACACAGGCACATAACCAAGACCATGGAATTACACGGTTACAACTGAACACACGGCTGCATTGACAGGAGACCTCCAAAACACAGTGCAGTTTGACTGCTGCAGTTACCCGTTGCCTTTAGGTCAAAAATTATTTGAATCTGGGGTGTCAAAACCACCCATATTATGGAAAATGAGTGTACACAATTTACAGAAGCTAAATGAATAGCCCTGGACAAGTCCTGGAAACACTCTGAATGCAGGTGCAGGTCCTTTCTAATGCTCCACTTGATGAAGAGAAGGGTGCACTGCACTCAGAGACAATAATTTTTATTTTATATCTACATCATTGATTATAAAAAAAAGAAACAAACAAACAACCCCCCCCCCCCAAAAAAAAAAAAAAAGTAATATTTTTGTGATAAAACAAGAGCAAATTTTTCTATCAAGAAATCCAGTGACAGGACAAAGGTAAGCATCTTTCTGAGAGTTGAACTGATTCTACTATACAGGAATCTCAGCATGGTTTTCTTCCCCTCTTCATATCCCTTTTTCCCATCTTTCTGTCTTTGTAACAAGTAATGAAAAGCTTTAAAACTTGAAGAGTGGTAGGCAATGATGAACTACCTAGCAATTTTAAAGAATCATTACTAGCACTTTTCAAACTGCTATGATTTTTGTCAGACCACGTCACAATTTAGGTTTACTGTGCAATACCTTTTAAAAGATCACTTGTCAGAAAACAGCCATCCATTACCACTGGACACCTTGTGAAAATAAGTATCAACTGAAATAATGCCCAGCAACTGCTTTGGGTTCCCTTCCCTGATCGCAAACCGACTGAAGAAATAGCTGTGGAATCTATGACGCACTCAAAGTTTCTTCCAGTACATTAGAACAAAATATCTAGATTCTGTTTCATCAGTAAATTTTCTTAGTAAATGCTTGGTGTCTCTTTTTGTGTGAATTACTTGTGTGAATATTGAAATATATCAATATTTGAAGGAGTTAAGGTAGAAAGGATGCAGTTATCATAATGAAAACAAACCAAACAAAATGAAATCTCATAGGCCAAAGGTTTTTAGACATAGTCTATAAACTCTAACTGGAAATATTCAGACTTCATGTTATTTTTATCTACTCTCATTTTCATTATTATAAAAAAGGGGGTAAAAATAATTTACAAGTACAGACTAAAACAATATTTTATAACAGAAAAGCAAAAATGTGACATTCTGATAATATCTAATTACCATTCCCTTGATTCTAGATTTAATATGAGGTACATACACTATTACTAGTCATCAATTCCATTCACAATCCAATTAAAAACAAACAAACAAACAAAAAAAAAACAGTTTGTGCTTAAATTTTGGAGAAATAGCATTTCAAGAATAATCTCTTAGAGAAACTCCTAGCATCTCAGGAAAGGGTTATCAGAAGAACGGTGAAAAGGAACAAGAAATACCATTTGTTTCTGCTTGTCTAGATGTTCAATAACAGTTTTAATTCATAACTACTGTGATTGTTCAATTTTAGATAACTTGCCAAGTTTTAAGGTATTGGCATACTTTATTATGTTTCATCTATAAGCACTGTAATTTTACATACAAAACACTATTTTTATTATTATTATTACTGTTATTATTATCAGTATACAGTGCCAGTATATAACATAGACTTGATTCAAGTTCTCCCAAGTTTAATCTAAAAAATCCCAATGGTTCCTAAATAAGAATTTGTCAAATACATTTTCTGAATTATAACTTAGATAAGACCAATATCATATATGAAACACAACAGTGAACAAAAGAAACAAAGCTCACAACTTAATATCCTTCTTTCATCAGGCAAGTATCATGAAGGTTAGATGGATTAACTGGGCAAGGAAACTGTCTACATGAATTCTATTTTGATTTGTGAAAGCTCCTGATGTCACTTTAATTGAGGCACAATGATGACAAGAAACACAGCTCTCATCACACCACTGCAAACTAAGAAAGCGAGACCAATCTATCCTTGGTATGGGGCACTCTGGGTGAACAATTTGCACAAAAGGTAACACAGTCTACGTTTTCGTGTTTCTTCTGTTTTGTAGAAGATGTGAATTTTCCTGTTTTGATATATGTATCTTAGATGATTTATTTCATTTCACGTTCATGAAGGAAAATGGATTATTCAGCTTAACCGTAGCATTCTTCTCACTGCCAGCTGAAGAACTGCAGAAATTAGCTCTGCCACACACCAGTGACCTGCCGAGTCATTTTTCAGCTTCATAAACAAGTCAAAGGGAAAGGAAATCTATTTTTTATTAACCAGCTTCTAAAACTAAGCCATTTATGCTTCACTCTGCTGAGACCCCTAGTCAAAGGAAAAGAAAGCCAACTGCAATAAGTTTACCAGTAGGTTGCTTTATTAAAATCTATAAGGTGAAATTTTTCAACACAATCAAATCATCATAAAATATGTTATGTATTTATGATAAATTAAACTGTTATTACACCCCTTTTCACTATAACACCACCCTTGGGAGCAAGGGATATTGTAGGTTCCAAATATGTGTTATTGTAAGGTGCTGTTCTACTTAAGGTTAAGTTGCATTTTCCATTGTAAAACCCCATTTCCAGGGGTTTATTACTCAGCCATAAAAATATGCTTGGGGCTGAAATATGGTATGCAAAGACTCAGCTCAGAAGCAATTTTTTTCAATGAACTTTTAAGAAAAAGAAAAAAAAATACTCAGTTTAGCCATTTTTGAATTTCAGAAGTGCCAGAAATTCAAAGAAAACCCATACCTGCAAAGATTTGAGTCTAGATCTGAAATACTGAGCCCCAAAAGCCAAAAATCATCTCTTAATTGAGATCACAATTCAGCTGCTCTGCCTGAACAAGCCCAGTATCCCCCCTAGCAAAGCAGAGCCAGTAATACCTGTGGCGCTGTGTACAAAGGATGCTTTGTCTGTCCTCTTCCACAAATATTTTAATTCTCTCTCAAATCTTCTTCCTTTCACATTCATCTTTTTCAAAAATGTAATAAAAATTAAACAATTTTCTCATTTGAATTTTGAAGAAATGCAAGATACTCCACTTAGGTAAGCATAAATAATTACTTTGTCAGGGCATTTTTTTAAGGTATTAGTAGTGCTGGAATTAAGACTTCAAAAACATTGCAATGAAGTTGCCTTTATTTACTTTGCGTTATTAAGGTGACAGAGGAATGGATGTCCTGGGATCCACTACAGGTTCATATAGCCCTGTATCCAGTCTTACGCAGCAACTCATGTGTAGATATCTAGGAAGGAGTAAGAAGAGAACAAATGCACTATTTTTCCAACTGCAACTGTTCTCCACTCAACAACATCTTGAGCCAGATGTGCCCTCTGATGTATTTAAAACATTGGAAGAGAAAAAAATTCATGGTGTCAGTGTACATAAAGATTCTGCGTATTTCTCTGGAGATTCTGAGTCTGGGAGTATTCTTTATTTTTGTACATAAAACACTAATGATTTATAGCAATTCAATCTGCAATATACAGTCAGATACACCTGCGCACCAGTGTGTGACCACACGTTTGCAGCAACTTAAATGAACTTAAACAGCTCTGATTAAAAAAACAGGAAATACCAGAGTAATCTTGATGGCACAACTCTCATTGTAATGCCCTTGCACATTGGTGCTGTAACCACATCTTTAGCGGTACCTTTGCATACTTTTTTTTTTTTTTTTTTTTTTTTTTTTTTTCCCCACAGAACTTATGACACATTTGCTCAAAGTAATTGCTGCTCTATTACATATTTAACTCCTTCCTCTTTTCTCCATATCGTCTTTATTCACATCTTACTCTTCAGATTAAGATGTGAAGTTTCTCTTTACAAGCTCGTTACATTTCCTTACAGGTTGCTGTTCTGTGATTCACACTGCAGCTACACACTAGATCTGAAGTTTTGCAGACATTGGTGAGATGTGTGGTAGCTCACTGACTGAACAAAGCAAAAAGGAGCCATTCCTCGTGGTCACCAGTCTGCAACACCCATGATGTTACCTCTGCCCTGAAGCAGCAGGGAGCATTTATACAGCACTAACAGCTCCAAGCACAGCTGCTGCACCCTTCACATGCACTGTGACTCCTCAGCACTTCTCCAGGTAACACAGGCAGCTCAGGATGGGCGCCAGAAGACACTGCAGCCAGCACAGTGGTTTCTGTAATGCTGCCTGGGTGCCTGCTGTGACAGAGCCCGACTGACTTCTCTGCCTGCATCACTCACCAGCATCATTCTGAAACCCCTGCATGTGTGGGCTAGTGCCCGCACCACATTTACTTGAACTAATGAGGTAAGGGAAGCAGAAGCAGATGAGGCTTCCCTAGGAGGATGAGCTGGCCACCTCTTGCCTGTTGCTTCCTCTGATATTTGCTGACAGCAAACATGGCAGCACACAGCTAATGTGGTTTCCTGTCCTGGCTGTGAAGCAGATTTCTGCCTGTTTTACTTGCACTTCCCCGTTTCTGTGCTCTGAGCCATCTTTGTTCCAGTTTTCTCAGACAGGGTTATCTCCTGTCCAAGTCTACTCTTCTAGCCAGCCCCAAGTGTTCATCCTAGAGCTTCTCATCGCAGAGTCAGTGTCCCTGCCCAGGCAACCATGGGTACACTTCCACCATGTGTGTCTCTCCTTTAGACACCTTGCCACTTTCAACTGTTTCAGTTTCTCCTTGCTCACAGAGAGGAGGCCTGTTGATCTTCCCTGCCCTATCCTCTTTTCCCAAACAGTCCCAGTGTGCTTCGAAACCACTCCATAAACACAAGTTTTTCTCTTTTTTCAACCTGCAAACCTCCAGCATCAGTTCTGACCCGTCTCAACGTATTTTTTCTTCTTCCTCACCCTACAGCCTTGTCCCTTAGGGGAAAGAAAGGCCTTCAGCCAGCAAAGCAAAACTAAGGTGTAATGCACAGAGGTCACATATGACTTTTATACACCAAGGTTTAAGATGCCTTTACTAAAGTAAACTTCTTAATATAGACAAATTGTAAAGAGACAGCTTATACCACTTAAAACTGTATTTACACTTGTCAGTGCATCTGCTACAGGTTTCAAATTAACCAAGTGTCACTGCAGACAAAACTTCTCTCTCACCATTTTTAAGTGTACATGTTGCCCACAGTGACACATAGCCCATGTTGATTTAACCGGAGCTGCATTTCAGTGAGCAAGTCTTTCCCACCCTGCAACACACAAACACATACCTGTCACTGAGCCAAAACGCAATGGTAATGTAAGTTCTTGAAGATTACAAGGCCCCTTGTGAACGGTTAAGTGGAGATTATTTAAAAGACTTAAATACACAGAAACCTGACACAGTCTTTTTTAATGGGTAGACAGACTGTTGTTTATTTAGGTTTTGAAATCTAGTCTAAATTAGGCCTTGAGAAAGAAAAAAAGTAGCCTAAATTTCAGTTAACAGATTGTCTTCCACTATTCAAGGGATAATTTGAGCTTTAGAGAAACACATGCATAAAGTAAAACCTAAAGCATAAGCACTTCCTCATACTGTATGTATTGTTTTGCATCTTGTGGTTCATCACCAGTATTAGAAATTTACTTGTCTAATTCCATTTTAAGTATATCAACATAAAGATATGACCTTACTATAGTATCAGACATCAACTCTTTTAGCACTGTCCAGCTTATCAACAATTAGAAAAACCCTCATACAATGAGGCATAGGAAGCAAGGAAGCCTCCACAAGGAAATAGTGCAGCACAAGAAGTATGCCAGATCCTAGCAATAAAAGAGAGAGTGACACCACTGAGTAATATCACTACTGAATTTGGAAATGTTTAGGCTGCAATTATGCAAATCTGTGACTGGGACAGTCTCTTTAGATGTACTGGGATATATTTATGACAAAAATGTTGTGTGGAATGCCCATTTTCTTAAAAAAAAAAATAAATGAATTGGTTTATAATAAAAAAGCAAGAATGTTTTAATAAGATCTTTGTTTCAGATTTTTCATTCATAATGACATTAAAAATAACTTCTCATAGACTGAGGTACTGCACTGCATCAGCAAAATATACCTAAGTAATGCTAGTAAAGAAGAGAAACAATGCCATATTACGGATAAGAATAAGGAGTATTAAAAACTGAATTAGAAACTAGACATACAATAGTGATTTGATATTCAAATAGACTAAAGCATAATCAGAAAAAAAAAAAAAAAGTATTTTTTCTTCTTTAATGATTAGCATGAAAGAGCATCTGCACACCAACCTTAATAGCAGAAAGTAGCAGGAGAGAATCTCCACAGGCACAAAAAATTAATTCAGGTTTTTAACTAATACGAATGTCTGAGTTTGCTATGTACCTCAGAGACAACAGAGGGCAAGATGTCTCTCTGCCAAAGACTTGAGAAAGCAAACCAACTGAATTAATGCTCTCTTCATAAATACAACTCTTTCTTTTATCTTTTAAAACATACGTATTCCCAACGCTGTATGCAGAGCGAAACACAGGTCCCTACTTACAAGAAAAAATATATATTCATAAATATATAAAATCCATATATATGTATATAATTTCAAATTTGTCTCTATTCTAGTTGAACCAAACAACACATACTACTTTGATTTGTGTGTATCTCTGTATCTCAGGAATGCAGGCCAAAAGTCCAGAATTTAAAACCGTAGTTTGGTTGTCACACAAATCTTGACATTTAAGGATTACAGGTTTTTAAGCTCTGTGGCACATTTCTGCTACCATTTGGGAAAACAGATTTTTTTTTTTTTTTTAAAGAAGTTTCATATACAGTGCATGTTAAACTTATTATTTTTCTTCACTTTTAGGTT
This sequence comes from Nettapus auritus, assembly GCA_011076525.1. Taxonomy (NCBI): domain Eukaryota; kingdom Metazoa; phylum Chordata; class Aves; order Anseriformes; family Anatidae; genus Nettapus; species Nettapus auritus. The sequence continues at coordinate 31,549,591 of CM021766.1, read as the reverse complement.
ATACTTCATTACACACTTCACTACTTCAATGCTCTAAGCTGTCTTACATCTATTTTAAAGCTCCATTACTCTTGTGAAATTGTATTATTCTATCTAAAAAAGGAAAGCAAAGAGCTATGGATGATACGGTACCTCAGCTAAATTAGTGGACGTTTCACTGATGCCAGCGGAAACCAGAATTCTTCAACCCTACAGCTTGCAAGTGTACAACATTGTGTGGGGTTAAGCAACAAATTAAAAGGCTGTTAGATTTTATTGGTGAATTAAGTCTGGAAAAAAGATGGTTAAATTAAAATATATTGATTTTGCTAGTCTTTCATTTACTTATTGATAATAAAAATATATACTAATAATAAAACATATACAAAACATATACTGATAATAAAAACAAGGTCTTCATTATGGTGCCATGCCATTTTTTCACCACATCTTTCAAAAGGCTGCACTACTAAATATAATTTCCACTGGTAAAAATGCAACCTGCAATTGTCAAGATGCTATGAAATGAGTAAGTACCCAGCAAGTAGGAGAAGCAATTTTTAAAAAGTTGACATGTGCAGAATTATTTCAATAAAACTGTCCACCTCGCCATGCTGAAACTCTGCTTCTGTAGTAAGCAAGTGTAACTCTGCTCCCCAGCTCTGTCTTAAGGGGAAACAAGCTGGTACTGGTGGGAGGCTCTCCTAAGGGTAGAGCAGGAAAAGAAAGTCTCTGGAACATGTTCGGAGTGCCAGTAGGGCTGCTCTTTTGGACAGGCAGCTGCAAATAACCCTGGACCTACACAAGGTCCCACCCAAGCTCTGGTCCAGCAGTTCCAGGCCAGTACTAACCAGGAGTCCCATGACATGGATGGGGAAGGCCATGCCCTCCTTACCAAGGCAAGGACAGAGCCCATCTGTCTGCCTTACATCACTCATCCCGTTTGTTGGGCCCCCCACAGAAAGCCTTGATCACAGGTAGAATTTGTTACTTGACGGATCACCCTGTACAGTTCCACCAATACCCTACGTATTTTTAACTTGCTGCCTTGCCCCATCTATTCAAAGCTTGCTGGAAATTCCCCAGCATATTCTTGAGCGTGCGAGCTGCCTCAGGCAGCTGCCATCATTACATGGCCGACAGCGGGTGCCCTCGCGGACCACTGAGATAGACTCAGGCCCTGTCCATGAGCGGCCAGCAGTGGTAGCCTTAGCTAAACGCAGCAGTCCCCATACCAGATCAGATACTGCTCCATCACTTGGTGTTTGACAAAAATATCAAAACAGCTGGCCACCCAACCACTCGTATGGTCCTCACAGCCAAAGACTGAATAATGAAAACAGAAACTGCATAGACAGTAAAAAAAAATAAAAATACAAAAAACAAACAAACAAAAACAGTATGTTTAACATACTATATTTTCATATTTACTCTAGAAGCTTTATTTTTAAAGAAAAGGAGACTGCTGCAAAACATACATTGCAGTGCTACAAAACTCAATGAATTCACTGCAGAAAGGTCTCAGACTACATGAGGCTTATAGTTATTGCCATAAATTTTGATTAAATGTTTATGAGTCAGTTGAAATATTAGAGATGGGATCTTTTTGCACTACAGGGTGCACAGATATAGTATAAAATGCTCTAGAAATAATGGAGATTGTGTGTTTAAAACATCATTATTTATTGTTACATCGATTTATTATGGCAATGGTTAGGCGTCCAACTGAGATGGGAACACCATCAAGTGAGGCTCTAGCAAAACAGAGGGGGAATTAAAAAAACACCAACTTAAGGCACTGTTGGGTGGAGACAAAACCGATGTGAAAGTCAAAGACGGGGAAAATCAGCATATTAGCTCTGTGATATATATATAAAAAAAAAGAAAAAAAGAACTGAAACACAGAGATGAGATGACTTGTCTAAAGTAATACTACTTGTCTAAAGTAATACTAAGTGTCTGTGGTGGGCAGAGAGGCACTTGCAATGAGGGTCAGCTCAAGTCTGAAACTACTGCCAATGAAAGGAAACCTCGAACCTGAAGCAGACTAGATTATATTCCTGTTTTAATTGGAATATTGCACTCAGTAACCTTCACTTTCCAATCCCCTTTAATCAAACATCATATTATGGTGTCACAGACAGCAAGATGCTGTTTCAGAAAAATTACTTTTACAGCTATTTAAAAACTTCCCTTGTGGTAAAGTTAGCTGATTGTCAGGGTAAATGAAGGGAAGTCCAAATTCCAAATGCAAGCTACTATGAAAGCAAGAGTTGCAGTGACCATAGAATTTTATTTTTTACAGTCTCCATTACTGCTGACTGCATGCTTTTTGAATCAGAATATCTTACAAGCATGGGTTTGATCTGAACTCGTGGCTGGTTCATCTAACTGTCCTACAAAACCCAGCCTGCTGAAACCAGCTTCCAGAGAGATATTCCTCTCTCCTGTAATTCTCAATTGTGCACATACCATATAGTGGTTAAATTAAATGCATGTTTAATAAGTTTTCTCTGCAATTACTTACTTGTGCAGGAATAGCTTGCACACTCTGCAAAGTTTAGGTTGCTAATTATGAGTCCATTTCTAGATATTTATGTAAGTGAAATTACCAGGATGTCCAAACATCTGTAAGAGTTCTGTATGTTCCTCTGCGCTCTGAACAGAACAGGGCTTCTCTGGAAATCTTAAGTGTGTACTTATGCATTTAAAGACCAATCTAATAAACATATATAAGGTTCTGCAAGCTACTGAAAGTGTGCATATCCCCAGTTTGCATGCATGACTTCACAATGCATACAGCACAATTTTAAAGCAGAAAAATGAAGTGGGTAAGAACGCATTTACAGAAATAATAGGAAAAATGAATGTTGTCTTGTGTAGCCATGCTAGTCCCACCCCATCAAACACCATCAGCTGAACAAAGAACCATTACTGAGCCCTTCAGCACAGCACGGCACCAAGCTGCACCGCCAAGCAGCAGCGCTGCTCCTGGACCCAAAACTGGGACGCAACAGAAAACTGATAGGTGGCAGGGCTGGGAGGATGCACCACTGCTATGCTGTGCTGGATTTGAAGGTACAATTATCAGGAAGCCTATTATAGCTTTCTGTTCACATCCAGTAATCAGTAGAGTTCCTTCCTCCAGAGCTCCTCTACATGGAGAAGCAGACCTCCGATGTGCTCAGGTGCTGAGGTTAGTCACAGAGGTGGGCTGTTGGCTGCCCTTCCCTTCCCTCGAGCATTTCTACTGCTCCTGAGCTCCCTGACTTTTCCTACATTGCTTTCCTACTGCTCTTTCTGCTACTGCTCAAGCAGTTTGGGCTTCAGCTCCTGGAAAGCTTGTATGCAATTATTATTTAATCAATCACCTAAAGTCTTCCCCAGCCTTACAGCTGGAAAAAAAAAAAAAAAAAAGGCAAATTTTAATACTGTATAGTTCCAATAAGGCTAAAGAAAAACAAGAATCTTTGCATCTAGCACAGTTTAAAGTATCTTATAAGCAAGGGAAGTATACAAGCTTCTCAAAGTAAAAACCTAACAATGGAACTGTACATAATGGGAAAAACTGGGAAACCTAACAGAGGTAGCAACCAGCTGACTCTAGAACTGCAGATATAAAAACTTGTATCTAAGTAAGTATGCATGCAGAAATAGGTAATCATGCTTAGATTTATTTATTTATTTATTTATTTTAATCTACCTGATGCTAAATTGAAAATAAACAGTCCCTGGAAAAAATGTGTAAATAAATAAATCCCTTACTAGCTAAGTGTCAGCAACTGAGTGTCTGCGAAATCCTTGCAAGTGACCCAAATTCATTCCAAATTCCCCCCTACACCTTTTTTTATTAAAAAAAAAAAAAAAAAAAAAAAAAAAA
>CM021766.1:31475698-31545632 GCA_011076525.1 Nettapus auritus | reverse complement strand
TTAGTAAATACTACCTGGATCCTATGAGCTCTTTCATACTATCATGTCTGTATTAAAAATATTTTTGGAAGTCCTTAAGTACATTTCCAGTATATCAGAAGTAAAGAAGACTGTCAGATACTCTTATTAGTCAGTTGGAAAAGCCAAAGCAGCCCAGCAGGAGGGAGAAAAGTTATACTGATATGATTATGAGTCATTGCAGTTTTGGTTGAATCAGGGCCATTTATTTCAAAATCTGCTGCCCCAAAATGTTTCCTAATTTGCAACCTCCCCTCTCCCTTTTTTTTTAAAAAAAAAACAAAAAAACTGGATATCTTACATATAAATTTGTTTCCATCACTTTATGCTCAGGAATTTTCTGTTGGCCCTTGTCTAGCATGATGCCTGTAACATCCAAAACAGAGGGCTCCAGGATGTCTGCCATAAGAAAATATACTGGCTTGCTTTATTTTTAAACATTAATACAGTTGGCAACCATGCGGACATGAATGACATGATTTACAAGTTTGTGGGCCAGACAAAGAAGGATCAAAAGATTATCTGCAAGCAAAGAGTCAACATTTCAAACTGAGGAAATAGGAATAGAAAAGGCTCATCTGTATGCAGACCAAATCTTTTCAACAGCCCAAGGTAGGGGAGAAGAGAGAGCGGGAACTCTTCTACACCAGCTCCCTCTGCAGGGGTTGGGCTGCAATCCTGGTGAGCATATTTCACCATCAGAGCTTATTTCATATAATTTCTGTGTCTGGTTGGGAAACAAATGCACAACTGGGCAGATGACTTCTAATGGCTGGAAAAGAAATCTAAGAGAAATATCTTGATTTTTTTAAACGTAGGTAAAAATACATGAACTTCAGTGTCTACAGATTGAGTGCCCATAGCTGTTGCTCAGACCCTTGCCATCAAGAAGGAGTAGCACATTGAGATGTGTCGGTGCTCTCAAAGGTCACTGCTCTGACTATGGCACGAGCAGTTTTTGACTGAATAAATTAAGCTACCTGCAGCAGCATTCCTGAAAAGCAGTCAGCCCCTCTTTACTTGGTGGCATGAGCCTGGTGAGGCACATCTCATGCACTTAGCATTCCTTACTTATTCCTCCGGGACTTCTTCCAGACCTGCCTTCAAACCATAGGAGACACTAGAAACACAGCACTAGAGAAGGAGATGAACAAGAGTTTTATATTATATGTTCTGAACAGTGATGTTACTTGGTCTTTTTCTCCTGTTTTCCAGGTCTTCACAAAAGACATCAGGCTCTTCTCTGTGGTGAAGATCCTACAAACTCACAGAAATTGCCAGGAACAAGCAGATGGGGACAAAACCACATAACGTATCTACTGGTAAGCTACAGACCACAGTCTGGAGAACTCAAAAAGCATCAATTACTCTGACTTTGAAAGACTCTTTGAAAGACATTTCTGACTCCTTCCCGTACTGGCCCTGAGGGAAGAAACAATTCTGTCATTCTACTCTTAGTCCAGCACAGGAAGTGAGGGACTGTTTCACTTACACCATCCAGCAGGGAAAAGGAAAAGAGAAAAAGCACAACCTGAACCAGGATGGGAGCCGAGAAGAGTACTGCAGCCAAATCAAACACTTCCCAAATGCTGGAACAGAGCACAAGCCTAAATACAAATGAACCCTGCTGATTTTATGATTTGCACAATGAAGATTATCAAGGTATCACTTCAAGGCTACATACCACTTATAAATACTGTACTCAAGTCTTTACAAAGCCCTGGAAATTCTAGATAAATGTATGTTATTAAATTACTTCTTCCCAAGGATTAAGTTGTTGCTGTTTGCAGCTGATCATCAGAGATTCTTATTCGTGCTTCCCAGTTTCTCCTTTTCTGTACCCAAACGAGTATTCTCTGACACAGGAACTGGAAAAATTGGTCTTTTCACTCAAGCATTTAAACAGTCAGTTCTCTAGGGAAAAATAATAAAGGAAAACAATATTAACCAGATGGACTGAACTCCAACCAACAGCACCCCCTGTCAGCAAATTCAAAGATGATCAAGAAAAGCAAAAAGTGAAATTGTTTTGGATCCAAAGGCACTGTGGACTAAAAGATGAATTTTCCAGTGGTAGCAAAAAAAATTAGTACAAGTGCAGAGACATGAGCTTTGAGTTTATGATGACAAAGAATCTTATAAGACATAAAATGTCTCAACAGAGCGCATCTTCTCCGCTTACAAGTCATTGAAAAATACTGTACTCAATTGTAATGTGATGATCACACCTACAAGATAAAGGGGTTTGTATTTTGGTTTATGAAATGTGAGGTAAATTTAACTATGGCTGCATCTGACAGACAGTCATCATCATCTTCTGCAGTATGTAATGGCATACATTTGGAAGCAGAGTTTGACTAATTTTACTGCTAGAATCACATATTTGCAGAAACACTCAGGTTCATAGGGACATCTCTAGTCCAACCTCCTGCTCTTCAGGGTCAATGCCAGATTTGGATCACATTGTTTAGAGCTCGATCCCACTTGTCACTGAAAACATCCAAGGGTGGAGGCTCCACAACCTCTCCAAGTTTGTTTAATTATCCTTGGAGATATTTATGTTCCTTATATCCACTTGGAACTTCCCCTGTATCAGGTTATGACAACTGTTTATTGTTCTCTTGCTGAGCATCTCAGTTAAAATCCTAGCTCCATCTTCATGGTAACCTCTTCTCAGATGCATCAGAAAGCTGCTATTCCCACTTTCATCCATACCTGAAAACATAAATGTTTTCACATTTAACCAACAGTAAGTCTCAGGGGCAACTTACAATGGTGTTTTGTTTTGTTTTAATTTTTCACAGAATCACAGAAAAGTCTAGGTTGGAAGAGACCTACAAGATCACCGAGCCCAACCTCTGACCTAACACTAACAAATCATCCCCTAAACCATATCCCTAAGCTCTACATCTATACTTCTTTTAAAGACCTCCAGAGATGGTGACTCCACCACTTCCCTGGGCAGCCTATTCCAGTGACTAACAACCCTTTCTGTAAAGAAGTTCTTCCTAAGATCCAACCTAAACCTCCCCTGGCGCAACTTGAGCCCATTCCCCCTCGTCCTGTCACCAGGCACGTGGGAGAACAGACCAACCACCGCCCCGCTACAGCCTCCTTTCAGGTACCTGTAGAGTGCGATAAGGTCACCCCGAACCTCCTCTTCTCCAGGCTAAATAGTCCCAGCTCCCTCAGCCGCTCCTCCTAAGACTTGTTCTCCAGACCCTTCACCAGCTTCGTAGCCCTTCTCTGGACTTTGTGTTGTTGTTGTTTTTGTTTTTTGACATGCGACTTTTATATTGTTTGCATTCAGCTCCACACAGAGAATGAACTCATTTATCATGAGGCTATGTGATCCATCACACAGACATCTCCAAACATCCGAGTTGGCTCATGCATGTTACATACTACATAGATAAATCTACCTACCTTATGCACATGACCTACCCAGTATACCGATTGGGCACCTTGCATTTTGAAAGCATTTCACCTGAGATCTGTGCACTGATATTCCGTTCTGAAGCAGTTTTCAACATTCTGGAATAAGAAGCAGCTTCAAATAGCCATTTGCTTTTTTTAAAAAAAACAAGCAAACAAACAAACAACAACAAAAAAAACAGTAAATCAACAACACAAATGTTTAATCAAAATGTTTTCCTCTGCTTTCAACTGTTTCCTTTATCCACCCACATACGGCTATATCTCTTGACCCCAAAGGCTAAAATTGATTATATAGTGTAACAGCAGCAGGCCTAGAGCATGATTTTCTCATTTTAAAATGTGAGATTCCCAAACTTCCAGTGAAACACACACAGATATTTTTGACACATTGGAAGATCCACTATGTTGATCTGAAAGGTTGTGATATGATTCAGAAATCTACTTTGGTTCATTTAGGATTATGTTTATGACACTCTCTAAGCACTACCTTTGAACTAAGGTACTTATACCTTATATAAGCACAAAAAATAATATCTCTAATACCGTTTAAAGCCCTCTAAAATGTTTATTGGTTTCCCTAATACTTGGTGAGTATATAAAATACTCAGTTGTGAAATTGAATGATTTAAGACTTTTAATAGCTCTCCAGAAGGAAAAATAAAAAATAGAAAATTGTATAATTTGTCTGTTTCATTTCCTCTTGTAAAAAAACATACCTATCCTGTTTTCATGCAGACGTACCCTGTGCTCTGAAACAACTCTTGTATATCCTGTGTGTAAATTCTGGATTCACATTTACGGCTGCATATTCTCACACATGCCATTTTTACACAGCCTGTACTAACACATAATTAGAATCCTAAAGAAACCAATTTAGAGGTTCCATGTATGTGCAGGGCACCACCGCCTTCACAAGTACATCTCTTCACAAGAACGACACAAAGTTCAACTCTGTGCTCTCAGAGAGAATGAACAGCCGAATAGATCCCATTTTTACTGTTTGTTTTTCTTTCTTGAAGAACAACATATTGCAGCATGCTCATAGAGCTGCATGTTAGAAACTTTCCCTAAGTGTAACTTACATTTCTTATTTAACCCACACAACACTTTTGATTGCTGTGTGGCCAAAACCACACAATCTGAGAATCTCCAATTTTAAGTGTATTTAAAAACCTTTTCCTCATTGACATAAGTGAATCACTGATAAATGTTCAGCTCCTCCAGGCACAAAAGACATTCTACCACAACCTGTTGCACTTTGACTTATGTGCCTGAAGTCTTCAAATGCAGTACTTCAAACTGACAGCTCTGATTACTGTGATAATCTTAATCAATTCATGAATTGTTAGCCATACTAGGAAAATATTATGCACACCTGCACATATTTATTTCACCACATATCTGTAGATAGATGCAATTTACTGTTTCTTTTAGCAAACTCCATTGTGGGGAGAAACCATCGACAAAATTTTCCTATTCTGATGTGACACCCCTTTATTCTCCTTGCTCCTAAAATCTTTAAACAAAAATAAAAGTTCTCCATCATTTGTGCTATGTTGTATTTTTCCTTTATGAAATCCACGAAGAATTAAACAGAAGAAATAACATTTTTGCATACACACATATTACTGCATATGTGCTATTATTTACACAAGTAAGTCATGTGCTTATTCAAGCATCTCAGGAATGCTGTATGAAACCTTGTGCACGGTCTCAAGCACCCAGTCTACAAGAGAGAAAACCTGTGTTTGCTTTCATAATAGTAAATCAACTTGGGAGGGACACGCCAAAATTCTTTCTTACTGGTCACCTGCTAGCTACTTCTATACATTAAGCATACAAAATATATATTGTTTTGAAGAGTACCATTACATTTTTAACCCTTCCAAACACTAAATATGAACCAGCCGCAGCACAAACACTCAAAACCCTACAGACAGTAGCAACGCTGCCAGCCCAGGTAACAAAATGGTGGCAGATTCATTCTGCAGCCTGGTCATTCAAGGCCCTTGCTACAAAACCGTGAGTGTCCAGGAGCTCAGTGCTAGCCACCACAACCTCAGAGCTCCCCAGAGAGTCTGGGTGGTGCTGTAGCTCCAGCCTGAAGCTTCCCAGGGTTGGCACCTGCTGAGAATGGGGCATTAGGGCAGCGCGGCCTGCACGCATAATGACCGGTGGCCCGCTGACAGGTGACAAGCTCCTTTCACGCGCTTTCCCCGCCATCTTCCCGTGCTTCCTCCTCCCTGATCCACCTTCATCCCTCCCCAGGGATCATCCCTAGGGATTAGTCTGGTTTGGCAAGTGGATGGCTTTTTAATGAGCGGGATTACAAATAGCAAAGACTGGTGGATATTCAACATAAACACACTCCCAAACGCACAGGAACCCCATACCCCAGCAAGATACCAGCAGGGGCATAGCAAAGCCATGTCAGAGACACATTAGAAACAATGGCAAGTTTATTAATAATTTAGATTTTGACAAAATTGTTTTCATACACGAGAACTATTTTAATAAGCAAGCATCATGGACTTAACACTTTTGTCATATGCTCCTCATGACAGAGGCTTGGCACTTGTCACCAGCTTATTTACTTTGATTATGTCACAAGCAGACTAAAATAGAAGGCAAAAAAGTAATAAATCTAAAATGCATTAAAAATACAGGCCTTTATTTTAATGAAATTAGGACTTTGGATTAAATACTTAATTACCTAGGGGAAAATCTAGTCTAATAAGCACTGAACTCAGTGGCATGTTGAGGATCTAATTTGGTATGCAACAGCAGCTGAGAGAAGGCTTTTAGTGATAAGAGCTGCAACACGGAGACAGAACAGAGAACTCTGCAGCATCAAGTCTGCCAAAACCTTTCATTTGGTTAACTGAAAGTTTTGGGTTTATATCAGATTTTAACTATTCAGTACGATTTTTCATTCTAAGGATAAGAGAGAACCCTATGTGAAAAAGTGTAATAAATTCCAGGATGTTTTTCATACTTTTTTTTTCTTTTTAAGAAAAATAAATACCCTTCCAAAACATAATCCAGTATATCTCAGTAGAAAACAGTAACCAAGGGTATAAATATGTTAACAGTTTTAAAAGTTTACTTGCAAGCTCCATAGTCCTAAAATAGAAACAATATATTTCTTAACTTCCTCACCCACAGATAAGTAGAATTGCAAGGAACAGCTGAGGAATATTAATGATCAATAAAATTGATTTACTTGAACAGTTCAAAGTTTGGGAGGGGTACTGAATACATACATCCCCTTCAGAACTAATTTTGCATAAGTGAATTATATTATTGAAATGTCTTTTATAGGACGCCAGTTCTCTCTCACATCTCACTTTTGAGAGGACTAGCGTGACACAAAACTGACATTTCAAATACTGTGGCAACAGTTTATTTCCTAAGCAATCATATAATGCACTGATCTACTCAAAAAGTAACAAAGAAACCTCACAACACAAGGCAAAGAAATGCAAATTTTGGTGCCAAATTCCATCTTGTCATGGAATTTCTCAATGAATACTGGAACCTGAACATCATATAAATCATCTATTCCTGTCCTTCTCTATTCCTGAAGCTGAAGTCATCTATCAGCAATTCCATGCTCTGAAACTCCCAGGCTGGTACACCATTATCCTCCCAAAGTAAGTCTAGATATTGGCAATGCTGCTGTTAGTTATTATATTAACTAATCCCAGACAACCATTCTGGTTCCTTCTTCCTTAATCCTGTTCCTTTGAGAAAGAGGAAGGCAATTAGTTGTGTCTTTCACTACCATTCAAGCAGTTTAGCTATACAGGAAGGGAAAGATGATCTAACACAGTCGTTTCCACTCCACAACTTGAATAAATACAAGTTATAATAAATATAATGCATTTCAAGATTGGAAAAGAATGTGAACATTTCAAAGCTTACAGTTCTCTTATTCAATTGTTTTGGTTTTTACTTAATTGTAACAAGGATTTCCAAGACTTTGACATTACTTTTAGAGTAAGAACACTACCCACACACACTCTGCTCAATTTAATACTGGAGCCTAAAGAAAAACAATTCCGAGTTCAAATAGTCTCAAAATTGTACTGAGATTAATGGGATTGCAAGAATTTTATCTGAATGTAAAATGTCACCATCTAGATTTTACTTGAATTTAAAATGGAAGTATTGTTTTTACTACAGAAAAAATGCATTTCACCATGTCGAGCTGCATTATTGAGTACTACCTGTATTTCCAAATTCACATTAGTATTGGTGTCAGCCAGAGAAATCCTTAATCCATCGGGAAAAAAAAAAAAAAAAAAGAAAAAAAAAAAAATCTGCTATTTCTGTAAAAAAAAAAAAAAAAAAAAAAAAAAAAAAAAGTGGTGGTGGGGAGTAGAAGATTGCTAATCGAATTACACAACGTATTTTAGGCATCAATAAGAACTGTGCATACATATAGTTTCAGTTTGGGGTACAAGTAATCCTACCAATTCATACACAGCTATTCATATTAACATTTAGTGCATGCCTCGATGAGCTGTTGAATATTGAACAACAGACATCTGAAGCAGCATTCTCACTTCTAAGAAAGCAAAATAGTCAGATGTGTTTAATAAGCCTATTCTATTTGTTTCTGCACATGAATTCAGGGAAAACAAAACTTTAGAACTGCAGTAGCTTCCTGAATGAATTCAATTCCTTACGAATGCATTTAGCTTGTTTATTTATTCCCTCTAACAAATTTTCCAGGCATCTTAATACTATATATATATATACATATATTTATATACACACAAACATACATATAGACAGAGAACTATGGCTAACACTGATTAAAAAATACAGACAATTCAAAAATACAAAGTATCACGTAAGAATAGGCAAAACTGGCTACAGAAAGAGAATTGGAATATTTTACATAACTTGAGGAAAACCAACAGAGACCACCTCTTACTTAAGGGTAAGGAAAAGATTGTAGCTTAAATTAAAGATAGCCATTGGTAAAAGACAAGCCAAGAGGCTGAAGTGAATTCATCTCATTCCACAGCAGTGAGCTGCTTGTGACTCAGAAGCTTTCTGCAGCTCCTTGTGTAATCCTTTCTGTGCCTCAAGCTCCTGAGGGTCCCTGAGCCTTAATATTGAACTCTCTGCTTCCTCACATGTGTATGGTCCACAAGTGTTTGCACAGCAACACAATACTAGCATTAGCCCAATGCAAAAACACCCAAGTAGATAAGTGTTTAAGTCTGGAGCTGTATTAAGTTAAAATGTAATACAAGTAAACGTCTCAGTGAATAAAAGGTCTCTGTAATAACTGTTAATCATCAAGCATTAAATTTACATTTATCATAATAATATTCATTACAATGAATAAGCTGATCTGTTAATAATGCGGATGTCACATGCACTTCAACAGGTTTCCTTTATTCACTAATAACGCAGCCGTTATTTTAAAGTGCTTCCAAGAACATTAATGCACAGCGTTAATCTGAAATCCATACCTCAGTTATTTTCATGAAGCAACTGGCAAGGTTTGTTTAGGAAATTTCATGCCAAGCTTCAGAAGTGTGCACTCTAACCTTCTTCAACACATAACTCAAGACAAACACTTTCTTCATGACAGACGATTCAAGAGATCAAGGAATGGAATAAAGGCAGGGAGTGACATGAAGCACAAGTTCTGGACCATTAAGATGAATGGACAGATTAGCTGGAAAATTCATAATGACACGTTGGGCTAGCTGAAGGGGCTCTGTTTATGTAATTACAGCTTTGGTACTTAAATGACAGGAAGCTCCGAACAAGCACTTTGCATTAGCACCCCTGCAGGAGCGCTTCGGCAGAGTTTCTGTGTGCCTGTCCATCAGTGCCCACCGGTGCGATTCACCTGACATCTCATTAAGGGCTTGAAAGTGTCACCTACCAGAGGACAAATGGCTCATTAGGCACACCAGTCTGCACCAAGTTAAATCTTTATGCAAAACATTCCAAGCAACATCCAGGTATATTGCCAGCAAGGGCTAAATAAAAGTCAAACAAAGCAACTCCAAGGGAATGCTCTCTAAGGCAGTGCAGGCAGCCACTCGGTCCACGTGTCTGATTTACGACAGATTGCAAGACAAAATGTTCTGCCTGCTTTAAAGGAGTGCTCTATCCAGTGTATCTGAGATATAAAAACAGAGTGCAAGTTCTTTCCTCTGGAAAGCAAAATCAAAGCTACTTTGCATGCAAGAAAGCCCCCTGCAGTGAAGCCTACCTTCTCAATTAATGTTCACAGCAACATGAAAGAACACAGTGCCAGGAATTAACACCTGACCAAGATTTCTCATTTAGTAATGTCACGTCACGTTCTAACTGGCATGACAAACTGACTCACTGAGTTACTACAAGAGGAAAATTATCTATGTGAGTTTGGCAAAACGAGCTCACTCAGAACACCAGGATCAAGGAAAAGAAAATCGCTTGAATTTGCGCACAGGTGCGTTGCATTGCTCATTAGGAAATCCACTGAAGCTTGCTCAGGAAAACTAAAATATATTTCTAAGGTTAAGAATACCCTAGTCCAAGATTTGCTGAGTACAGATTACTGCAGGACTGCTGTGTAAGATGGAGCTACTCAGAGATTTTCCATGTTCATCTTCTCCTTCTAAAATCGTGAATAACTTACTGACAGAGATCATCCAATGAAACAGAACCTGTCCACACCCTACTGATCACCTCTGTTTCTGTTTCACAGTCACATAATTTCCTTACAGCAAAACCAGCATTAGCTCATGATGAAAGGTAATATATGCACAATATGTGCAGAAAATGATAGGAATGTTGGAGAAAATACCTTAGAGCAACATTTATCGCCTCTCATATTCCCACAGTTACATGTGATGATCAGTTTGCCCCTGCTAGTTTTAAGTTCCATGCAGCTATGGAAAATGAGGAACTGAACAAAAATATGCCAAATATTAGCATAATATTTTATTATATTTTTATAATATTTTATTTTATTTTTATAATTTATAATAATTATATTATTACTAAGCTGCAGTAATTATGAAGCACATTCTCAACTTGGTAGCTGCAGTTCCTGTAGATGATGCCTTTGTAAGGGACATTACATCACGAAGAGACTGTGAGCACAGCCACTCATGCCCACATCAATACACCAGCTACTTACGAGTTAAGAGACTACACAGTACTTCAGGATGTATTTGCACGAGTAATTTTCCTGCACAACACACTGAACCCAATAGTCTGTCATATCGCAGATCAGTTCTAAATCAGAATATAGATAGCTGGTTTTTTTTTGTTGTTGTTGTTTTGTTTTTTTTGTTTGTTTTTTTTCAAACTCTAAAGCCCTACAAAAGATTTTTCAGAACTCCCATACAGCTTAAGAAGCCCTGACCAAAACACACCCAGAACTTTGCTTCAGCTCTGAGGATGCTGTAGGTGCCCAAAAGTGTCTCCACAAAAAACACATCTCCCCTGGCCCAAGCTGTGCAGTGCTTCCATTGAGCCTGATCCCTGACTGGCCCCAAAGCTAGGCAGAAGAGCACCCAAATCACCCTAACAGTTAGACATGCTCTGTACATAACCAGCAGACAAGAAAAAAAAAATAAGCTCCACTCAAAAACACAGTCATAATAGCTTTCTTTTAAAAGTACAGCTGTCACAGAAATATAGTTTTGCTTCCAAATTCCAGCCAACTTTCACATGAAAGTCCAGTTCAAGCAGAAGTGGGAGACTCACATTCAGTTCTTTCCTCCTGGCTTTAGCTGAGCGGTGAGGGAAGATCTAGGTTCTGATGTCTACCCACATGGTTATTTTCAGTTTTACTACTTCACATGAAGTTCAAAACCAGACAGAGTTGCAGCTCTGCTGCAGGTTTTTTTTTTTTTTTTTAATAAATTACAACACACATTTAAAGTCTTCTGTTGTATCATACCTCTTTTGAGCATGTGTTAGGATTCTGGGCACTGAAACTTTGGTTGCTATAAAATCTTAACACTCAAGGAAGCTGATAAATATAGCTTGCAATGTGATTATACTGAAACAGTTTGTTCCAGTCAAATGGGACTCTTGACTTGACATTCCAATTAAAAAAAGAAAGTGACAGAAGAAACATGTCAGTGCCACACTTTGGTATTAAGTCAAGGATGAGAAGAATTTTCTCTTTTTAAGATGAAGTAATTAGAAGAATCAACATTTTATCTATGGCAGTTCCTTGTGTTTTCTATAATTTCCTTTTATTTCTATATTAAATTAGACAAAAGCTTCCCAAATAGATGAAAATAAACTCTTTGTCATTTCAATGACTATACAGCTCCAGCATCGAGTTCACAGTATTTTCTGATAGTGCTTTTAAAAAGAAAAAAATAATATTGAAATAGAAAAAGACCAGCACTTCTCACAAAACAATAATAATGCTTGAAGAGAGATTGATAAAGCTCGAGTTAATGCATAGCAATACTGAGTTACTTCTCATACCGAACTTTTCCATAACCCTCACAATTTTTTCCTGATAGGGATGATCATTCCACTTTGTTGGTCAGGGTCTTGAGAAACAGGCACTTGGCCTGGTGCACACTGCTTGCAAAGCTGGGCAGTCCAGTTCATCTGGACAACGTAACAAAACAGACTGCTTTCTCACCATCAAAGAGCATCAGACTGAAGGAGCTATGGATCCTCTGGGACTTGCCTGGAGCGCCGGTTGCACTCCCCGGGTCGGATCCCGTAAAGGCAAAATGCATTCCAGCGAGCAGGAGTCTGCCAGTGCTGAGCTAGCATTTGCACTTGGAGCAAAGCAGCTGGGGAAGGGAATTGGTCTTTCAGGAAAAAGAAAAGTTGGCTAGGAGCTCTCCTGGTGAAGGACTGGCATGCACACACACACACAACTCCTCTCTCCGTATAGCAGAGGAAATGGCACATTAAAATCCCTATGTGAAACACAGGTAATTAAAAGTCCAGGAGGCAGTATATCTTTTAGTATCTTGAGCAAATTCTAGTGCCCTAATAACAAGCAAAATCCAGCCATAAAGCAAAAAGAACTTAACTTATTATGGATGTGGAGCTCTCTGACCTCGCCTCAGTCGCTGCCAGGCAGGCTAGGCCAGAAACAACACGCGGTTTCCTCTTCCCAGTTGAAGGAATCTGAATTAAGAGCTTGCAAAAGGTACAGGAGGAAGGGTCTCCTGCTTGCATGTCTTGACCTTAGGGATGCAGGTTAAACTTGCTGTCATTACACAAAAAAAAAGGAGCTGTGAGGCATCAATTCGACACCCAAGGACTCTGGCTAAACACTCAGCAGTGCCAGGCCCTCCCAGGACAGGCTGCCAGGGCCCAGGCCTCCTGCATGGCAGGCAGAGGATGAGGCTGGCTTGTGAAACTTCCCATTAGCTGATGAACAATCTGCTCTCCACCGCTTGGGCACTCTGAGTGATGCCATCAATTCAGTTCCCTCTGCATTTATTTGTTTTAAATTAGGGGCTCTGTAGTATATAGCACTGCAACAAGAGCTTACTGAAAAGAAAACAGTAACAGGACTAATTCTCCTTAATTAGTCATCTGCACCATTTGAAAATGAATGTAAGAGACTGCCATCCACTTTGCAATCATTTTGTACTAATGCAAATGCATGCAGATGGTTCAGGTTAATGAAAAACAGGCTTTTAAAGCTGCTACATATATTAGTCTGAAAGCATATGATGATGAACATTTAACACCTTCCCCCCCAAACCATTACTCCTATTCAAGAAGATAGGAACCTATACAAACTTTCCAAAAAATTATTATCATCTTATGTCTCCAAGAGCAAGTGTGACCACAGGAATGCCTACGTTCAGTTCTGCTCCGAAGAGGCAGTGCCCATTAGCTGCTGAATTCAGTTACCAAAAAACTTATCATCCATACCACTTAATACCGCTGCACTACATCGGATAGCTCTTTTGTCTCATCTTTCACTGTTGCTCCCTTAAAAGACCGAACTGTGAGACTGCTACAAGGGAGAAGACATGTGGCTTACCCATCTGCAGTAGCTACCAATGACCTCTTTACCTCTTCTGTGTTACAGTACCACCAAATGGCTGAAAAATCAATCAGAAGAGTACCAGTAGGTAGACAATGCCATCAAACACCTGTTTATACCATACTGTGGAAAACAGATCCATGTAAATTATCCTTTGAACGTGTTCAAAATTTATTTTTTAGAGGAACTTTTTTCTACGTGTCTGATTGGGGCCCTCAAAAATGCCTTAAAAATCTAATAAGGAGCCAGGAATTCTTGTGGTTTCATTTCAATTCTGCTACTGACTAGTTGTGTGGTCTTGGAAAATGCACTTATCCTTTCCCTGGGTTTTATTTCTCACATATGGTGATATTAATATGCAGTAGAAACTAAGAGCGTATCATATGCAAAACTGAGAAAACAAGTTAACATACACAGGGAAAAAAAAAAAAAAAAACTGCAATATATTCATCAACATAAATTCCATTTCAGCACTATCTGAGATTACTGTTTGTTGGCAGATGAAAACATCACTGTGAATAACACAGGGCACTAGAGTCAAATCCAACAACTACCCAGTCCTGCTCACCTGCACATGCACTCCGACACACCTGTGACTTGATGTGCACCTTCTTGTTGTTGACACTCAGGCAAGGTGCCCGACACCAGCAGTCTCCATGGAGGAGGCAGGCCATTGCGAGATGATTTATGCTGCAGTGCTCTCAGCCCATGGTGCCTGTTGCATACTCCATTCATAACCGCAGCTCCCACTGCCCAGCCCTTCCTCGAGGAGGTAGCACCATGAGTAAGGAAGAGCAGGCTGCGTTTCACTACTCTTGCTGTGTTTCACTACCCTTATGGTCAGCAAACCGTGTTACCCCAGGGACCAGCAAAGACTTTCTGACTTTGCAGGCCAGAAAACAAGGTTGCGGCATTCCCATGGAAAGCATGTGTACACCTCTCATTTCTCATCTCTGCATTTTACTGTAGATAGTATTAATTTAAAATACCAGTTGAACACACACATTTTTTTAGCTCAGTAATACTTAGTACAACGTGCTGATATCACGTCTAAGTTTCCCACTCTTGATTATGAAAAAAAAAAAAAAAAAAAAAAAAAACAACAACACAATTTTTGTGGAGAGCCAGAACAGTAAGTGACCTAAGACTGAGAGAGAAGCAACATCATCTACATGCATATGCATATGCTATACATACCATACTATTAATTTCTGAGACTGAGCATAAGTGACATACTACAGGTCTGAGGCTCGGCAGAGCAGCTTCTGAACCTTTCCAAATCCTACCAAATGCTGCTGAGGCTCTGGGGTCCTCCCTGAAAGACACTTCCTCTCCAAACAAAAAGACACTTGCAGACCTTTTCCTGGGGAAAATGATGGTTTTGCCATAGTGCAATATTGGACTTCAGAAAAGCTCCCACTCTGTCCAGGGATGAAAAGGGTACATTTGAGACTCAACCTCAAGCTGCCATGCAGCTGCACGGCTGGACAGCCAGGTGTGACCAGGGCTGTGGCTGCCACACAAAAAGATTTGCTATGGAGTGCTCCAGGAGGTGTCAGTTCTCTTCTGGAAAATATAAACCTTTCTAACCAAAGCTTTGTTTTAAGCTGGTGAAATTAATTTCACAGTAAAAAGTTTCTTTCCTGGACCCACTGAGAGCAGCTTCTGAAGCCCTGGAGGAACGTCTCCTCTTAGATCTTTCAAAGGAGAGAGCAGGCAGAAAGTTGTGAAAACCACACTGGGAATCACCGCAGCATTTAGATACAAACTGAGTAATAAGAAAATTATTTTCTAGGTACTCCACTACAGCAAAATTAATGCACAGGGCTTGATTTAAAGCACGCCTGTTTCCCTGTGAGGATTCTTTTTAACCTGCAAAGGTCAGGGACGGTCTCTAAGCTCATTAGGCTACACTGGAATATGAGCCTAGGGAAAAAGCTTTTCTTTCTTCCCATTGTAAATTCTTTCACGCATAGATAACTAGCTATTTTTATAGAAATTGTGAAAAACAATCATATCTGAGATGTCATAATTTACCTTAAGGTCCATGAAGCCTAGAACAGCAGTGTAACAAATTTTTAAGGTAGCAATGAGGACAAATCATATTTCACACCAGCAATTCTAAAGAGATCAATTTTATTCTGCCTAAAATATCCCTGTAGTTCCCAGGAAAGCCAGCTGTGCAAAAAGACTCATTTTATTATAATTTCCAAAAGAAGAATAGCATTCTAACCTCATTTTAGAGAAAATGTAAAATGACAGGGTTTCATTATTTCCTACAGGACTTTGCAGCCATTAGAAACCTCTCCATTAAAGCATAAATATGAAAGAAAATGTTTTCTGATGCTGTTAGGAAAGTCTGTCACCAAAGATGTATATTATGCTGAAGAGAGTTCATAGCACGTATAATGAACAGTTCTCAGGGGGAAATATGCTATTTAGCACCACATTTTCACATGAAATTCATATTCATTATCTCTGTGTTGTGAAAAAGCCTTCAAAGAATATTTTATCATTAGCTAATATTATAATGATGATAAAGTTGCAGTTATAATATACAGGAAATATGTCCGTGCATCTAAAGATTTCAACTTAAATGTTTCAAATTTAGGGTATTTGCATTTGGCCTGTTTCTTCTGCAACTAAAACATCTCTTTGGGACAGACACACTGACTTAGCACCTGCTGTTCAAAGCAATTCCCTACTCTCAGAGGTGTTCCCAGTCACCGCTGCAGAGACAGCACAGCACAAGAGGTCATTTATTTTGCCTGAGAGGAACAGACTGTAACGTTTTGGTCCTGTTTATAAAAGTACTCCTCAAATATTAGCATCTTTCCTAAACACACCTACATGTTTATATCTGTAAGTAGATATAAATATCACGGTGCACCTGATGCAGACACTGTGTGACTTATTCCAAGGTCTCGGACTATGAAAAACAGTAGGAAAACTGAAGCTGCAGTCTTCTCATGAAAAAGCAGATGGTTGTGGCCAGTGCAAACAGTAAAACAGGTTCCATAGGATGCTTTGTTTACTTACAGAATTAGTGATCTGCACGTGCACCATGGACTGCATGCACTGCCTTGAGATTCCATGACACTAAAACCCACGAATAATAAAAAATCAGTTATTTTTGTACACTTACGTATGTATGCCTGGGTGCTTCTGTTTTCAAAATGTCATTATGCACTGTGACTTACTGTCTATTACATCATTCAGTGGAACAGAAGAACAATTCAAAAGATTTGGTTCTTCTTTTTAACCAGACAGATGAGCTTTTTGTGAACAGAAGGATGAGAACTGGAAATAGTGATTTAATTTATAAGGGATATATGTGATCAGTGTGCCTAAACTGTCATCTGAACAGTATTTCTGACATTTAATGTATGTCTTGCTTCAGAAAAAGAGCTGTAACATACAGCAGAAGCTACACAGTCACCTTACTGCACCAAGGATGTATCACGACCAGAGGGTTAAAGCATGATGCCACCACACAGGCTGTAACACACGATCAAAACTAATAAAACCAAGCCTGGTCTATGCCAAGGCCACTGCATTTTGAGCGAGTGTTTAAATGACAAAGTTCGTTTCACTCTCCTTTTAAATGTATATCGCAACTGAGCTTTCTCAGCATTAAATCTTGTGCTGGAAACATTTGCTGGGCGAACTCGGCTCACTCAGAAGCTCCACCAGGAGCCGACCCAACACAATGCACCGGCCGCCTCCAGCACCAGCCCCAGCTTTGCTCTTAGGCTCCTGCCCGCTCCTGGCGCTCCTTTCCCCCTCCTTCCACCAGCATGAAGGAAAGTTTCATAAACAGTGACGTGTGTTAATTCAAACTAAATACAGGACAGCAGTTCTTTTTAGGCAGTAAAGTCCCGTCTGCATATTTTCGCTGTTGCATAATTGTTACCTTTAGCTCATAAACTTCAAGGTCAGTTCAAGGCCAAGATTAGGTGTTTAGCACATGGAGCTAAGAAATGGTGCTGTAAGTAGCAGACTTTATGAATCACAGCATTTTGTTCTCGTTTGGGCTTTTTGTTTTGCCTTGGCTTTATTCTTACTATCTGGCAGTTTTCAATCCAGCTTCACAAGATGTACTTTTATACGGCACTGTCAAGCTAAAAGTACAGTTTATATACTTGGAATGCAAGGCTAAAATATTTCTGTCCTCCAAATTCTACTATTTCCCTTCTAACATCCACATCAAACCTTCAAAGTTTGTTTGCTGAAGAGCGGAAACCCAGCCACCAAAAGAAGGCAGTATTTATTCAAAGCTAGTATCAAGCACTTGCAGAAATTTATGCAGAGTGAGAACTTTAGTTACAGAGGTTACGCCAAACTGTTCCTTCATACAGAAGCCACGATAAAGTTTGCGATACAATTCCAACAAAATACACTTTAATTCACATTGTTTTGTCTCACTTCTAAATGTTAACTGCATCACAGCGCTAGAAGTAAATAGCTAGAGGAACTGTTTCTTTTGCTCACATCAGGAAAATTTTACTTTGCACAGAACAGAAGCATGCTGTGTAATGTTAGGAAAGACATACTAAGGTAATCAGAAGAATACTAGGAAACTACAAGGTAGTTCACAAACTAAACAACTCCTTAAATCTTTTCTGAATCTCCACACAAAGGTAGTTTAGAGCGGTGAGTGGTGCTCCACTGCCTCCTGCGTGCATGCTCTTGATACCCAAGATGCAGCAAATAATGCCATTGATTTCCTTCCATTACCTTCCGAAGGATTAATTTGCACTCGGGGAATAAAAGGTTGAGACAGCAGCTTTTGGATCACTCAACAACAGAGTCCGGCACTTACAGCCAGACTCAGAAGTTCACGGCAGAAGGGAAAAAATTCATTTGCTTAGCGTTCTTTAATACTTCGTGCTCTAATGAGAGACCATCGTGATTTATGGCTAAATAGCACATATATTTTGCTCAGGAGAAAAGCCTTTCATAACCTGCTCAGTTCTGTGGCACTCAGGCGCTATGAGATCTAAGTCTGCTCATAAACCTTGTGTCCCGCTGAAAGCGATTTGCTAGCCTTTCAATTAAAAGTAGTTCTGTGTGCTGTTGTGCTTTCAAACTACAGGGAAAAGTGCTAAAATAATGCATTAAATGCAGTTTTTGTTTTGTTTTGTTTTTAAGAAAAAAAAAGCAATAATGATAGTGCACAAAAGTAGTTACTAAGTAGTTATTGTTTTTTAAAATGGGGTCGTTTACAGTTAATTAAGCATTCTTTTCCTGATTTGATTACATAAAGAGTTGGTATGCTATACTATAGCAAATGAAGGTCAGTGTGGCTACAGCAGAAACCCTATATGCTGTGACAAATCCAATAACCATCAGGGTATTTGGTTCATAAAAATAAAGCATTTTTAAAAATATTTTGCTGATTCGCTAAGGTATGGGGAGACATTTTGCTGACTACAAAGCTTGATGTTCCCAGAAGATCTATTATATAATGAGGTTCACACCAAATTTGTTTATGGGATGGGAGGCTGGTGCTTAGGAAGCGAAGGGTGCACGGACAGGTTACAGGGATCGTGGTTCTAAGAAGTGAAAAGGAACAGTGGAGAGAAGCAGAAGGAAAAAACTTTTTTCCATTCTATTCACTGCTTCCTCTTGGGGAAAAAAAAAAAAAAAAAAAAAAAAAAAAAAAAAAGGTGAAAAGTAGGATTTTTCCTTATGGCTAGATAAGCAGCAAATATAAAATTACCTTCAGAAACTGTAATTATCAGTGGAAAAGAGAACGTTTTTTAGTGAGTTTAAACCTCAAGGTAATAAAATAAGGAAAAAAAAAAAAGGTATCAGAAGTAAAAAGCTAAATTTACTGTAGGAAATAGTTCAAACTCTATATAAAAGTTTATCATTGCAGCTGGAAAGAAAGACTTCGAGCTCCCTCTAGGGGTTTCTACCTGCTCCTTTACAAATACGTTTTGTGGTTTTTGTTGTTGTTTTGTTTTTGTTTTTGTTTTGTTTTGTTTTGTTTTAACATACCCTATACCTATTAACACATGTTTACAACTGGGGGAGATGCTTTTTGTTTGTTTGTTTTTCCTTTCCTGTGTTAAAAAGGTACTAGGTATAATAAGCCTTCCTTTTCTTTACCCTGAGAGCAAAAATTTGCTTTTATGTATTTCATCTTAAATCACAACCACCTCCTAATTATTTGTGAGAAAATTTACCAAACCAAAGCAATTATGTCTATATCTTTATAATTAATAATCTCACAGCTGAACGCTGATGTGAACCACCACTGATTAATTTTTCTTCAAGCAGTATCACCTGTCATATAATGCACTTATAGTGCTTTTTTTCAGTACAAATACTCCAAACAGTGCTAAAACACCATTATTTTTTGATTTAAAATTACTGGCTTTATTTGTGGTTGAATCCTATCAAACAGTACCAAGGAAGGGAATGAAGGACTTGGCTGTAAAACCTATTCTACAGATTGCTATCTAGTTACATATCTAATACAGATGATAGCACACTGACAGAACACCAGGAGTAAGTTCATGGCCCTAAATTAAGGCAAACAGTAACTAATTGTAATGTGTTATAAAATTTTTGCTTTCTATACTTCAGCAAAATAAAGTTTCCATTGCCTCTCACAGGCTGCAGAGCAAACAGGCCATCCATGTTTTGCCTCTTACAGAGCACAGGTAGGACAAGGCAGCAATGCCTCACCAAAAGTGCTCTGAAGAGGTGTTATCAAGCCCTCTTAAATGACTGCAGGCAGGTCGCAGAAATGTCAGCACAGGCTCATTTCTCTGAAGTGTGTTTGTGTCTATCTAGCCTGGATCATTTGCACGGATCCGTGAAATCGATCACATTAATTTTGGGCACAGCACCAGCTGCAGGGTAAGAGGTTAGGAAGTACTTCCAATACGAGTTTAAAAGAGAGCTGAGCAAAAACAAGCAAGCTAACAAGTACAGTGAGAATAAATGAATAACAGCAACATGATTCCATCCCACGTACTGCCAAATGTCCATAGCTTACTGAACTCAAACCCAAGGAGAAGTGCTGATGGCCATGCAGGAAAGACAGCGCAGGCTCTCAGGGCCGAGCAGCAGTAGCACGGCAACAACAAAGCCATTGCATGCATGCCCGCTTCACTTCAGGGGATTAGTGGGGGGTCAGGCTCCCAGGGCCGCACCTGCAAAGCTCAACACTATGACATTAGCTAATATCCTGCATAAATCATATTCCTTCTGTTTTAAAAGCAAATAAATAGCTGTGCGCGTGTCCTTTGACCTCCATTGCTGGGAAACCCATGCAGTTTATCTTTATGGCAACAGAGCGCATTCAGCAAGCCACTGCTGGCAGGGCAGCAGAAATGAAATTCAAAGCGCTTGTACCCATAAAGATATACAGATTTAATCCTTAAGAAGCCTTTAAGAAGTGTGAAATAAGGAAATTTAAAAATATATAGTGGACTATATATATGGACTACACAGTGAGAAATACAATAACAACGTAAGATATTTGTGGTATACCAAAAAGAAGTCCAAACCATACGTCTATTTCAGGAGGTATATGAGACTTTGATCTTTTTTTATGTGAGGTCAAAGATGAACCCATTTCTCCCTGATGCAGCTTCTATAGTCCATGTAACCGTAACATCTCATTTAAATTCAGGCTCAGTTCCCAATTAAAAGTTCAGTCTATATGCAAAACACTATAAAAACAGTTATTTGTTCTTTATCAGAAATTTGCAAATACCGTGTATGGAATAATATTTACCAGAACTAAAAACAAAACCAGAGATGAAAACAAAAGTTGGCCATATGCACACAAAATAACTACTCACTTTTATTTTTAGTGATACAGTTTAATACCATAGTTCATTTTAGAACCCTTTTGTAAGAGATTTTAACCTTCTCAGTTAGCAAAGTATTGCTCCTCTGGCTTGTAAGTATATGCAAAACTCAGAAATCAGTCAGAAAATAGGACAGAACATGAGCTGCAGTTTTAGGGAAGCTCTAGAAATCATTGTATGAAAAAAAAAAAAAAAAAAAAAAAAAAAACAGAGCACAAATTAAGGAACAAAAATTAAGAAAGAAATGTCATTCATATACCTTTCTTTTACATTCAAACTAAATGCTTAAACTGCTTAGGAACATTGGAAAAGCACGATGGGGACCTACACATGCACCCACACATGCTGAGAGATTCTGGTAATCAGCTGGGTAGGGAAAGAAAAAAATCCAGTAACTGTAGTAATTAATTCTATTGATGTGTAGTAAGTGTTTTAATATGTGTAGTAATATGTTTCGATGAAAGTGTGCAACTCATATCTCCAGAATATTTATGGCAATGTAATTTATATAACAGAAAGTAATATGTTAAGTAATGATGTGATATATTAGGTAGTAGAATCCAATTATTTCAGAATTAGAAACAAAGTCTGCTGTAGAAGTTTAATTCTCGTTTCTTTTCCAACTCACAAAAATCACTGCTAAGTAAACAAGAATTATCATTTATTTTTTCAATATAAAGGATTAGCCATTGAATAAGCTATATAATTACATAAATAAAAAAAAGTGTGTAAGATGCACAAAGTAACAGCAAGGTTAGTGTAGCATTACCGTAATTAATTTCAAAGTCAATGCATTTGACCAGCCATGCTGACCAAGGAGAACCCAGCCTGCTTGTGAAAACACAGCTGTGAAACAAGATTAGAATAAAATATATCCAGGTTTCTTTTGTGTATAGGATTCAATTCCACTTTGAAGTTAAATAATCTGCACTGTACTCCAAGAGTACCAAAGCTCCTTTGCACAGTTCCTGGGTTCAGAGCAGCAGCAAGCAGCACAGGGCTTACAGGAAGGGAGCAGATCATCTCTGTGGACAGAGCGAAAAGGCGGAACCAAGTCCTGACTGTGATGCGGAAGGCCAGGAGTTCAGCACAAAGGGATTGAATGATTTGTCTAAGATCCCACCGGACGGCAGCATTCTTGGGAATGTAAATGCGATTTGGGGATTAAACACTGGGGCATGGTTTTTCTCTCTATTTTACTAGATAAATCAACAGCATATGTAAAATATGGCCTCCCATTACATTACTACAACTTACGTTGCTCAATCAAAATCAATTTAATGTCATCAGCTACTTTCTTTCTACTTTTCTCCTTCCCCTCTCCGTAATTTCCTTTAAATTAGATTGAAAGCAAAGACTTGATACAAAAATCTGGTTTAGCACAATGAAAAGCACAATGATATCTGATAACCTGAAAATCTCAAGCTAGCTTAAGACATGAGTGGGCTTTAATCAGAATTTGGCAACTGAAACAAATTTGCAGTAGTCTATATGAATCAGCTCAGATGGTGGGTTCAGTGATAAAAACAGAAATAGCAATAGACACGCAAAAGGTTCTCTGAGGCAAAAGCAGTGGGACTGAGTACTGCATTTTTTTTCTGAAGATAAATCTGATGGAATTCCCTCACCCTCATTAGTTAGAAAGACTTTATATATAATATATATATATATATATATGCTAGAAAATGTTTCTTGTTTAGAACTTAATTTGCTGACTCAAGAACATTCCCAAACTAAATTTAGATAACTAATAAATGAAACTAGAAGATAGGCAGAAAATCTGACATGACTTCTTGTCCCTTAAGTACAAATCAATTTTAATTCAGTACTGCTTAGGGACAGAGCTTACATGAGCTCATTTGGTTCAAGACTATGGATTTGATGGATAAGGCCTTCTGCTTGTTCAGCTGTAGAAAAGAGGAATGCAATCCAGGTTGATGGTGAAAGAGTAAAGAAAACTCTATAAACTGAAGCTTGAGGAATTTATGACACCCACTGCAGAGATAAACTTGGGGAGATAAAAAAAAAAAAATTAAAAAAAATAAATCAAAAAAAAGAGAAGCATTACAACTCCTGAACTGTGATACAATTCAATAAATCAATTAAATGATCATGAATATAACAAAACAAAGAAAAAATAAAAATAATAAAAATAAAAATACCACAAAAACATACCAGAAACACTACAGATTGCATACTATGTTTGTGATTTTTTTTTTTTCATTTCCAGAATTGAATTAAAAGAGTCCCAGCCATCTCTGCCACAAACAGGCTGTGCATTCACATAGGCATGTACTTAGCAAACACAATAATCTTACACTACAATAAACAACAATTCAAATGTATTTTGTATTTTGCGCCTTTTTTTTTTTTTTTTTTTTTTTTTTTTTTTTTCCCCCCCTCCTAAATGGCAGAGAAACTGATCTGGAGTGCTTTGAGAAAGCTGCACCTTGCGTCAGGCTCAAGAGCCAACGTGCCAGCAGGGCCGCCCATCTCTCTGCAGGCACCTCCATCCCCTTGCCAGCCCACACACTCAGGCTCTGCTGCTGCTGCCTCTCCCTCTGGAGAAGCTCCACAAATGTCACAAAGGCAGGGCCAGGGCACAGGCTGCATTTGGTCTCGCTCATCTGTGGTAACACACAGATCAGCAGTAACTTTGAGAACACTCAGTCCAGGAGTAAGACCAGCAGAGGGACCTGTATGGCTGCTCAGCGCTGCAGACCCATGCAGTGCTTGGTCAGAGAGCAGGCCAGGGATGGTTCCAGGCTGAGCACAGCCTGGGATCTTTCTGTGCCCTTTCTGTCCAGTGCTGTCCTGTCGGAGGAAGCTCTCTCCTTCTCCCCTGGATGCCGGCAGCCTCAGCTGCCTCACAGCACGAGCAGCCTGCTCCCCGAAGCACCGAGAAGGCATGGAAAACAGCCAAAGAGCCGAAGCAGCAACTAATCAGATCACGCTATTAAGGCATCCTGGTAAGCTTCAGGAAGACGTATCTCAATGCTTCCTTACTCTATTATAACGAAGGGCAATAATCCACGCTTCCAGCTCCGCTGTCAGGCCTGTCACCGCACCACCACAAATTCAGTGCAAGGCTTTAGGTAACATTTTTGCTTCTGTTCTCAGTTTGGACCACTAAGAAGTTATCACAAGCCTTCATCTTACAGGCTGTGCCACTGTACTTTCTCCAGCTCAGGATCAATATTGCCCCCTGTATTTGCAACACAAGTCAAACAAACGTACAGCTCAACGCTGTGGGCCAGAAAACCAGTACTTCGTAACTTGAAGCACATTTCCCAGAATTATCAGGGAAGTATAGAAACATAGAAACCATCTCAGTGCTAAAATAAAGCAGTTGAATCCTGATACAGTCGATAAATAGAGTAATTCAACTGAACATGGGGAGTTACCCTAACAGCCATGCACAACGTGCTTCAGATGGGCCTCCGAACAGCAGAGCACCTGGCGGTACCCCGGCAGCGAGTCAATGAGACTTTGCATTACTGGGATTTTGCATTACTACAAAAAGCTGACCTTTTGTGCAAATGAAGGATCCACAACAAATACAAGGCAGCAATGACAGCTACATGATTTTGACCTGTTGTAACTGACTTGTAACTTGCTCTTACCGTTCTTACTGTCATTAGCATTACTGGAGTTTAATACTAAATATGCCCTGGTACAATACTACTTAGTAAGTATCTTAATCTCTTTTTAAAGCACCATAGACAATTTGGAGATGAATTCATTATTTTTTTTTTTTTCCCACAACAACTAGCTGGTTGCCTTAAATCGCCTGATCCCTGTCAGAAATGTCAGTTTAGATTCTCCCCCTGTAACAACACTGTGAGTTCTAGCAACTAACCACTTCTGACCAGATCCTTGCTCAGCATACGTTGGATAAAGCAAATTTAGACAAGATACAATCCATGTGTCTTTGACATAAAACTAAAGAAAGTTCCAGACATCTGCCTCAACAGGATTTTGTTCAAAAAAGCACTCCTACGTACCAGTTATAAATATACAGAAGGTTATATATATTTATGCTAGAAACATGTATTCGATAAAGATGACCTTCTCTGCAGACTGAAATTGGAAAAGACTGGTGTGGGAACGTGAACTGTGGATATGAGAAGGGGTGCAGACAGCGTTTTGTCAGACCAGGGCTTCTGTTCAATGCAAGGACTACACCAGTGCAAACCAACTGGAAGGATCTGGCTTCTTTCTCCTTTGTATATTTAATAAAGCACGGAACCATGCTGCCTGTAGCTTAACTACCCATGGCAATGCTTACACCCCAGCCAAGAGCTGCCCACTACACATACTCCAGGGACACCCCAGCCCAGTGGATCCCTCCTGCCATGGTCTTTCCCCCATGGAGCCAGGCAAAGCTCCAGCCACATGCCAGGTCTCGTGCCAGCCAGGAGGCAGCACCAATGGTGCCTTATCTGTCCTCATGGTCCAAAGTTTGACACCAACAGAAATACAAAAATACTAAATAAAATCAAAATACAAAAATAAAAATACAAAAATAAAAATACTAAAAATAAAAACCAAAAATACTAAAAAAAAAGGTTAAAAATAAATTAAAAAGTTTTAAATAAATAAACAAAAAACAAACAAACAAAAAGAGCACTTTCCAACCTTCCAGTATTTACAATTATACCAAACAAACCATCAAATCTGTGGTTACCAAAATGCACAACGGGAAAACTACTGTAATTAATTCAGCTGTATGAATGGGAATTAAACTTAAGAAGATTTGCTACTCTTACGGCAATCTATGACAGGTAACGAAGAATGGATGCAGTTTTACCTGTTGCCTTCCTAGCATCTAGTACACAAGCAATGAAACGCTTATTATTTTAATTATATTTACTATTTTTATTATTATATTATTATTAAATATATATATATGTTTCCTCCCTTTTCTCTTTTCTTTTGAATGGATAGGTTCCTCCAAACACAACCCTTCAGACCGGCCAAACAGCACTGGGAATCCTCCTGGGGCTGTGGCATCCCTTCTCTGGAAGAAGCACTGCCAAAGCTTCAGCCAGCAGTGCCATGGTCCAGCTGTGCCTTGATCCTGCTGTTAGGAAGGCCATGGAGGCGACAGCAAAAACAAAGCAGGGCAAAAGAGTAAGCAAATGAAAGGCTTCTGGCACTATTACAAGACCTGCCTTAGAAGAAACTATCGCATGGTTGGAGTCTGCATCCGAAGAGATTTTGGAGATACTGGGGTGGGAGGGACGACACATGACACAATGCTGTGGTATTTGCTATAGATCTCGTGAAACAAATGACAAGTGAAGGAAGATGAGAACTTGGCCATTGGAATAATGGAGAAATCCTTTAAGAGGGACAGTATTTTGCTTTGTTTTGTTTTACTTTGTATACAGAAATCTTGAGCAATGCCTGTCAATAAACGGCTGAAGACAGGAAAAGAGAAAGGAAGCTGAGGAGAGGGAGGCATTTCAGGGCTATAAAGAGGTGAAATAATGAAGGGATGAAGTTTAGGCCTCAGGAGAGCAGCTGGAAATCAGTTTAGAGAAGATCTTCCAAAGTGCCTGGAAAGAAAAGACACGTGGAAATAAAAACTTAACAGAGGGATAAAAGAAGACTGAATCTCATCTGCCTTTAAAGATACCGAGAACTTGGCAGAGGATTGAAACTTAACAATGGAAATAAAACCCGGGAATAAACCGTCGGCTGCAAGGCCTGGTGAGCTGCCCTCCCTCAAATATTCTCCAAAATTAGCAGCAAGAAATCATATGCTCTGCTCCCATCTTTGCTTTTCGTCTTGAAATGGTGCCCACCACTTCGGCATCATCCCACCGCAGGTCAAGCAGCCAAAGTCTTGCAGGCAAACCCAGCATGGTTACACTGGAAGCTTCATCGCAAGACGTTGGAAACAGCACAAGGCCTGACAGTAACCCTCTGTCCTACAAGCCAAGGAGAGGAAACTAGCAGACAGATGCACAGATAATACCTTGGCAGCGGTAGCATTGCGCTTCTGGGAGCTGATCTTAAGAAAAGCTAGGAAACTAATCTTCCTTTCAACATTTTAATGCAGCAAACATTTTTCAGATGTAAATATGCTGATACATACAGTTTCATTAACAGGCATTTTCCTAATTTATTGCTGCCACTTTAGGACTTAACTTGCAAAGGGACTTAAAAGTTGCTAAAAGGGTCTTCACAAAAACTCAGACTTTTTTTCTTTCTTCTTTTTCACCCAGTAAGGTTTTTTAAATAAAGCAAGATAGGATACTCTAAGATCTGATATCCACAGTAGTCACTTCGGAGGGAACCTAGATTTCAGTAGGGTATGAAAAGCTCCTTAGAAAGAGAAATGTGTGTGTTAATTTTCTCAGGAGGGGAGAAAATAAGACAGTTGTTTAGTTTACCATATCAAAAGAAACTGTATCTTTATTTACAGCTCACTGTGGGCTTAAAGCTAAGCAGGAGGGATCCTGGTTAGTAAACATCACCTCACTCACTCTTAAGAAGCTTAAGAAATGCCATCACCAAAATACTTGAGTTAGTCTATTAGAATAAGTGAGATAATGTATGCAAGCTAAACTCATGCTATAAGAAGGACTAATCAGAAAACTGTTTTTAAACATTTAAAAATCAAAGCAGTCCTTCTGCGATGGACATTTGCTAAGTCTCGCCTTTAGACCATCTGTGTAGATACTGTTACGTAGGAAAAAAAGGAAAATCTCTTTTTGCAATTTTGCAGATTTTAGGTGATAATGATGAGCCTAGAAAATAATCTTAGTGCTCCAGATTTTTTCAGTGTCGTATCAATACAACTTAAAGTACCATCTGTAGGTTTTTCTCTGTTATTTGATAATTTTGCTGAAGGCTGAAGAAGAATCATTTCCCAATCAGTCCTCTACACATCTATTTTCTGGTGGTTTTACCCTGCTGGGCAGCTGAAATCCACCACAGCTGCTCTCTCCCTCCCCTTCCTCAAAGGGAAAAAGGGAGAAAATACAATGGGAAGGGCTCAAGGGTTCAGATAAGGACAGGGAGAGCACTCAGCAGTTACGGTCACACGCAAAACAGACTCAGCATAGGGAGATAAATATAATTTATTGCCTATCACTTGCAGACTAGAGCAGTGAGAAATTAAAAGCAAACAAAAAACACCATGCCCCGAGCTACCATCTTCTCCCTCTCCCCCCAAGCAGCGCAGGGGAACAGGCCATGGGGGCTGCGGTCAGTCCCTGACACTTCGCCTCTGATGCTCCCTCATGGCCACTCTCTGTCCTTGCTCCACGTGGGGTCCCTCACACGGGATGCCATCCTTCCCAAACTGCGCCTGCGAGGCTGCCCACAGGCAGCAGCTCCTCAAGAACTGCTCCCACATGGCTCCGTACCATGGGGTCCATCCGTCAGGAGCAAACTGCTCCAGCACCGGTCCCCCACAGGCAGCAGCTCCCCCCAGACCCCCTGCTCCTGCATGGGCTCCTCTCCATGGGCTGCAGCTCCGGCCCAGGGTCTGCTCCTGCGGGGGCTCTCCATGGGCCGCAGCCTCCTCCAGGCCACATCCACCTGCTCCACCGGGGGCTCCTCCATGGGCTGCAGCATGGAGATCTGCTGCACTGACCTTGGGGCTGCACGGCTGCTTCTCACCCTTCTCTTCCAGCTGCTGTTACACAGTAGTTCTTTCCCTGCCTTAACTCTGCTCTCTCAGAGGCCCACCCAGTGTCACTCCCTGTCTCAGCTCTGGCCAGTGGTGGGTCCCTTTTTGGAGCTGTTTGGAGCTGTCTGGAGCTGGCTCTGACCTGACATGTGGCAGCTGCTGGGCTCTGATCACAGAGGCCACCCCTGCAGCCCCCTCCTACCAAGCTCTTGCCATGTAAAACCAGTACATATGTACAACATTATGTAATATTTTATTCACTGTCAATCATTAGAGATTTGGGATGAAGTGCTAATTTCTCAGATTAGACTTAACTTACATAACTACATACTCCAAATAAGAATTGAGATATTACTTCTTTGACATCCCAGCAAGTTCAATGGGACCTTGATATGCCATTGAAAACAAAAATGAAAGAATATATTGTTGGGAAAGAGAAAAATGGGCAAATGACACAATGGGTGTAGGAATTACTAGTTTGCCCTCAAAAGCTATTACAGTCAAAAGGAATAGTCTGTTCTCATAATCACAGCTCTTACGCAGGATGAGAAAGGCTAAGCCACTTTTATGCAAGTAAAATTCATATAACGCCTTTGGGAGGAACCAATATAACAAATCATAACCAATACAATAAACAATCTAAAGAACCAATATTACAAAGCACTTTCTCTCACATAAACCACTTGCTCTCAGATAATGCAGTTACTCAGACTGGGGTAGCTTCATAGTACACTGAAACACTGAATTAGATAATACCTATTCTTCTGTGTATTTTTTTTTCTAATAAATATGCTTTTACAAAAAGGTAATGCATTCAGATAAATCTAGAAAAAAATTGTCACGAAAAGAGAAAGACTTAAGCACAGTTAGAAAGCAGCAAAAATGGCCCTGAGGTGGGTCTGGTCATTTCCAGTAGCAACCACCAGCAAAGGAACGAGTGAAAACCAATTTTATAAATACCTTGCAGAAGTGTGAGGAAAGGACACTTGAAAAGTTGGCTATGTTAACAGCTCATCTTCAAAATTTGCACAGTGTCATTGTCATCTGGAAAAAATCTGAAGATGTGTAATTTTTTTTTTCAGGGCCACAGTTCAAGACTCAAAAAAATATATATATTTATTCTTCAAGTTCCACTTTTATGTTAATGCTGTGCACCTTGAAATCATATTGGATTCAAAAGAACAAGTGGACTTTGCAATTTGAAAAACCACTTCATTGCAATGGCTACCCTGTTAAAGAGCTTGGAATCATCCAAGGGGACTGCTTTCAGCAGGAGCCCAGCTTCGCACTGCCCCACAGAACTGCAGCTGGCACCCAGGCTGGGCTGAGGCTGTAGCCCTCCACCAGTACGTCCACATTTCCAACTGGGCCATGGTGCAGGCAGATCCTTCCCTGCAATGCAGTGTTTAGCAAGTCTTTTCACCTACACATCGCTACATATATATAAAATGCAAGCAGGAATTTTTAGCCTCACTGCAAGTGACACTCACTTGCCTATGGATGTGCTGTCAATAATAAGCAAAGGTTCAACAGTGCTTGTATATGTGCGATCCATACATGCAAGTACATTTTGCTAATATTCCCTAAAGACTTTTCAATTTGCCAAAATACTGGTGTCTATGGTCTATGCAGGGGCCTTTGCAAACTTAGGAAAAAAAAAAAAAAAAACAAACAAACAAACAAAAAAAAAAAACACTAAAAAGTGTGGTCGGAACAAAAGTTTCTCAGTATTTACAGGTCAAGACACGACAACTGACTCACTTGCATTTCTGAAAGTTGGCCTGTTTCATTCAAAGTAGTTAGATAATTGGGTGAAGATTTCCAAAAGACTTGCTCTGAACTAGCCAAATACCCTTTTAAACTCATAAGTGCATTCTTCATGGAAAACAGTAACCCACCTGCAAGTGTAAATGACAATCTGCACAAAATACTTGGCTTCCATATACACCACATATATACAGTCCATTCGAGTGCTACATGCCATTCTTTTCAAAACCTGGCCCATAACATTTCTCAGAGCATAATTGTGTGTTTCACTTTTAATGCAGAAGCATCACTTTTATTCTTGATGAACGAAACAAGTGCACTGCATGTTGTAATTAGTCTGTACTCAGCAGGCTTCATTGTTAGAAAATAGATCACAGGAAAGATGGAGCTTTGTTTATTTTGAGCTGTGGAATTTAAGCTATAATTGCCTAATTAGATTTCAAAGCCCGCTGACAAGCATGATCAAACAGCATTTGAATATTTAATATGGGCATGGAAATGACCCTTATATCAGATGCCCACATCTTTAGAGATGAACAATTAGGAAATATAAAACTTGAAAAGTTTTAATAAACACAGTGAACATTATGCTCACTACAACAGCTGTTGTGTTTTTAGGATTTACAACAGTACATTTCCTACATGTCCACAAGGAACTCCTACAATACAGACCAGATTTTCTAAACTGGGGGAAAAAAAAGGGGGGCACAAAAATGTAGTCCTTGCCTTTCTTTTTTGAACAAAATCTTAAAAATCAAAAGCCTTCAATCTCTGATATTTAATGTAGCATCCTCTCTCTGATTTTATTTCACACATGCATTTCAGAAGACAGGTAAATGCAAGGACTGACTCAAAAAAAGGGAGTTAATGGTATAATGGCTAACTGGTGTGTGGTAAGCAGACTCAAATGCAAAATACAATAATAAATATTTCTGCACTCATTACAGGGCATGGAAAAGTTAGTCACCTCTGTGGGCAAACCACAAAACCACCATAGAGTCAGAAACAGCATGAAGCTAAGAGGCACCTAAGATGGACAGACACTGCCTAGGTCACTTTGTCCAGTCCTTCTCAATTAAAAAGATCAACTTAACATTATTTTAATTCCAGTAGGTGCACACCAAAACTCCCTACCAGTCTGCCAGAGCATTGCAAGCCAGGAAAGTATTTGCAATGAATGTCAGACTGCACGCAACAGATCGTGAGCCTCAAAAGCAGCAATGTGGTACAGAAGACAGGAAAAATAAAAATAAAAATAAAAAAATGGGGGGAGAGAGAGAAAGAGAGGGGAAGAAAAAAGAAGCAGAAGAGACGCTGCCAGTATCCTTGTAGAAAATGTATTTCATGAAACGCCCGATGATCCTTGTGAATGAACAATGCTCTATGCTGTAAAGGAAGGAAAACGAACCACATTCGCTCCTGCCAATATGACTCAGAGGAAAATTCCTTCCTATCCTAAAAATCAAACCACCAGGCTAACCTGAATGCATGCACACAACGTGCCCCTCAGCCAAGCCTCTGCAGAACGCAGCCTTTGCTCTGCCTGCCTGCTTTAGCAAAGCACGTCAGCAGAATGGCCTCTGTGCCTCACACCGCCACCAGGTTTCAGGTGATTTACACCATCCTGCAGCCTGGCACAAAGCCCACATGGTAACCTCCACACGCCAGCTGTGAGTCCTCATGGCAACACAGGACGTGTGATGGATGAGGTCAGATCACAGAAGGGGCAACAGAGCAAAAAAAAAAATTGCAAAATCTTTGCAATTACATTCACCTGAAAACACAAACTTTATTTCCTTCTTTATGTTCCTACTTTAAAAACACAACACAACTTGCTGTATTGATTCTGAACACACGAAGGTGCTTTGCTGTCCACTGGTCACCCTGAGGTGCTCCTGTGGAAATCAGTGCAACAAACGAACTCCACACAAAATCCCACACTGACCTCACTGCCCCATAGGAAAGGATACCACCGCTGTCCTTTCAACATGGCTTCCTAAATTTTTCAATGCTGCTGAATAGGGAGAAAGCAATATCGGAAAAGCAACTGCCATTTCTTACTAGCGTCTCCCACCACTGCCACTTTGGTTTACCTGAGGAACCAGAAGAGTGCCTTCTGTCCTCTGCTGTGGCTTTCAGCAGTGCTGTATTATTCTTCAGAAACCAAGAGAAACTGATGAAACACAGAAAAGGAAAAGCTCAACACCCTATAAAATGGCAAACAATGCCGGGGACAAGAATTAGTTCCAACTACACAGACAGGGCATGAATTATTAGAATGTTACTCTTTTTACTTTTTAATCTTGTTCCTCCTAAGAGCCTTTACAGACTATTTATAGTTACGATTCAATGTGTATGGTGTCTCAATGTCCTCTAGAATAATTCTACTAACAATTTAATTACTAAAAATTCTTTTTGTCATTATGCTGTTAACATCTGAGATTGATAACAAAAGCATGGGATAATTAGATGGGGATATTTAAACCACATGGAATTCATGCATTTATTACACACTTGGATGCCTGTCTAAAATTAGGTAACTAATCTGAATATGAATGATGGGAAATAACAATGATGAAAAACAATTAAAAAACAATACAGAGATAAATGCAATGAGTTTTTCCTTTTTAGTCATAAGTGCCATTTCTATTCCTGATTATAAAAGCAGCCTAATCTGATTTCCTATTTGGTTTATGACTACAGGCTGGCAGCAAAGCACATCGTTAATTGATCAGAAGAAAATATTTCATTTCTTCTAGTTTATGTTTAGGCTTTGATCTTAATTTCTCTTGTGATTTCTGCCAGGATTGTTTGTCATACTTTAGCAAAATCTATGAGCCACATAGGAGATGCTAAGCTTATATCTAGGCATTTGCTTATGAATAATCTTCCTATAGTCTAATTTACATAATTTTATTGTTTCGTGGCTTCTTCCCATGCAGATATATTACGGCCAGTGCAACTGTACTTAAACTGGTGTCAGCGGAGTCTGCTTCTGAGACTTATTGTTTGCATGTAAAAACCTACCCTGAGCTCAAATACGGCATGTATCACAAAGCAATGCCTCAGAGGTAATTCATTTCACAGAATGTCAGGGGGAAAATCAGTTTGGCTATATTAACCTACAGGAATGTGGAAAAAAAAAAAAAAAAAAAAAAAAAAAAAATAGAAGCTGGAGATTCCTAGAATATTTCTTATATCTTCAGAACCTGCTTTGTTTATTTTTAGGGTGGTAAATGCATGCAAAATTCTGCCTATGTGTTTGGGATATTTAAGAATTAACAACTGAAATTGATAATTGTGTTAGCTTTCAGTGTCAAACTGAATATACTGATAGAAGACATCACCATGATTTTTTTTTAATAATTGAGCTATTTTGTAGGGTTTTGCCCATCCTAAAAACTTACTGTTTTTCAGAGCTGTTGATGCAAACATCACCTGTTAATGAGAATATAAAATATTATCTGTGTCATGGGAATGCTTTCTGACCTCATTGCCCAATAATGCCTAGAAAAGAAAGTACCTACAGATTCTGCTTATCTATTATTATCTGCTACCCTCTTTCAGATTTATCTGCATATGCCTCAGTCTTTAAAAACATTTCTTCAACACCAAACACCAGGGAAACCGAGACCCAATACACAGAGCAAGTGGCTCGCACTTGTTAAAACACCAAACCTCTTTTGTTGACCTTTTTGAGTACCTGGTCCAGTCTGATCCCAGGGCAGTGCTGCAACTGAAAGGAATAGGCTTGAATAAAGAGGAAAGGCCCACAAAGGCTCCTTGAGAACTGACCAACCTCACCTTCCTCCCACATATTAACAACACTTCCAGATTCATTCACACTCCTCAAGACTGGACAACGGCATTATTAAAATTGGCACTGAGACGAGGCAGCCAGGCTCCAGGAGAGGGCATTGTGCTTGGGGCCCTGAAATTTTCTGTCACTTAGACTAAAAGAAATACTTATTGGCCCTCACCCTTGAGGATACAAAGTTAAATTTTGCTTGTTTTCATAGGCTTAGAACTAGCTCTTCATCTAAAGCAAAACAGAAAATAAACGTGCTTTAATTACTGATTTTGTTGAAGGAAAATGGGAAAGCTGAAAGAAATAAGCTATGCATGTAATTCAGATGATTTCAATTCACACGTTTAGAACACGGAAGCAAAATCTTATGAAGATACAACTGTCTTACAGTACACCCACATGGCATACTATGGACAAGCCTCTGTCTTGCCCTGCTTTTGAATTGCTTAGTGTGATGTCAACCCTGAGTTATTAACTGTGACTTTTCAACACAGCACGTTACTTCAAATTTGGCAAGCAAATTTGCCAACTTGGAGATTTTAAATGCAGTTCCCAAATCCTTTGCAAAGAGCCTTCACACCAGCAACAACTTCGTAAAGATGTTGTTTTAAACTTAATGTTAAAGGTGTGAGAAACATAGTACAAAGTTATTTAACAGCAAAAGTTGAGTGTAGTGAGCATAATAAATGAAGTACTTAAAGAAATAAATTTGTCATCTCACCCCACCGAGACCAGCTAATGGAAGTTATCTGATTCTTTGAAGAACAGGTAATTGTATGTACTTTGGCAGCACAATACAGTAGGAAAAAGCTTTAGATACTAAATATATTTTCTGGCTATTCATGGTTGAAGCTAAACTTTTAAATCAGTATTGCACCACTCTCTTCCTTTGTATTTCCTACTGCACACATTTATTTTAATGTTTTTTTCCATGCTTTGGTGTGTTTCAGTTTTATTGACAAGTTTTTTTCTCACAAAGGACTCTTTCTTCCTTTTGTTTGTACAAGTGAACCACTTGGTAGGATTTCCACCTCGATGGAGATTCTCTGTTTTGAAGACAGAATTTTAATTCTTCATACCAAATAAAAGCTCTGTTGGAAACAAACAAACAAAAGTGACAAAACAGTCCTCTCTAACACCCACCTGGCTCTCAAGAGATACCCCTCTGTGTAATGAGAACAACTCTGTTTAGTAGCTCCATACAACACAACCATATGTCTCCTCGGTTAATCTAATGTTACAACAGATATTCAGACAAGTGAAGGCTAAATTTTATGCTTTCACATTCTCATACACGCTTTAAATTATCAAATGAATCCATGCAAACAGACAAAGAAAAAGGTGAGCATTTACAGATAAACTGTATAATACTCTCGATATTAGAGCAAAATATTCCTGGCTCACAGGGAGCACAAAACATCCTCAGCCTAAATGCTTGCATGCAAACTCAGGTACAGACCCAGCAGTATTCCTAGCATTGTGCTTAAGCCAAGGAGGTAAATTAAAAGTTCTTACTGGATTGTTTTTGTTTGTTTGTTTGTTTGTTTGTTTTTCTCTGTCCTGCCTCACTGGAAATCTAACAAGACATGGGAAAGCCTCAGGCCAGAAAGATTAAGATGAAACATCCAAGGGAAAATTCTCCGGTTCCGAATGGCACAAAGGAATTGCCATTTTCTGGGTAGTCAGATATAAGTGCACACCACAGCAGGTTAAACTGGGCTGCACATTTACAGATTCCTGAATATAATGCTTAGCCACTGTTACTGTGATAACTAGAACAGAAAGATTCCCTAGAGCCTTTCAAAAACAGAGGGTTTAGGTCTTCTCACAGACAAGTGAATGCCTTTATCTACTCACCTGTAAAATTGCACATATAAAACAAAATCCTGATAAAAAACTTGAACTGACAAAGTCTAAAAGTTTTGAATATTATTAAAAAGTTCATGGAGACATGATACAGGCTACTTTGCAAGAGTGAACTCAACTGAAGTCTTAGGGAAAAAATAAAAATATAAATAAAAACTAAAATACAAAGCATAACCTCTCTAAGTATGGCAGTACACCTGGGCACCATGTTTATAAACAAGACAAAGTGACAAAAACCAAGCAACTGTGACTCTCCTGAATTTGCTTTTGTGCAGAGTTACACTGACATCAGACACAAGGATCCATTAAAACCCTACAATGCAAGAAATTAGCTAGGTATTAAGGACCTAATGTTTAGGTCCAGTTTCCCAGTACGGCCTCACAAAGAGAATTAGAGTTCTGGAGGATTTTTGGAAGCAATCTGGTACACTGAATCTGATTTTAAAATGCATGAAGACAGAGCATATCATCTGAGCATTACTAATACTATATAATATATTGTACAATGTATTTTTCCCTCTTCTTAGTATTTAAAATGTTCATGCTAAGTTATCAAACTCTCTATTATTCCTACTGGTATTCCTAATATTAGAAATATCTTTAAAACAAAGCTTGAAAATGTTTCCTTTTACTAATGAACTTGTTTTTTTTCTGTATCTTAAAGTGTGCCAGAACTTTATGAATATGTTTTTCTTATGGACCCAAATGATGCACAATATTTTATGATATTTTAAATAATGTTTATTATATTTTTTGCCTAGGCCTTAATCCCCATTTCAAATAAATAAATAAATAAATAAATAAAAATTCCAAGTAGGTAAAATTATCCAAATATTGATGAACTAGTAAATTACAGAAACTGCTTTTTGTTTCTGATTCCATGTGAGCACACAGAATCTTTATCCTACAAGCAATGTAATTTGACAGAATAATAATGCAAAAAAAAAGTTATACCGGTTTCCAGCATAGATCTGTAAGAACTTCAAGATGATTAATTTTGCTGAGTTCATTTAAACTGAATAAAAAAGCCTGGCTTTCAGAAAAGATAAATAATCTCTTGGTGAAAGTTGGAAGTAAAGGCTGTCAGCGTTCTGAGGTTAGCGAACAATTGTAAGCTATGTAGCAATTTGTTTCTGCATAATGCAGAAATGAACGTAGAAACTTGATGTAGCTTCATCACATTTTACTGTAGGGCATTTATATGTTAAATTGTACCCTCTGATAAAATACAAA
Source organism: Nettapus auritus (assembly GCA_011076525.1). Classification (NCBI taxonomy): domain Eukaryota; kingdom Metazoa; phylum Chordata; class Aves; order Anseriformes; family Anatidae; genus Nettapus; species Nettapus auritus. The sequence goes on along the minus strand of CM021766.1, from coordinate 31,508,022 downwards.
AAAATACTGCTGAAGGAAATTAGAGATTAAATATAATCCTGTCTAAAACTTCCTATCTTAAAAATAATAATAATAAAAAAAGAGAAAGCACATCAAGATGATCTTTCCAGTCTTCAATTCCTAAACTGAATTTCATTTTCTATTATAATATTCTACTTTCCCAGTTAACAGATCTCCCTATCAACTCCTTATCTCCCTCCTAGAACTCCTAATATACTTTTTTGTATTACCATGAAGACTCCCATGACTACCACATTATTTCTACAGTACCCATTAGAGGCAGCGACGCATGCAGTAGTATTTTTTCTTCTGAGAACACGCCTGCCTTTTGACAGCACTGAGTGCTTATGAATTATGACTACTAAATCAACCAAATACATTTAAGAAAATTCCAGTCTTCTTTCAGCTAAAAAAGCATTCAAAACAGATCTGGAATAAAAATCTGATTTTTTTAAACACTTCTTTAATATAGTACAACACAAATGGAGTCTGACACATTACAAGTCCCAAGGCACTTCACAATTTTCAGCAAAAGCTGACAAAACTATCTAGTGAGATATGACATAGAAAACAGATTTTTTAACTATTATCTCATTTCTTAACACAGTAGCTGAAACTCAAAACAAAGAATTAAGCAAATTAAAGCAGCTATTGGTACTGAAATTCAGAGGACTCTTGAATTCAGGGTTAGAAGTTGGCAAAAAATTCCCTTCATGGCAAAAGCAATTTACTGAAAGACAATATTCCAAACTATCTTTTGTTACATGAACTGATTTCTTCCAGAACATTGTTAAAATCCACATACTACATAAATAGCTCTAATAATAGAAGCTGTGTATCACATACATGCAGAAACTATGATTTCCATAGGTACAACTGTGTCAGTAGCAAGGGCACATTTTTTCTTTCTGGTCTATACATGTGTCCTCAACAATGTGAAATATTTCTTCTACACCTACAACCTATGTTTCTTCACAGGGAGATATCCTTTTGTTTCAACATTCCTTGTAGAATAAGAACAACAAAGCTGAAATTTAATAATAGCATCTTCATTAATACATGTATATATATTTGCAAATATTTGGGACATGAAGGTCAATAGTGAAAAAGCTACCACCATCAAAGAAGTTACAATGAGAAACAGTTTCTAATCCCAGATATTCCCAGGTCTGTCCATCTCTCCTTCCCTCTGCTACACAGAGCAAGTCAATCTAAAGGCTGGGACCTGGATGGGTGAAAAATTATTTCACCTTTATTACTCCAAATATTTTACTAGTTGATATGCAGAGGAGTTTTTTGATGTAATAACAAAATACTTCTTCATCTGAAAAAGTAGCACTGGACAAAGCAGTATAGAAGTGAACATGTCTGTGTATGTGAAAAGTCATTGTTAATTGCTGATTGTCTGACACTTGATTATGGCACCAAAATCATAACTGGTTTGAGTAACATTCAAGTTAGACATTGAGATATTTGAGTGTTACACAGTGTATCCACTGTTAACATCCCCAAAACATGCTTTTCTTGTGTTTGTTCTGCAAGTTAACTCAAGAGCAAATTGGTTTGTTACATCTTAGTTATCCAGCCTTCCTAACTAGAGACTCAAATTTCAAATGGAAGACCAAGAGTACAAAATTGTCTTTGAATGTCATCTAATACCTACTGAATTATTCACTTGCTGGAGGATATTCATTTGGGCTGGTGTACATCACACACGAACATCTGTTACTATTCCCAGACCTTCTAGGACATGGAAATATGAGTGCTGTAGCTCCAAGACTTTCATACCATATTCACTAAGAAATAACAAATACAGCAGCCCTGCTCTTGCTTTAAGGTAGTGATAAAAAGGGATAAAAAGCATTGGGATTTCTCACTGTTTTTTTCATTTCAGAGGTGTGCAGAGCAAGCCTCCCATACAGAGCAGGACTCCTCCTTCTCTTGTTCTCTTAGGAAAAATCCAGCACTGCTGAGCCCTGCTGCTTCTAGCACAATTCCAGACTGAACCCTAAAACGTCCTTGTGTAGAGGGACAACAAGAAACTTTGGCTCATTCCAGTTATTTTTCAACACATAAATGAGAAGCATGCATGCATAATGGAAAGTATGGATTGTTTTCACTTCAGTGTTTGACCATGTGTCTAGCATGAAAGGTAAAGCTGCAGACATACCAACTATTTACACAGCAAATATGTGCAAGAAACACATCAAATACTTTCATCAAAAAGCAGCAGTGCAGCTTTGTCCTGGCTATCGGGGGAGGTCTCACTTGATTGGCGGATAGCAAACATGACGCTCGTCTACAAGAAGGGCCAGAGGGTAGACCCAGGGAACTACAGGGCTGTTAGTTTAACCTCAGTGCCAGGGAAGCTCATGGAGCAGATTATCCTGGGCGTCATCATGCGGCAGTTGCAGGGCAAGCAGGCGATCAGGCCTAGTCAGCATGGGTTTATGAAGGGTAGGTCCTGCTTGACAAACCTGATCTCCTTCTATGACAAGGTGACATGCTTAGTGGATGAGGGAAAGGCTGTGGATGTGGTCTACCTTGACTTCAGTAAGGCATTTGACACCATTCCCCACAGCATTCTCCTCAGGAAACTGGCTGCTCATGGCTTGGACTGGCACACACTTCATTGGGTTAAGAACTGGCTGGATGGCCGGGCCCAGAGAGTCTTAGTGAATGGAGCCAAATCCAGTTGGAGGCCGGTCACTAGTGGAGTCCCCCAGGGCTCGGTACTGGGACCAGTCCTCTTTAACATCTTCATCAATGATCTGGATGAGGGGATCGAGTGCACCCTCAGTAAGTTTGCAGACAACACCAAGTTAGGTGCATGTGTTAATCTGCTCGAGGGTAGGAAGGCTCTGCAGGAGGATCTGGATAGGCTGGACCGATGGGCCGAGGTCAACGGTATGAAGTTCAACAAGGCCAAGTGCCGGGTCCTGCAACTGGGGCACAGCAACCCCAAGCACAGCTACAGGCTGGGAGATGTGTGGTTAGAAAGCTGCCTGTCAGAGAAGGACCTGGGAGTATTGGTTGACAGTCGGCTGAATATGAGCCAGCAATGTGCTCAGGCGGCCAAGAAGGCCAACAACATCTTGGCTTGTATAAGAAACAGTGTGGCCAGCAGGTCCAGGGAAGTGATTGTCCCCCTGTACTCGGCTCTGGTGAGGCCGCACCTCGAGTACTGTGTTCAGTTTTGGGCCCCTCGCTACGAGAAGGACATCGAGGTGCTTGAGCGAGTCCAGAGAAGGGCAACAAAGCTGGTGAAGGGTCTGGAGAACAAGTCTTATGAGGAGCGGCTGAGGGAGCTGGGACTATTTAGCCTGGAGAAGAGGAGGCTCAGGGGTGACCTTATCGCTCTCTACAGGTACCTCAAAGGAGGCTGTAGCGAGGTGGGGGTTGGTCTGTTCTCCCACGTGCCTGGTGACAGGACGAGGGGGAATGGGCTTAAGTTGCGCCAGGGGAGTTTTAGGTTGGATATTAGGAAGAACTTCTTTACTGAACGGGTTGTTAGTCACTGGAATAGGCTGCCCAGGGAAGTGGTTGAGTCACCATCCCTGGAGGTCTTTAAAAGAAGTTTAGATGTAGAGCTTCGGAATATGGTTTAGGGGATGATTTGTTAGTGTTAGGTCAGAGGTTGGACTCGGTGATCTTGTAGGTCTCTTCCAACCTAGACTATTCTGTGATTCTATGCATTTATACCACCTTCAGATTCCTTACACTGCACTATATAGCAAATGTTAGTAACCAGAAAAGTTGACAACACAGCATCCCTTACCTACCTGTGTGGCCCAGAGGTGGTTACAAAGCTCACTTCATTTCTGCATTCACTTAACATCGTGAATAATCGTACCCTAGTTTGTGTCTGAAACGCTTAGGTACAACTGGAATCCAGCTAACAACCACCACCTGCATGCTTGTTTAATTATAATGAACTGCCTATAATCAGGCAGAAAAGTGGCTGAAGACTTACCACTGAGCCAGCTCTTTAAGATGCTTAGTCCGGGGTTTGTTTTTTGTTTGTCTGTTTTGTTTTTTAATTTTCTTGCTACCAGGAAAGCATCTCTTTGTTTAATGAAAGTTGATCATTTGGGTAATTAAAACCAAGTAGGTGCCTTGCAATTCTTAAACATGCTCCACAAACGCTGTTTTCAAACAAAAACTTAAAATAGAAAGTGTAGCCTCTGAGAAAGTGCACAAACACACGTACACAATCTTACAAGCTGGAAATGTTAAATTCCTCCTTAAAAAACTAGGCTAATGCCCCTTGGAAACAGAAGTGTTTACATATATACCCCACTTTTTGATGATTCCTACATAGAAGGAGATTCAAAACTGAAAAAATACATCAGCATTTTTCTTTTTACTAATAAACTTCCAATCTAAAAAGGGAAGGGGGGGGGGGGAATATTAGGTAAAGGTGTTTTTTTTTCAGGCAGATTCTTTCACTTGTCTTCATACTTCTAAAATCAAAAAAGGTAGTTTAACAAAGCTTATTTTTATTCATCCCTTAAAGCCAGCTTTCCACAACCCCTCCTTGCCTAGCACGGGACCCCCTCCCGTGAGGGCATGGGTGCCAGGCACAGGGAGAGGAGGCCTGTGCCTCACAGCTAGGCCCACATACGTCTGGTGACGTACGTGTGTTATGTCTTTGCCAGCACTTGTAACGTGGCCCAATTGCTGGCCAGTCACCATATGGCAGTATTGCTAATTGACAGAGAGAGAGAACATTTCACCACAAGCTCGTGCATTCGCAAGGATCCATCCAGCTTAAGTCATGTGAAGTTTTTGAAGTTTCCTAATATGACAAAATACTGATAGCTCCACATTTGGGGTGGGGGCAGGAATGAAATGTATACAATGAATACAAAAACACAGTGCATTGGATAATCTAATGCATGCATCAGAAATCGCTGCAAAATAAACCATGGGAATAAAAGAGTCCAAAAATAAGCATTTTTACAAATTCCATTGTCCTCAAAATTTGTCTTTTATTCAGTTGTTACTACCAGTAAATACTACTGATATTACATGTTTAGTATGTTCTCACAACTAAATGTCATTTCCACCACTTCATTGTGGAAGGAACTAGAGTTTATCCATTCTGAAGCTGGATGCACAATTGGTGAAAAACACAATCTAAACTGGAAGTGTCCTGGACAGCCCTACCTCAGACACCCTGTCATGACTCCAAATGAAAACGTTACAAAAAACCTTCTGAAGAGGAATTGCTGGAGAACAGCAGAACAGGTTAAGTAACTGGTGGCAGGCTTAGATTAGGCTTGGCTGGCTCCTGAAAAGTTTCAGAGCAGGTCACAATCATAATTAAATTAAAAAGTACCTGATCCTGTCTAAGGACACACAATGTGGTCAAACAGGAATTGAGAGGGATGGGGGGGGGGGGGGGGGGGAATGCTTAAAATGAAAAGCAATCTGTTTCATGTGGATGATTCCTGTATTATTTTTTGGTGTAAGACAGTCTTTTCATTCAGGAAAGAGTACAGCATATGAAGCAGATATTACAAAGATGTTCATTACTGAAGATCACTGAATAGGTTTTCATTTGAGGAAGTGGTAATCTGAGAACCTGAACATCTCAAGAGTCTCTTACAATATCGCACTTAGATCTGCACCCTGAACTCAGTCTTCTGGAAAGCTGATGGTCTCACTTCAGTTCTTCCATTGTTCATCACTGTAAGTGAACAGTATCCTCGTAACTCTAATCCACATTGATTCAGAATCAGAATTAATGCATTTCCCAATTAAATTAAGAAATATTTACTCTTTAAAAAACAGAGTGCATTTTGCTACCTTCTGCACCAGGCCAGCCAGCTCCCAGGTGGAACCAGCCATTTACAAGGCTTATTTTAGCACCTTGCAGCATGAAAAGCTGTGAAGTGATAACTAGGCAACAACGTGGCCCTCTGATAAAGAGAAGTATTTATTCAGCAGTCTTGTACCATCTACCTTTCACAAGCAGGAAGCCCCTTCTGTCTGCAACAGCATGTTCCACAAATAGACACAGGCTTCGTGCTTCTTTTGACATTGTTTTCACTATGTGGTTGAATACAGCTGCCACCTGAGAAAAGTTATCTAGCTTACAGACACAAGTAAAATGCCACACACACTGAGGGCTTTGCTTCGAGCAATGCTAAAGCAGATCAAAGTTTATGCACCCTGTAGCATTTCTTCCCAAATTTGTCACAGAGCTTTCACTGCACAATTTTTTTAGTATGAGACAAAAAAATAAAAAAAAAATCAGAAGCTTTATTAATCTTCTGAACATCAGATGATTCTGAACATCATCTTTTCAGATTCTTTTATAGGAACTGAAGATCAAATTTTTAGAAACATCTGACAACAGCACCAGCTACTAGTTTTGGATTCTAAGCCACTGCACCAACAGCTTCCTCCTTCACATGACACAACTACCCCTTGAGTCATTTTGCTCAAGAAAAATAAATCCATTTAAGGATTCATAATGTGGTGTTTACTGAGGTTTTTCAGCACAGCCTTCCCTTTTGCCTTGTGCTGGCTCTGGTACTCACCAGATCCATCCAGTTAATACAGTCTGGTGAACAGGCAAAAAATAATTCAATTCTTTGGCTCATTTAGTTTTCTGCCAGTGTAGTAGAACATGGTGCTGAACAGAAAGAGTGCAGAGAGTAAGGGGGAAAAGGGTGGCAGGACTGGGACTCCTTGCCCAGCAGGACAGAGCCGTGCTGCTCCTTCTGGCAATGGGTGAAGTTCTCAATCAGAAGAGCTGGTCCATATTGAAACTCTCACCTTCCATTTTATCCAGTTAAATCACTACTTAAAGGTCTCTCTCCAAACTCTTCAGGGCGTGCTGCCAGTCATTCCAAAGCCCAGACAGAACCAGACACCACTGCCCAAGCCTGACAAAGACCTCAGCAGAGAGAGCTAAATAAATAAATAAATAAATAAATAAAGATAAAATTAGATCATTTGTTATTAAGAGAAGTCTCCCAGGGCTTGAAGATTCCATGACATTAGGCTCCTGTCAACGTTACACTGCACAATCATGATGAATTATCCCTAGAGCAGAGCGTTTTTTTGATGAGGGAAAGTTTGGCAGGTTACAGTTGGAATGAAAGAAAGCAACAGGATTCCTCCAACAGCCAAGGAAGCAAAGAAGTGATCTGACTGGGACAGGAACCTGTTTCCTCCAGAAAGTGCAAGCAGATCAGGCCACCTGCAACTCTGGCAAGAAGTTAAAACTGCCTCCTATAGCTGAAAGCCAGAAGACAGGTAGCAAGTATGAAAACACTTCCTGCCCAAGTTATTATTATTCTCAGCGAGAAAAAGTATTGATGAGACTATTGTCCCCAAGCACTAAAACTCAGATATCCAGATCATACAGTCCGGGTATTCCTTGAGACAAATTTCTACGTGCATGGTCACTTTTTGGTTTAGTTTCCTTTATCAAACCATTTCTTCAGATGTTTGCTGAATGCTTTCATTCTTAAAGAACTCTAACTCTATCCTCCGGCCTGCCCTTCTCCGTTATTTTCTCTAAAAACACCCGTCATACATGTTTTAGGCTTTGAAATACACATACAGACCTCAGGTTTTAAGGCACGTTATTTCTGACTGATTTCACTCACAGTAAAAGATGGGGCCACCATTTTCCTCAGGTATGGTTTGCACTCGGGGAAAGAAACAAAGATGATATGGTGCCTGGAGCATCTTCTCTGTGAGGAAAGGCTGACAGACCTGCGTCTGTTCAGCCTGGAGAAGAGCAGACTGAGAGGGGATCTTATCAATGTTTACAATTATCTTAAGTGTGGGAGACAGAGGGATTTGGCCAACCTCTTTTCAGTGGTTTGTGGGGACAGGACAAGGGGCAATGGCCACAAAAGGGATCACAAGAAGTTCTGCACCAACGTGCACAATAACTTCTTCACCATGAGGGTGATGGAGCACTGGAACAGGCTGCCTAGGGAGGTTGTGGAGTCTCCTTCTCTGGAGATATTCAAGGCCCTTCAGGATGCCTACCTGGGCAACCTGCTCTAGGGAACCTGATTTGGCAGTGGTGTTGGACCTGATGACCTCTTGAGGTCCCTTCCAAACCCTACAATTCTGTGATTCTGTGAAACCCTGCCCAGCAAAGACTCCCCAAAATACTGCTTATGAATAGAGAAACTCTTCCAAGTTAAAGGCCAAGACGTGAATTTGGTTTGTTCAGCTGAGTTGCCCTCTTTGTCCAGTAATCAGGAAAAGGCAGCCCAGTTAAAAGGCTGTCACTGAAGTGGCACAGGTACGCATTGCCCAGAGCTAGCTAGGAGGCAGGAAGGCCTTACATCTTCCTGGACTACTTAAATTATAAATCATAAATTGTCGATATCATCCTGAACCAGATGATCAGTTGGCACAACTCTACGTATGTTATAAGCCAACAGAAACCCTGTAACTAATAGCTATACAACTAACTTCATGTTGGCACCACTTAATACATGAACAGATTTTGTGGTTAAGATGAACTGATAAGAGAATATTCCTAAAATATTGGAACTACCACAAAGAACAAACTTGCAAATTGAAATATAGGCCACCATAGAATGAAAGTTTCTTTAGAGATTTTTTAAAAAAAAAAAAAAAAAAAAAAAAAGAGAGAGAGAGAAAAGGGAAAAGTGTGTCAAAAGGAGCACAGAAACTGGCTGCGCAAGCAGTAGGAAACACAACTGAAGTCAAGCAATCACACCTGGGCACCTGCCTGTGCAGAGCCCAGCACTGGGATCTATATTACTTCCCCCTCTGGGAGGAAAGCAGGCAGATCTCCTACATGTGTTCACAGCCCAGCTGGGGTCCACTGACACTGCTGCCAAGCCTACTGCTGTCGTACAGTTCTCCTGCTACAAGGGATACCAAAACTAAATTTAAGAGTTCTGAGTTGCACATAACTCATTTTCTACTTTCATTCATTTCTCTCTGTAACAATACCCCCAGCCATTTCAGAATTGCAGATGGTGAACATCAATTCCTTTTACCCAAATGGCACCTTAGATAAAGTGCATCATAAATTCATCCACAAAGCACTCAAAAGAATTAAATCAAGAATGGTTGCATTCACAATCGGGTTAACATAAAACAAACAGACTGTAACAGATCACAGGTAAGTATAAAACATACTGGAGCATGATATTTAGAATTATGGAATTATTGTAAGACAGTTATTATTAGCTAATAAAAAGACTGCACATTTATTTTGAACCCAATAAGCAGGCTTCTTAACAATTAAAGCATCCCCATTGCTTACGTTTCATATAGTTGTTTCAATCTCTGATTATGCTCAAAATTCAGAAGACTGAACTCAGACTGAGACTAATCCTTCTGTAATACAAGGTGATGCATTTTTATCATTACCAGGAGTCCATTCAACACATATATTGAGAATAGTGCTCAAATTAATAACTCAGAAAACACACAAATCTTACAACATTATACTCCAGGAAGAAAATAGTATTCATTAAAAAATACTTTCAGATTTATCCAAAACATACTGTGAGCACTTATGCCATTTACATTTTTAAAAAGATTTATCAACATTGTTTACTGTTCAGTTTTTTGTTGTTGTTAGGTTTTTTTTTTTACACGTAGGTGCAGAGAAGCCCATATGGTACATGTCCTCTTCCCACACCTTCATACTAAAGAACTGCATTCCACATGGAGCCAACTTGTCGCACAAATTATGGCACTGACAGGAAAACCTGAAGGAAGGTTAGAGGAGAGCAAGTGTCTGCTTATGTACACTTAGCATAAATATTGTCTTCTGACAGATAAAACCAGACACAACTACATGAAAGACAAAAGCAGGAATATTTAGTTCACTCTTCAGAGCTTTCAGGTGAGAATTCACCTTTAAGAACTTGTTTCCACATTCAGTATTTATTTAAACATAATATTCTCTGTGCTTTTCAAAACTAGAACTAATACTGTCTTTCGAAGTCAATTCATCCTTTAAAGAAATGTAGAATTGTAGAATAGAAATGTCTATTAAAATCATTTTTTTTTATTCAGACAATCAAGCAATAAAAATTTATCAAAGCAAGAGTTTCACTACCTTGCAGAACGCTAGCTAGCATAGGAACTGCTTAGTGCTTGGAAGAAAAATTGCAGAAAGACATTTGCACTTGAAGAAATATTTTTGCTACATTATATGGGCATACACACATGTACATAGACACAAGGAGGAGTCAATCTTATTTCCATGTCAGCCTTTCAGTGAAAACATCCATCTTATCAATGGTATCATCTAGGCTCTTAAATACAACGTTTTAAAGACCTGTATTTCTTCACGTTCAAAAACCTATCTCGTTAAGAAAGGTTCAAAAATTAAAAGCTTTGATTCTACTGCATGTTCCTTTTTCAAGCTCAACCTGTCCATATAAAATCAATAAATCTGTGCCTATTATAGCTCCAATTAAACTAATATGTTGCAGTTATGATCAATTTGATTCTATTCTTTCTGTGGGTAAACTGGTGTGTCTTGTAGGTAAATTGTACATCTTTTGAAGCTTTAAATATATTTTCCATCAATGAAATAACTGATCTGCACACAACAAAACATATCATGAACATGAAAAATCACATTTCTCATCTCTGTGCAGGCTACTCCTTCCAATTTCTCAAAAGCCTTTGTAAAGGACCTTAGATACAATCATAATTCTGAGAACAAAATTAATAAAAAATGGTCTGTGGAAGGTACTTTAGATGTCTTTAAAGAAATTTCATGCACAAATTCAGCGTGGTTTTCAATGGTGGTTCATTACAACAATATACTACTGTCAAGCAGTTACCACTACTGGAACAAATATTTGGCAACTGTAAAAGGGCACTACAGTGTGCACAGAGTTCACAACAACAGCATCTCTGACCTGTGCTATGCTATTTATTAGAACAGAAAATTCTGGAGCCCAGCTCCAAAATTCAAATTCCCAATGTATTTACAGAGACTTTTTTTTCCAGTACTTTGGGGTGAGGAAAGTAGAGGAGGGAGAGTTTTGGAGGAAAGCAAGTTTTTTTCTGTAAAGCCATGCTGCATCCACCTATCTGTACGTTACATCAGGAATGGACCTACAGATAGGACTCTAACAAAAAAATGAAAAGATGTGTCATCTATAATATGCACATGAGAATGGGATTTCTAGGGTAATACTTTGCTACCTACGTCAACTGACATATAAGAAAATACAAAGGCATTACAAAGAACAATGAGCATCCTGGATTTTATAAATCCTGAAGTTGTTCACAGATATTTTTTTTTTTTCAAAATATTTTTCATTGTCCCTTTTTAAATTATCCTGAATAAATGAAGTATGCCTGTAACACAATGAGCATATCAAGTCCTAGTTCAAGTTCTTTCCAGTATTAGAGAAGTCTTAATGTGATATTTTCAAAGATAATGTTATCTTTAAGTCTTTCAAATTTTTTATTACTTTGAAATACTTTTCTGAGATTGAAACTGTTTCTCCCATCTGTCAAAATATTGCCAGCAGAATAAAGCTGGTAGTAATTTGTCAAAATATTTAATTACAGAAACTATCTTAAAATCAAAAACTATCTTTAAAAAGCCCAACTCCTTGAGCTACTTAGAATAAGCTGTCAAAGAGACAAAATGTTGTCAGAAGAGTTTGAAGGATTTTGCTATATTCGTGAAAAAAGTGTTTAAGCAAAAGACTAATACAAGTAGTAAAATATATAGACAGTGAAAATTGAGTTTCCATTACTTTCCTACGGCTATAGTTTACCATATTTAACTTACATAATGAAACTCAGAAGAACAGGTGCTTCAGTGAAATATATATACCACTATGCAGACTTCTCTCCTCTTTTACCTCTCCCTAGCAAAAACAAAACCCAAACAAACAAAACAGTTCTCCACAAAGACTTTCAACAGTAAACCATCAGGAAAAAGCAAACATTGGAAATGCTGTTTCACAACTCCACTACCAAGCCTTTGACATGCATGTTTTACAAACAAAAAATGCTTAAAGACTATTAAGGCTATAAGATTCTGCATTTCTAAATTAAAAAGTTTGGTTTAGGATTGTCTTCAACATCTTAATTTGGCTGCTTTATTTATATTCCCTACTGTAAAAAAAAAATGAAAAAAAATAATTCATTAAGTGTTCACATGCTACTTCAGATCCTTGTATCAGGGTTGAATGTTACTCATTCAGCAAACACCTTTTACAAATCTTGTTTCCTATTCGGTGATTAAGGTTCAAAACAGAGGCTATGAACATTACCTACAGCCTCCTTTGAAACCAAAATCATACAGATCACTCCAAAACACGTTGTGTGTTTGCATCATCCCTACATCATGAGAGAAACCTCTACACTACAGGCTCTGTGTGGAGTCACCAGCTTCCTTTTCGGCCCAGTTTTCTCCCAGTCTGGCCATCTGCAGCAAGTCTCCCTCACCCCTACGCCCCGTTTCACCACTCTGCTCCCTGTCCCAGTCTCCCTGCCCATCCAGCACCACTACTAGCACAGCTCTCAGACCTAACATCCTTAATAATGTGTCTGGCATTGCTTCAGTTCCCAGGGGGTGCTTCTCCCAGAGTCTACTTGTCTCATAGACCCTCAACAAGTACTTGCTTCCTCTACCTTTATGTGAAACAGAGTTGTGTTTTCCAAGCCACCTCTCACGCTCAGTACGTCTTTTAGACTTCAGCACATGTGTTTCCTCAAAAGCATCGGCACTTGGCATGCTTTGCAAGAGAGGGAGGCTTTTCCTGAAATTGCAGCTTCATTTTTTCCAGGCTGCACAAAGGTGCCTGACTTGAAATCAGGAGTCAAAGGCTTTTATAAGTTTGACAAAATATTTCAAAATAAGCACAAGAAAGTACTTTAGCTCTGCTGTAGGCAGCAGCCAAAGCATTTGGCTTCAAACTGGGAATATCTGAAGCAAAAAGCTAGCACAGAAATTTCATCCCACACAGGTAAAGCGTGGCAAGCACATGAGCAACTGAAGAAAAAGAAATTCAAAATTTGCAGTGCTAAAAAATCCTGTAACTACCAGTATTGTCAACTGGTCCATCATGGAGATGGTACATCTGTAATTATGAGAAATAAATGAATCCACGCAACGGTCTAAATGGAAATTGAGACAAAACTATGCACCCACAGAAATTTTATCTCAGCTCTTCTCTACACAACAGTTGCCCATTGCTGTATTTTTTTTTTTTTTTTTTTCTGGAGTCTCAGCGCAGGAAACCATGACATCACTACTGTCACAGGCAACCAGCTTTCTTGGGATTTCAGAGTTGGTTTATATACCTGATTCTCTTTAGACTACTTGAAACATTTTATAAGAAGTTTACAGAAACACAAATTCATTCTTGCGAGCATTGGCACAGACAAAACCTCTGTATCTCACAGCATGTGTGATAAACACAAACACCCTGCTCTCCTTGCAAGGGGTGAAGAGGTTCTCACTTGCTGGAAATGGCATCAGCCCTCTGTGACTTTATTATTTTTTGTTCAGCCTAGACTATTGCTTTTCCAAACAGCAAGTCATTTCTCAGCTGGGAAACACCATCCGCTAGACCAAGAAAGAACAAAAGCCCAAAAACTGGGATGTGCCTGACCGCCAGGATGCCTTATGATCTGTTCTCCTAGTTGGACCTGGCCCCTGCCTCCAATTCTGGCTGCTTATCCCACGCAGTGCTCTGGTTTTGGGCTCTGGCTGGTGACAGGTGACACCCCTGTCCTGCTGACCACCAGGTCCGCCCAGCTCCTGCTCATCCTCCCTCCAGGAACATCTGCTCATGCTGCTCCATCACCCACAGCTCCACAAAAGGGTGGCCCAAACTTGTTTAAAGTCACATTGGTACTTTTCCAGTTCTGCACTGCACTGCAGTCTTTGAAGGTAATCCATGCAATTTAACAGCATCTCAAAAGCCTTTCCAAGCAATATTAACCTCCTCAGGTTATTTCACATTTTAGGATTACATGAAAGTCCTTTATCAGATCCTCTCTGAAACACTTTCCAGCTGTATGCCTCATTTCAGTTTACCTCAGAACTAAACCACAGCTTGAAAGAGTCCTTGAAGAATTATTGCTTTTTGCTTGTAAAAGACAAAGAAATCCTCAGCCTGGGAAAGTCTTGGCTTTCCAAAAGTGTCTACCTTGTGTCTGAGAAGCAGAGTAGACATAAATGCCATCCATTGAACCTTCACATGGAGGGCTGCCAACTATTTCATACAATATGAGATATCCCTTACAATCTTCTTTTTTTTTTAAAAAAGCATGGATTTTATAACTTTGCCCATCTTTTCCTGTGATGGTTACATACTCAGGACTTTCTATCAAGCTCCTGTGAAAGCACTTGAAATGTAAAGAAATACCTACAACAAAAGAAGTAGGTTTGGCATCAAGAAACACTAGTGAGAAGCAATTCTCTATTTAATGGCACTATAAAAAAAAGGCCTGGGATGACGTAACTTTAGCACTACCCTGCTTCAGAAGGGCATCTAATGGTGTGTGACTCCACATCTCCACATGCACTGTTAAAATCTACACCTTTTTATATTCTTTTCAAAAATATTTATTGGAGGATGGGATGTTTGAAAGCCAAAACAAGGCTTAGGTTATTCACATGAAACAGTTACTCTGAGAACCACAAAGTGACAGCAGCTCATGCCCCAAATGTTGCCACTTTCAAGGAATAACTGCAGAAGCCAGAATCTGCAGTACACAGCCTTAGGCCCACAAAAGCAGGATTTGACTTCTGAACCCATTTTTTTGGGGCAGCCTTATCCCAATACATCACTATAACAGACACTTCCAGAAATGATAGCAGTTTTGCCACTAAACGACAGTGTGTATATTATAGCATGTTTTGAAAGATATAAGTAGCTGAAACTAATCAATTTTTGCAGCTTACAACAAATACCATTTTCCTTTTCAACCCATTCATTCTTACACATTAATTTCTAAGAATCATACTTGAGGGATGAAGATAAAGGGAAGGTATAATTGATTGAAGCAATTTCCCTGACAGCAGTCAGATTCTTAAGCTCTTGCAAAAGCTACTTATAGCTATGTATTTAAAAAAAAAAAGGGGGGGGGGGGGGACACGATGACACTAAAACAACGTACAGGCCAGGATATTTGCATCTCATCTATATTTTCAAAGATTCTGTTTATGTAGATATTTAAATGTCTTTCAAAAATCTCTCTGTTGAAATTTCTGAAGACAGAGCCACATATCTAAACAGAGAACTGCCTAATGCAACCTAAGAGGCTGTTACACCTCTTTGCTGCAAGGAGCATCGCTGGCTCCTGTTCACTGTCCTGTACACGAAGGAGCCCCAGGCCTTTTTCTGCAAAGCTGCAGTTGGCCCTCAAACCTGTATTGGTGCACAGAGTTATGCCTCCCCTGCTTGAAGTTCAACAAAGACAAATGCAAAGTCCTGCATGAGACTGCTGGTGGCCCACTTCTCCAACCTGCCAAGGTACTTAGTGAAGCTGTTAAGCCATACTAGCAACAGTTATTGACCCCTGGGGCACACTACGGACTGGCCTACAGCTGGACCTTTGGGCAGCAGTCACAACCCTTTGAGCCTGTTAGCTCAGCCAGTTTTCAGCCCACTTATCTATTTGTATTTCCCCATTCGTCTGCGTAGATGAGACAGTGCTGAAAGCGTTGCTAAAGTCAAGAGAAACAACATACGCTGCTTTACCCTCAACCATTTTTCTAAGCGTTGCATTGTAGAAGACTGTATCAGGTTGGTCAAGCATGATTTCTCCTTCGTAAATGCATGCCCAATTACATTCTTATCTATCATATGTTTGGAAGTGGTTTCCAGGATTATTGGCTCCACCACTTTCCCAGGGATCAAGGTGACACTGACTAGCCTATAGTTCTCCATGCTCTCCTCCTAGCCTTTCATGAAGACAGGAACAACATTTATTTTCCTACAATACTCAGGAACTTCTCACAAATACCACCACCTGTCAAAGATAAGTAAGAGTGACCTAGCAATGACACCAGCAAGTTCCCTCATCACTCATAGGGGCATCCCATCAGCTCCCATGGACTTTTGTGTGTCCAGCTTAAGTGTTCCCTGATTCTCCCCTACCCAGTGCCAGCCTTCAGTGCTCCACACTTTCCCACTGCTCCCAGAGGACTGAGATTCCTGAAGGTCAGTCTCATCAGTAAATACAGAGGGGCAGAAGGCCTTTTTCATGTTCCCTGCCACCAGATTCCCCGTGCCATTCAACAGCAAGCACACGTTTTCGTTGTTCCTCCTTTTGCTGCTGATACACCTGCAGAAGCCCTTCTCCCTCTTGTTGCTCTTATTCTAATGTCTCTCAACAGGTTCGATTCCACATGAGTTCTGGCTCTTCTAACCCAGTAACTCTGTATTCCTTCAGTCCTCTGTCCCTGCCTTGACTTCTTACATTCTTCCTTTTTTTTGGTCTGAATTTTGTTAGTTTTTCTGCGCATCAGGATAGATTGTTCCTTAGCTTGGAAGAAGAGGTCCTTGAAAAAGCAACCAGTTATTGACCCTTCTTTCTCCCCAGGATTGTATCTGCTATGTCTACCATGTCTAATTCCCAGGGTGGTTCAGGAACTCCCCTGGTACTTATCTACAGAGATGAGATAAAGTATAAACTTGAGATAAAGTATAAACTTGAGTTGCAAATACTTAAGTATTTGACTAATTGCTAAAGGAACTTGCCAAGTGGGAATTTGGCACGGTTCTAATGATTCCCCTGGGTAGGTCCTGCTGTGCCTTTACAAACTCATCTGCTTCAAGTGTATATTAACGTCTTGAGAGGAGTCTCTGCCCATTCCAGAGAGACATTCAGGCAGCTTCTGCAGCAGAATTAACTAAATTGTATGTAGATAAGACACTTGAAAATTACAAACTGTTTCTGCAGATGTAGAAACAGCCACATACAACAGCCTTTGTAGTTGAGGTTATTTAGGAGATTATTTGTCCATAACTTAAGATACTCCACAGCAATAGATTGTGCATGTGTTACATAGGACCATGAGTCAACTGAGCTACAAGAATCCAGTCAACCCACGGTTTGGGGAGAGTCACCAGTTCAGCTGAAGACACCATTCCAAGGAGCCACCATCCAGACCAGCAACTGAGCGCTCTGTTCAAGAGATCTGATTGTTGTGGGAATCTGTGCAACATCTACTTTGGGACACTCCAATACCATTTTTGTTTCTTTTCACCATCCAAGCCCATGACTTGAAAAGCCATTATCAGCCACAGACACTTCATAATTTATGCTATCTGGTTACTTATGAGTTTCACTACTTTGTAGGCACCTGAAATATCAACACAGCAAACAAAATATGGCTGCTTGTTATAGGAACGTTTATAGTTATTGTATGCTGTAGGTGTAGCCAGTAAGCCAGACCAAAGAATTAATGTGATCAAAGTTTACATATACAACGAATGAATTGCATTCCAACTCCAGAAGTACCATTGCCCTCTGCATTATATGTTTATACTCTTATGCCAGTATGGTGATCTGAAAAACAAATACGACAATATATGCATACAAAGTACTTGAAGCATACACTTAAGAGGCATACACTTGCAAACAAACCTCATTTTCCAATGAAGGAACATAAGCAGATCAGTGCCCTTACAAAAAAACATTACAGTTAGCCACCTACTTGGCATCTGTGTTGAGATAGGAATAATAACTTGATATGTGACTAAACAAATAAAACAGAAAACTAGAGGAACACTGCTATCATTACACAAGTCTGTATATAAAATGTACACAGTTCTGCAATCTATGCCTTTTATTTTATCACTGTATTTATTCAACCTTTTCCTTTCTCTACTCCTAACAATACTGACCAAAAAAAAAAAAAAAAAAAAAAAAGGAACAAAAGCTGTAACAACAAGCAATTTTCTAAACATTCCATAGGTATTTTTAAAAATAGCAGAGCACGAGAACAGATATCAACATCAGTTGCCATGGGTGGTCATTTAGATTTTCCCAGTCCATTCATTTAACTTTTAATAAGTTCAAAGTTCCTGAAAAACCTGTCATACAAAGTTTAGTTCTCCATTTCCTAGAAATAAATATCTGAGTAATAAATTAGTTTTCAAAAGAATCAAGGATAGTGTTAATCAGAATAATTTATTTTTGATAATTTTACTAAGTTCACAGCAGCGATGTGGCATCAATTCCACATTCTTTTACAAACCTGAACTCAAAGAAATAATAGAAAGGAAAAACAATTTTTAAAAGTAAGACTAGATACATTGTGGAAAACCACAGAGAACAAAAATGGCTTCACATACACTGAACTCAGAGATAAAATCCAACATCTTTATCTGCTTCCACCACAATCTCAATCTTGTACTACACAACTACAGAGTAAATTAAAAATAAGTGGTTTTGACAGCACTGAAATTGCTCTTACCATATTTCAACTTTCCTTCAGTCATGTGACTCACATTATGAAATTGCGAGTGAATAGTGAAATAGCATTACAAGAAGTAATTATGGAATTTTTATATTTTTTCTTTAAAAAAAATCAATACACGCATGGATACACAATTGAAAAAATCTCTACCTACAGCTTGAAATTATTTTTTTCTTCTGCTAAGGCCTGTTACTTAGACGTTTATTATTGAAGACGATTTTACAATGTAACCATCTTGGTTAAATCCAGGAAATAGCTGAATTGTTCAGAATATTTTCATAACATAAAAATGATGTAATATTATTTTCAATGCTTAGGCATTCTGTCCATTTACTTGTCCAAACATATACATTTTTTTTTTTTTTTGGCTCCCTGAAAAGTTTATGGACTATAAATTCCTATTAAAGGCAATTAGACTGGGGAGGAAAACCTAACTGGTTATGCCCAAAATGGCATTTTTAAATACAGTAAAAGTTAAAATGAATTAAAATCATGCGCAAGAACTCAATTTGAAAAAGAGCGTCTCATTTGTTGTCATTACCAAAAGCAATGAACTTGGACTGCAGTGTGAATAATTGAATTTGTAACAGTGGGCTGTGGCTTTAGAGTCAAAATAAAACACAGTGCAGACAAGTATTTGTGAAACAAACATCACACATTAAATGTACAAATAACTGTAATCCAGTACTGCATTCCTTATCTATAATAACACATGAAGATGAATGAGGGAGAAAGAAAAACTAATAAAAAAAAAGAAATCCTTCTCCACAGGCTTACTGTCATCCTGTGTGATTAGACAGCTCTCCTAAGGACTGACAGCATGCACCCCAAAAGTGTTTTGACTCAGTTCACTGAGTACAAGAAGCAACTTTGAGGAAAAAATGCAAAATGTATCTAAGAATGATCACAAAACAACATCCCCCCCCCCCAAAAAATAATAATAATAATAATAATCAGAAAGTGGGGTGGGAACCTCTAAAGCCAAAAGATCATGTTTAATTACAAAAGGCCAACTCAAGAATTTATTACATAAATCTTTATGAGTCTTTATATAATCTACACCCAAATTGGGAGTTATCCATTCTCATCTAAGACAAATTACAGTGATAACAGACAGGTCTTTGCCACCAATGCCCACCTATAAGCTCTAGGTGAAGCAACCCAGAGATTTTTATATGTTCTTCCTTGTCAGCCCTAAATGTGCCAACTCTTACTCCTCAATATATCTTAGGGAAGGACTGTCTTTTCCAGAACCACCTGAAAGTATTAGCCATTTAGAAAAAGCAGTAATTAGGAACTCTCTCAACAATTCCCAGGTAACACATATTACGCCATTCTGTCCATCCCATTAACAAATGCTTATCATGGAAAGGCAGATAAATAAATAAATTGGAACTGTGGAGTCCTTTCCAAGCCGTCCTGGTCCCTCTGCAGTCTAGCTGGAGGGCATTGTGCTCCGTGTTCATTTGTGTTGCACTTGCCTCCAGGTTTTTCCTAACTAGACGTCACCTTTGCCTTTTGGGGACACAGCTGTTTATGCCCTGCTTCCTATGTAGTTCTATATAGAACTCTAAAAATGAGAAATAATCAAAAGCTTAATTTCATAACAAACAAGTTGTTAGGCTCTATTTGTGCCATCTGACTTCAAAGGGAGGGATTCTTTTTAATCAACCAAGGAAGAAAAGAATTTGTATGCAAACAGAATTAAGCTATTGGTAAAGCATGCCAGTTGAATGTGGATTCATTAAACAGATAGCTGCATCTGAGGACTAAATTAGGCACAGAGAATAGAAAGGAAAAAAAAAAAAATCTATATCTTAAAATGTGATAGGGTCCATTTACGCTCCTAGATGAGATTACTTTTGTCCACAATACATTACCCAAAGGCACTTCCAAACTGAGGGAGTATGTTACATGGTCCTAATCAGAACTTTTTTTTCTAAGTAGGTCACAAATGTTGAAAGAAAATCTGGAAATCGTATGCACTGATAAAAACAAAACAAAACAAAAAAAACACTCCTGAAAGCAGTATAGCCAGGGTGCTAATCACTTTCTAAAATATAAAAAACCTTCTGCATAAACATTAAATGTAGCACTTTAGAATGCGCAGTCATACACCTGAGGCTGTTCTTTCACTGTCATTTTAATTTCGTTTTTAATAACCAACTGAATTTTAATTAGAGGAATGACTTTATTTGCATATATAGTTGTTTAACTTCACAAAGACAGACTTGTTTAACATTCTTTTTTTTTTTTTTCTGACATCAAAACAGCCCCACTTCCAAATGGTAAGGCATATTTAGACTTCAGAAATACATTCTTTGTTCAAAAGAAAATGAGGAAACCAGGATAGTTCTTTTCCTGTTTTTATTTACAATAGGCACATTACATCTTTGCATGGCTTTGACTGAGAATGAGACATCACAGGGAAAGACAATGATGGTACCAGCACAACTGAAAGAGAAATGGCTTTCCTACTAAACTTCATAAAAGGTTGTTTTGACTTCAGATGGCAAGGTTTTGGTAACAGGGGGGCTGCAGGGGTGTGAGCAGTGCCCAGCAGCTGCCCCATGTCAGGTCAGAGCCAGCTCCACACAGGCCTGGAAAGGACTCCACAGTTTCCGCCCCCCCCCCCAAAAAAAAAAAAAAGAAAAAAGCTGTTGTGCTACAGCAGCTGGCAGAGAGGAGTGGAGGAGTGAGTGAGAACCAGCCCTGCAGCCCCAAGGTCAGTGCAGCAGATCTCCATGCTGCAGCCTGTGGAGGAGCCCCCAGTGGAGCAGGTGGATGTGGCCTGGAGGAGGCTGCGGCCCATGGAGAGCCCCCGCAGGAGCAGACCCCGAGCCGGAGCTGCAGCCCGTGGAGAGGAGCCCACGCAGGAGCAGGGGGTCTGGGGGGAGCTGCCACCTGTGGGGGACCGGTGCTGGAGCAGTTTGCTCCTGACGGATGGACCCCATGGTACGGAGCCATGTGGGAGCAGTTCTTGAGGAGCCTGTGGGCAGCCCTGCAGGCTCAGTTCTGGAAGGACAGCATCCCATGTGAGGGACCCCACTTGGAGCAGGGGCAGAGAGGGACTGTGACGGAGTGGCGGAGATGAAGAGTTAGGGGCTAGCCACAGCCCCCATGCCCAGTTCCCCTGCACTGTGCAGGGGCATGAGGGAGAAGTGGAGGAAAGTGGTTTTAGTTTGCTTTTCGTTTCCTCACTATTCTAGTCCACTAGCACTAGGTAATAAATTACATTAATCTCCCTATGCTGAGTCTCTTTTGCCCATGACAATAATTAGTGAGTGATCTCCCTGTCCTTTTCTCAACCCTTGAGCCCCTTCCATCGCATTTTCTCCCCCCTTCCCCTTGAGAATGGGGGAGTGAGAGAGTAGTTGTGGCGAAGTTCACCTGCCCAGCAGGGTAAAACCACGACAAGGTTCCAGACATACACCAGTTACATACTGTCCCATATGTATAGTTCTATACTGCACTTAACTGCAAATTCCCTCAAAAATAAAAATCTCTTTACTAGAATATGTCTTCTACTCTTTATTCTAGAACCTAAGTGAAGATTATCTATTATTATCTTCAAGTCTTCTTTCAAACTATGGAGTCAAAGTGTATACATGTTCATAGACAGGCACAGAAGGGAGGAGTTGCCATGGATTTAAATGAAAATACTATTAACATCTTTGCAGGAATATGCAATAAAACTCTGTCTGCCTCCTGGGCTAACTGAAAGCTGTTTAACTTCAATCTGGACAGCACTGAACGCTAGCTGCTAAGAAGTACTAGTTTGGGCATAGAACCAGCACAGCTTGGGATGCAGGCATGATGATCTTCCAGCTGTCTGCAGCATGGAAACTCACAGCAGCGAACTCACATCTGGCTAAGAAGGATGATGTACTGACCTACTGATTTTACAGCTATGGAATCAGGATTATGAATTTTGCTAAAGTAAAACTGATGAGGGAATGATGACAGGAAGCAGCTGAATCAATTTTGAAACAGATTTAGTATTTGAAACATGACTAATTTTCATTAAAAAATGGGTTAGAAAGAAGATAACTTTCGGGGAGAATATAGTGCTGTACTTTGGACTTGAAAATAGAGCCAAAGTAGCTCCCTGAACTAGGTGAGATTTAGAAAGGCCCAATGGAAAGTTGCAGCTTTATCACCCAAGAAAGCAGCTTAGTCATGCATTGTACATAAACTGCTGAATACTCTGTTTTGCAAAAATGAAAGATATTTCTTTGTTTTCATTGTTTGGGGGGGGGGGGGGGTGTCTCATTAAGAAATAAAGAAAAATTTGGACAAGGAATAGCATGTCAAGGTAATTTACAGCATATTACAGAAAATAAAATACTATACGCACATGCATATAGTCTCCATCCCTGTTATGGTAATTCTTTGCAAATAGGACAGTAGATAACCAAGATCCTCATCTAATCCCATAAAACCAAAGACCGAGTCTAGAATGCTGTCTTGCAGAAGGAACAGATTATCACAGTGAAGAGTGCTGGAAGCAAGAGAAAATGAGTGGATCCTCCCTACATACACAACACAACATCGCCGTCCAAGTACAGGCTTGGTTGATTTTCCTCAAATACATAACTTGCAGGCTGTACGTGACTTTTGGTTATGTGTTTAAGAACCACACATTAATAACAGAAAATGTCATTTTTAAGCCTGAATCAGATTCTAGAATGATTCTGTATCTCCCCCATGTAATTAACTTATTGTGAATCAATTCAAAGCACTAGAGATGCTTTTGTGAAATAGTGCATTTCCACACATTTGTTCTGGTCTACAAATACGTGTTCAAGCATGATAAATACCCTAAGTTAATTACCAAATAATTAACTTAAGGTATAACGCTCCTCAGCTGACATACTCCAAGTTTTGCCATGCCTTCAAGGAAAATAAAGCAGTTCTCCCAATTCCATCTCCACACTAGGTATGTAAGAAAGATGTTCATGACATCAGAGAGAAAATGGTTTGGTTATAAACAACAAATATTCACTATGGAAATATTGCATGGCATTTTCAGACAAGCACGTGCCTGTGAAAAAAAAAAAAAAAAAGTCATACTCTTCAGATTTTTTGCCGAATTATTATTAAACAAGGTTCAACTGCATGTTGAATTCAGAGTACAAAAAAGGATAAAACTGGTTCTCACAGTCAAGTCTTCTCCACATTCTGGTAAAACACAACAGAGGGGGAAAAAAAATACGAGAAAGAACTTCATCTGTCAGTCAAAAATTCAACTGGCATAACTTTACTCCCACTTTGCTACATATTTTCATATAAAAGTTCAACTTTCCAAGTTATCATGTGAGTAATTTTGCTAGAATATTGGCAAACAGAAATCTTTAAGATACTTAAAAAATAAACTAATAATAAAGTCACGATCTCTAAAACATGCTTATGACCTCACATCTTAAAATTCAGAACATTTCTTAAATGATGTGGTCACCTGCCTTAAATAATCTGTTTCTTTTTTTTCACCTTCTCCCTAGGAAGACATCCTCAAATGGAGGTGGAATCATAATAACAAGATGAAACAAATAATGCTGATCACTGTTACTCAATGAACTGTACTATTTATCTCCTCAGTTATTATTTTCTACTGTATGAAAACAATGTATTAAGTCCTGCAATCTTTGCCTTGTTAGTACAAAATGCATAGAATTTTCCAATAGATCCTATAAGGAACAAAAAAAACCTCATGAATCAATACAATCTCTTAAATAAACAGCAGCAATACAATTTCTTACATGACAAAGACTTGACGAAATCTAAAAAGTTAATGAAAATCTACAATTACCAGGATTACAAGCTATAGAATCATCAGCAGGATTGTTTTCATTAATGAAGCCAAAATTAATTATAAAAGAAATAGGAGAACTCTAGTAACAGCCTTGGTTAAGAGTATCAAATTAATTAGCATATTTTTTTAAAAAAAGTAACAGCACTAAGGAGAGGTCAGAGTGATACCAATTGTCAGCATCTGTTATTTCATATTTGCTATATCAAATCCAACTGTAAATATGGGGCTTTTTACGCTTTCTCACCAAGTTGTATACTCCTGCTTCCTCTACTTTCAAACAGATTGCAATTACGCCTCCAACCAGAATATTTGACAAAAGTTATGATTAAGAATAAAAATGACTTATCAACATTTATGACACAAGAGACATCATTCTAAACAGAAGCTCAAATAGGACAAATGTTTTCCAGCCTCCGTTAAAATATTCTCAAGTGGTTACTTGAGGATATTAACTCTGTTCCTACAGAACTTATTGATACTATTACAACTATTGCTGTTTCACTTCATCTTCCACCAACTCTTGGCAGATAACTGAATCAACAAAATCCTTGGATCAATCATACTATTCAGTGAACTGTATTATTTAAAGTTATCTATTAACTCTTAAAACTTGTACTGCCAGACCTGCAGCAGTAACATTATCTGAGTTCTAGAGGAAGCAGCTTAGAGAAGCAGGGAAGCTTTAAAATGCTGCTACTTCCTACAAGCTACAAACCTTCCAAATCTGACTAATTTGGGCTTCATAACCACAATCTTCCTTTTGGATTAAAAAAAATGCACTTACAATTATCAAAGCCCACTTTTACACTAAACATGATTGAAATTACCTTTTTATCACCACAGGAGCACTGGTACTGAAGATTGGAACGCACTATGGAAATGATATAAAATCCCAATCATGGCCCCAGTGCTACCTGCTATCCACAGTAACTGCGGAAGATCACAAATACAGTATGGACCTTCTAAATATCTGTGATGGAGAGTGAGACTACAGACACATGAAATAAAGGAATGTGTATTTGCCACAGAGACATTCAGATGGGTCTCCTACATACCTCATCCTATAAACCATGATATCCTGGATAGCTTCATTTCTTTCACGTTCTTTCAGAAAAAACTGCACAGATTGAGCAGCATCACCATTCTCCATTCACATCTCCATCACCATTGTGCACCACCATCATTCATCCCCACCTACAGAAGTACTATGCCATCAGATTTTAGAACCATTATTTAAACTACCCCAGGTGCCATCCCACTCTGAGGAGTGGTAATATACAGCTTGCCATCACAGACCACTGAATAGCCCAAATTGGAAGGAATCCACAAGGATCATCAAGTCCAGCTCCTGGCTCCACACAGTAGCGCACACACACAAAAATCAAACCATAAGTCTATTTTTTACTACAT
The DNA here is from genome assembly GCA_011076525.1 of Nettapus auritus. Classification (NCBI taxonomy): domain Eukaryota; kingdom Metazoa; phylum Chordata; class Aves; order Anseriformes; family Anatidae; genus Nettapus; species Nettapus auritus. The sequence continues at coordinate 31,482,364 of CM021766.1, read as the reverse complement.
TTATTGTTTGAAAAACTAACTGCAAAAAAATAGGAACTAGAGGAAGAAAATCCTCTACCAGCAAGCTGTACCCAGAGACAGATTTCAAAAAGTGGCTTTCTTGGCTTGAAGGAATTTTCTCCCCTTCCCATCCTCAAGTATTCAGACCCCAATGAAGTTCACTCATTTCAGTGACAGTTAATCGAACAGTTAATATGAACACTAAGACAAGCACACTTGTTAAGACCATTAGTGCCACAAATATAGGGATGGATAATATAAGAATCACTTTCTAGGAAATTTCTGAGATGAAGTGCTGGATTGGAAGCACTGGTCCTACACACCTGGCAGCTTCAGGGTCCCAGAGGTTAGGCTCTGGTAACACAGACAATAAAATATTCAGACTTCTAAGCCACAAAGTCTGTTTCTAAGACCAAAAAGAGAGAGCCTCAGGAACAGCTGTAAGCATGTCTGAATGCCAGAGAGAAGAGGAAAAAATGTTGACAACTCAGTACCTTAAAAAATAAGCAACAGGTCCTCCACATCAATTTGCTAAAATGTTGTTTTTAAAAACAATTACTTTTTGCTTCCCATTTCTCAAGAAACTTGGTACTAACATTATAAAATTTTCCTCTACATACAGAAGAGCTAGGAATTTATTTTTAGCCTGGTTTCCTACGGAAATGAAACTTATCCGTTAAGCCCTCATCACAATAACTTCTGAATTCACAGAATGACTTCTGCCAAACCTGACACAGTCCAAAACATATTAGGTTCCCAAAAGTGGCAGCTGGGAGAGGAAAGAGATTTTATTAGTGATCCTTCTGCGGGGTTTACATCAAGGGAGGACAGGCACTTCCCTTGACACACAAGAAACCAGCCCGCTTCAGCTCTGTCACTTGGGAGTCTAGGTGAAGGGGGAAAGGATCAGGCTGTTTGCTTCATTGGCTTTTGGCTCTAACAAAAGCTGGGATGACCACACATCTCCATAATTCTGGCACAGTGAAAAACGGAAGCAGCATGGACCAAGTCCCTCGCTTTGTGTATCTTGTCATTGGCGCACCAAAACTCTAAGGAACAGTGCAGATTTGCAGAGGGTCTGGTACTGCAACACAGCTATCTCTTAGGTGCCAAAAATTTGTTAAGGATGTGAATGAATGGAAGTTGAAGAATTGCAGGAGGACCCCATGTTGTGGGCAACTGGGCTGAAGAATAACTAACTTGAGTGTTAAAGCATAGGGCAATATTTAGGGTTAAGAACTTATTTTGTTTGTCACTTTAGTAAGAAGAAATGGCTTGCTAGCTGTACTCATTTAGCTCAGATGACCAATATGAGTGGCTTTGAAAAAAATCGACAAATGCTGCAGCCATTACTACCCCGTAACTTGTGTGTTGTCTAGATTTTTTTTTTTCTCTCCTTGCAAGACTTACTGGAAGTTTTGCTTATGGCTCTCCAAAAACATTGATATTAACAATAGGTTAGGTGAAAGCCTTTTTATTACAGCAAAGCCACATTCTAGGTCAAGCGTGGCTGGCTAACACAAGGTTGCTCCTAGCTGAATCTTCAGGAAATGGTCCATCCTTTCCTCCTGTGCAAGATTCAAAGGGAATCACTTCTGCTCTACAGCAAGAGAATAGAAACTGAGGTGTAGTAATTTCAACAACTTATTTATAAACCTCATGAAATTCCCAAAATATTTGGCTTAACCTTTTTGTCTTTCAGAGCAAATATCCTAGTGTGATCAGAAAACATAGAAGATATTTTGAAAGTAACTGTTGCAGAAATTGTAGAGCATTAATGGGAACAGTGAGCTTGCAATAAGGTAATTATTAGTTCAGGTTTTGAATGAAGAACCTAAAAAAATACTGGCACCTTTTAAAATGACGCTTTCTCTAGAAAAAACACCTTTTTGTTGTTGGTGGTGGTGGTTGGTTGGTTTATGTTGTTGGGGTTATTTTTGTGGGGTTTTGTTTGTTTTTTGATTTATGAGGACAGGTACATCATTACAAAGCTGACAATACATTTCACATAGATCTATTGAGTAACTAAATAATACTGACAACACAAGCTAGTGCATCCCACTATGAACAATGCTATAAAACAGAGTACGAACTATTATGTCCTTCCCTCATCTGGGGTATATTTAGCCACTTCACAGATACATTATAGATAGGACAAAAAGAAGTAACTATTACAGCTGAAAATCCAGTTCCATCTTTTTGCTCAGTACTGAGAGTCCAACCAAATTCCCATTCGGACCAGTAAAAACAGGTTAAAGCCTTAACTGCAGTGCTCTTGAGACACCAGGCTTTTATTTCTTACAGTCTGTATCATTGATCGACAATTCTGTGAGCACAGTAAGATTAAAGACAAAATTTATTTCAGCCTTAAATATCACATCAGGTTACTTAGTATATTTAGAAATAAGACGACTGAACAGCATTTGTTTATTTTAATGTATTATATATTTATGAAATATATATAAATATGCTTAACAGGCACAGTCCAAAAAGAATCTCTACACCTGTGCTTTAGTCTAATATTTAGGATTTTTAACTATGATAATTATTACTAATAGGACCTGCAGCAGAAACCACAGAACAGGAATATTCCAACTACCAAGTAGTAGTAGCAATCAGCATACATGACTGCAGCTCATGAAAGAACAGCACAGAACAGTACATAGTACTTGAGAGAGACATGGAAGCTCATTTTACAGCTCATTCAAAAAAATCATTTAAACCACCTTTCTGACCTTACAGGCTTGCATTGTTTTTTCAACTGTTATTATTACTTCAGGAGTAAGTTTGTAATTTATCAAGGGATACACCCTTCTGACCCTGCATGAAGAAAATCTGCTGTTAAGACAGGAATGTAACCGCCTAGATTTGTTTACTATGAACACCACCACATTGCACCATATTTTTTATGATTATGGAAAACAAAGAAATACATCTTAATTCAGATTTAAATCACTGAGGATCGATTCCAGTACTAGTTTCAGATTAGATCTTAAAGGAAAGGAACTTACCAGCAAGAGCGTACATTGTCTCATTTTTGTAACTCATGGTGGTTTAGAAAGCTAGCAAGGCTGTTCTAATATTAAAAGCAACAATGAAGGGAAGTGGTTAGTCAACTAACTGGTTCTGTTATTCCCTCCCACTTCTTATAGCAGCCGTACCTAACTATGTGGGCTCATAATTCAGCTTACCATCCCAGTTCCTCCTTTTATTTGTTAAAAGGCAGAAAAAAGCCATACCGGTTTTGTAGGATTAGTGCTGTGTTTCAAACCAGATGTAAAGATGTTTAATACTCAGAACCACAATAAAACACTAGATACAATATCCAAACTTATTTGGGGGGTTGGGGGGGAAATCTTACGTACTTTTTTTTCTTCTCATTGCTGCTTTGAAATGAAGCTAATAAAACAGACCATTCTGCATTAGTGGGGATGGAAGAATAAATTAGCTGTATTAGTCAAGTTATCCAACAGAATTGATCCATCTGACTTTGGAGTCTACGGACAGCAATTTTTAATGTAAACTACAAGCCAGAACATATTACACAACACAGAGTACCATGGCGCATTAAGGGAAAAACAAAACAAAACAAAAAACCACCCAGCTCTTGGCACTCTTCCCAAATGCAAAAATTAAATGAGAGGGTTCAGATTCAGTTCTGCAAACCTCTTCCTCAGCCAGGCAGGTCAATGTTCTGCAATAAGACTGACTCTCCCTCAACCTGCGATTAGCACCACTGCATTTACCTTGGGCTCAGTTGCCAAAAGGCATCCAGTGCTCTACATGAGTTCCTGCTGACTCCCACAGCTCTCCTCTTCTTTGGGAATCACTTGCTGATTACTCTGATAGCACATCACTGACTGAATTGCACTAGTTAAATCTCAGGTTAGAAAGCACCGACTCATCAACTTCTCAAAAGCAATGTTTCCCCAGAGGAGCAGAGGGTGAGATCCTCCCAGTCTTGTGTTTCAACCACTGCACAGGTGTTTATACACCTGTACATGACAATCAGATGCTATCTAACAAAATATCAGTATTTTATAATCAATTCTTACAGGTAGAAGTGACCAAGGGTAACAAGAGACAGAAAAAGGACACCACTGAAAAAGGACACCAACTAAAAAGGACACCATTACTTTTGAATTAATAAGATGATTTTTGTCTTAAAGCTTCACCTTATACGTATTTTCATGCCTGCATTGTATGCTTCTTCATTCCAGGTATCAATCTGGGGAATTTACTTCAAAATTATTGGGAATTTACTTCAAATTCCAATTTCATTGCTGAACTGTGATTTTTTCTAAAATAAAAAGCTTAACACCACATGCAAAAGGAACTCTGAAAGAATTAACACAACCTCTGTGTCCTGATTTAGTAAGCTCCTTTAAACACTGTGAAAGAATTTCTACTTTTAGCAACAGTATTTGAGAAAAAAGACATCTTCCTTTGTTTTTGTGCATTACAATAATGTAAAACAGCTAAACACAAGATGGTTAAAGCTAAGCCACAGAAATAGCCCCAGTTTATTTTTACATTTTGTGGTCTAGTGTTTTACTCGATGCCTTCCTTCGGCATTTCTAAAGCACATTCAAGATTCAGTGCCGAAACAATCCAGTTTTTCAGGGTTTTGAGTACTTGAGATAAATCACAAGCTAGATCAATGCTCCACCTTTCTCCCCACCACACAACGTACCAAAAACCAACACTTGAGCGAAGCCACAAGGACTGCACCCTCTGTGCCTCCCTCCCCTGGCATCGTAGGCACTACCCCAGCCAGCAGCCCACAGAAGCTCTCTGGCTTTTCTAGAAAGAATAACCTCGCAAACACTCAGCACAGGCTCCGTCGTACTTCCCCTGCCTCTTGCAATTCCCTTCTCTCACCCGTAGCTAGGGATTACTCATCTAGCACAATGGAGAAGCTGCATTTCAAAAGAACTTCCAGCATGCCCAACAGAAGTGTGTTCTGCACACATCATTTCTCTCTTTCACGGCAGGACACTCACCATAGCACTTTGGTTTCATCTTGCGAGCAACAGCATTTAGCTGGGTATTGCCAAGTACCATTTCCTGTAGCTTGACAGTGCAAACGACCTTACAATATCCAAGAAATTAATAGAGCTATTGACCTGCTAACCTACCTCTGCAGAACCACTTTCCCTCTCCTGAAGGGACAAGGAAGACTCTCCACAACCTGGAGAAAATGCAACTTGTAGAGGTTATGGGACAGCACTTTGATCACGAGGAGCAAGAATGTGGACCAGGTGATGCTACCTGTTCCTGACAGTTTCCTGGTATAGTAAGCAAGTATTCCACATTCATAACTGCTAGGGGTCTCCCCATCTCGCTGTTAAAAGACTGTCCCAGAGTTTCAACTTGATGGTAAAAACACACGTATGGCATGCAGGTATTTATTCCAACAGGTATTCAACTCACAGCTGGGCTGTTACCATTGTTAACACTAAAGATGTCCTTTGGCTTAAGCACAGCTTCTCTCTCTTCTAATGGCTACAATGATGCAAAGAAATCTGAGCCTGATAGATTCGGAGCAGTTTTGAGGGCTTTCCACCACATTCATTCAGGGAAATAGAGGATGGGTTGCTGCATCTTTAACCATGTTCCACACGCCAAGAAAATGTCTTCTCATAAGGCTTTTTAAATATTCCTTTTCACTTCTGAAATAATTACTACACTGGCTCATCCAAAATCAAAGTTATTTACATATTTTTAGCATCTACTGCAATATCCATGTGTCATACACATTCTGCAAAATGATCATTAACACACGATCAATTTTCTCCTTTATGCTCTAAGATATTAATCTTTTTTGCCTGTCCACTGAAGAGAATTAACCTCTCTCTTCACTTTACAGGATTTCTGTCAAGCTACTTCTTTAAAATATATGAATACGTGCATTTGAATTTCTTAAGTTACTGAATGCAAGTAATTCCTAATACAGGAGATTTTCACATCAACATTTAAAAGTACACTAAATATGAATGACATATTTATGTTATTCCAATAGATAATTATTTCCTTTTATTTCCTCTACCAAGGATGGATTGCCTTATTATTTTCAAAGTGTTTGTCATGCCTATTGCACAGACACTTGTCTTCAAGTCAAATACTCTACCAGTGGTGCTTCATTTACCTCAAAGGCTTAAAACAACAACAAAAAAAAAAAACACTGTGGAAGGTGACAGCTGCACAACATCATATTTAAAATGGTTTTTTGTTTGTTTGTTTGTTTTTTTTTTTTAAAAAAAAAAAAAAAAGAGACTGTGGCCTGTGGAAGACCCCTGCCAGAGAAGATTCCAGGCCGTGGAGAGGAGACCACGCAGGTGACCTGGCAGGAGCTGCTGCCCGTGGGGGACCCAGGTTGGAGCAGGTTGCTCCCGAGGGATGGACCCCGTGGTACGGACCCATATCTGGAGCAGTTCTTGAAGAGCTGCTGCCTGCAGACAGCCCACACTGGATCAGTTCAGCAAGGACTGCATCCCGTGGGTGGGACCCCACGGCACAGGGGACGAGAGTAATCAAGAAGGAGCAGCAGCAAAGAAGCGCTATAGAATGACCATAACCCCCATTCCCCTGTTCCCCTGCACCGCTCAGGGGGAGGAGATGGAAGAGGGTGGATGGGGGGGGGGGGGGGGAAGGTGCTTTTGGTTT
>CM021766.1:31397288-31475598 GCA_011076525.1 Nettapus auritus | reverse complement strand
AGGTGCTTTTGGTTTCTTTCCTTTGATTCTCACAGGAAATGAGAATCACAGTCTGTAGTAAAATCTAGAACAGAATTCAGATTACCCAAAGGATAAGACCCCTAGCTGGAGCATATACGTACTCCTTTACTGACTTAAATTGAACTGTGCTCATTCAGCCTCATTGATGAGGGAAAGGGAAGATGACTACATATAGGTCTTTCATCTACTCCATAGTCAGTGTAATGTTTGGTAGCTTTCAGAATATTAATACACCTCCTTTAAATCAAAATAGCATAGGTGGAGTAAAATAGAGTAGTCCCATTGGAAGGGACCTCCAGAGATCCTCTAGTCCAACTGCCTGACCATTTCAGGGCTAATCCCAAGTTAAAGCATACTATTGAGGACATTGTCCAAATTCATCCTGAACACTGACAGGCATGGGGCATCAACCACCCGTCTAGGAAGCATGTTCCACTGTTTGACCACCCTCACAGTAGTTTTTTTTTTTCCCCTAAACTGTCCATTACTTCTGAATTTACCTTTTTCCATCTAAGCTTTTGCATAAAGCTCCCCCTCAACCCATAGCAGGGAGCTTGGACTAGAGGTTTAAAGGTCCCTTCCAACCCAAACCATTCTGTGAATCAGTGATAAGCACCTACCTACCATCACTAACTGCATATGCTTTCAAACAGGTCTATTCAAACACTCAACATTCCTGTAAACACAAAAAGGGAAACTGCTTTATGTATGCTAACTATACCCCCAAAGAACAAAACTACACTTAAAATTGCCCCTCAAAAGTAGCTATCAGATTCTCTCTCTAGTTACTAAATCAATAAATTGTCTTTCAAATCTCCATGAAAAGCTTTCAGCACTTTTCCTGAAGATACACAAATCTGGGGTCTTTGGAACTTATAAGAGAAGCAAAGCTGGCAATCCTATTAGTATGCCCTGCACACAACTCCTCTCTGTATCTGCTTCTGCCTTTCTACAGATTATGAGAATCATAGCACAAGATAAAGCAGTTGCTTAAATCACAAGAACAGGTTGAAATTACTAATGCTATGTATGGATTGCATCACATGAAGTGGATACTCTTTTCTCTAGAAAAATCAATAGAAAAATCCTTTCACTATCTGTTGAAATCTCAGCATTCATTTGCAAACTAGGTTATTGAGTAAGCTTTAAAATAGATATAAAATATTCTACTGGAGGTAGCACAGTAACATACAGCTTTCTTCATTAGTCACAATATACGTAGCTAATATGTATGCCATGTGGCAAACATGCCATACATCAAGGGCACATTACACATTTTGGTGCAGTTAACTATGGTGTCTGCTACTACATGAATTCCACTTCTAAGTGTGCAAACACTGCTGTGTTTGCTCATGTTTGTACTACATTAACACCACTGCAACACAAAAAATAGCTGTTTTTTCAATTTGAAACACACATTATAAAATAGGAAAAGCTTTGTTTTACATATTAAATATCTGTTTTCCAGTGTAACTGTTAACTATGTAAATATCAAGCCATTTCCTAAAAAATCATCCTTGCTCTCTTAAGAAATCATTACAGTTCTCCTTCCCATTTAAAATAAAAACAAATAAAGATATCTAAACTGTTCCAATCCCCATTTAGACCAACTGTTATACATCGCTGAAATTCCTTGAGGAAGTGTAACTGTTACAAATTCGGACAGCTTGTTTCATTTCCCTAAGCTGTTTCTTTATAATATGTTTGCTGAAAGGGTGGGGAGAAAAAAAAAGAAAAAAAAAGCAGGTTCTACGAAAAGGTGTCCATGGGGACAAAACAGAAACGTTATCATTTTTAAAACTGACCTTTTACTACCAAACAAAGATACAGTCAATTCAACAGACTGGAAAAGGGTCCTAATTCAGTTTCACAATGTCACTGTTGCACAGCACAATATGTGTGATGTGTGCTATGATGTAGCCCTCAGACAGTCACAGAACTTTGTATTCTAGGAAAGTTTTGTGAGGTAAACAAAAAAAAAAAAAAAAAAAAAAAAAGGAAAGAAAGAAAAAGAAAAACTAGTCTTCCTATTCCCAAGGTCCAGGCAGCACTGCATGCAGTAGCTCCTCTTGAGGTTGAGAACTCCTTCAGAGGAAACCTCCAGAAGTATTGATGTTACAGCCGAATCAACCCCAGCTGTACTTTTCAGGACTACCTTGAGGCTTCTCTAACATCCAAATAATCCTAGGCTTTCTCCTACAAGGAGACTAAGCACTAGATTAGATGAAACCTTCTTTGTTCTGTTTCATATTACTCAAGTAGAAAATTTAGTTTAGAAAAATAACAGCGTATTTTTGGAGTGTAGAATACAAACCTAACTTGTGTCTTGATCATGTAAGGATGGGCCCCTCAAGCTGTTCCAGGATGGAGTTGCTCCAAGATGATTGAGTGCTGCCCCCTCAATGAGTGATAGTCACAAACAAGTCTCTCTCTCTACCTTCTTATGTTGTTTATATTCCACTGCCAGAAGAGAAGACATATTTTGTAGGTATTTGTTCTTATATCACAGATTCTCACTACGTGATAAGACTCCAAGGATGCCAGAACTTCTAAATCTATTTTAGAACAAGTTAATTTTCCCAGATAATATTTTCTCTTATGATCCAACTCCCTGTTACCTTTGGTAATACAATCAGGGCCATTCTCCACAGTAGGTCTTAAAAAAAATATAGTAATAACAGATGACCAAAGCAACATATGTCAAGTTATCACAAAGACTTACGTGTTGAAAGTTTTGAAGTGAGATAACTACTCATTTTAAAACATACCATTTTCAGAAACTGAGGTCCTTACATATCAAAACAAATAGAATTAAGCACCTTACACACAAGGCCAAATCACTGGTAACAAAAGCATAACTGTTTCCTATTTAATATGCAGTAATTTTTCATTTGCCAAATGCTTATGCAGTGCAAAATCATCAGTTTTACATCTGTCCAGAGTTATTTGAGTGTGAAATGGTAACACCACCTTTTGTAACATTTCTATCAACAACTCTGATCTACTAGATGCTTGCATACACTCAACTTCGTAATATGTTCTAGACGCTTCCTTTATTCTCAGTGTGAAATAAGACAAACGAAGCATTAAAGGCTGTTTATGATCCCATAGCTAAAAATGACCGTCACAGGATGCTAAGAGTGAAACAACTTGAAACAAGATTAGATCAGACAGGATGAGATCTTTTGCCCTCTTCTTCTGCACATTTCAGAGTATGCAGCAACTCTGGAAATCAGCCAAAATACTAGAATGTACAAGTTAAATGGGATATAATTTCTCACTCGAGACTACAGAACTTAAGCTAACTCCAAAATATTCAAGTTGGCTTCTGGGACCTTTTAAAAGTTTCCTTTAATTTCTAGATGACAAACTGAAAATATGAAAAATTAAATAAAACACGTTACAGAGCTGGTACACAACATAGCTGCAGCAGTACTTCAAAAAACTCAAAGTGATTTTTTGTATTCACCTTTAGTTGCTGTTAAGGTTTCAGTTTTTGGTTTACTTATTCCAGATACACTCCGGTGTTTTAAAGAACCTAAAAATAGGTCCTCAAAATGTGAGTCAAAAAAAAAAAAAAAAAAAATCTATGGTCAGTTTGGAGAGCATTGACCTGGTACATCTGGAAAATCAGCATTCACAGGAGGAAAAAGTGGTGCGGAGGATAACAGACTCCAAGTCTGTTATTTCAGCGTGGGTGGGGAGGGAGATAAAGGACAAGTGTTGCTGCACAGATTCTACAACTACTCTTCCCCATGTTTTTAACATATGGCATGGATGCACAAAGCTCCAAATGAGGAGCATTTTGGATGGAGCTTTTCTTAAATCACAAGAATAAACAAGTAAAATAGAGTACTAGCAATATCTCTATAGAGGAAACATCACGGAAAACACTTTGCTCCCCCCCTTATCAAAGGATGTTCCACCTTCTCTCCAAATGGTCAGAGAGCATACTTCTATGGCTCATTTTAGCCAAAAGTGCTCAACAGAACAACTCCATAACTGTCCAGATTTCTCAGCTGGCTGGGGCAGATAGTGATATTTTTGTGTTCTCCTGCCTTTTTGCCAATAATTTGCTTGTTTTTAAGTTCCCAGACTGTATCTGAACTCTCTATTAGGCTGAAGTCCAGACATCCATCAGCTATTCCTCTGCACGCTTATTTTCACAGGAAATAAAACTGAGTACGTAGCCCAGCCAGGAACTGTAGCACGTACCAAAAGCACCTACAGAACAGATCCTGGATATAAAGAAAAATCACTAAGTTTTTATTCATTTACCTACTTATTTTACTTTATCTTTTACAATTTGAAGACAACTCCAGGAACCAGACACTTCTGCATTAGAGTGTTAACAGCATAAAGACCACCTTACCTTCCATGCTTCCCTTTTTTGGCTCTACTTTAGCTGCAGAGATTACTATGGGCTCCTAGGAAACTGGTCTCTCTTTTTCAGGGAATTGTAAATGCAAGAGCTAAAGTTACTATATTTACTTGTCTCTCATACTTTCAGCATTACAGAGAAAACATCTGAAAAAACAGAAGAGGAAAATCCCTTACAGATTCTTTTCCTCTTCTTTTCTCCCAGTTTCTCTGTAATTTTCTGTGTCACTGTTGGAATTTTCCTTTACTCCTTGTTTCTCCTCAGCAACACAGGTAGTTTATACAGACACTAATCAGATCAGGCTGATTACTAAGAGAGAGAGCATAGATTTGAAAACAAATTTTAAACTGTTCAGAGATGATGTGCCTAATGCCAGCTGAATTCTTTAACCTCTCCTTGGCTTTTTCTCCTAAATCCTGTACAACTCTCTTTTGCGTTTGTTCCTCTTCTGCAAGAGCAATACTGCACAAATCCATCTTGCTTATGGATGGCAAATGACAGCAAGTTGGCATTTAGAATTTTTGAAGTGTAAGTGGTTCAGAAAAGAAGAAAAAAAATTTAGTGATAAATCAAATGAGAATTGATTTTTGATGTGCAGAGACTTTCATAAGGTCTAATACTTTCAAACTCACCTCCTGCAAAGTAAAATTTTGACAATAAAGATTATATGGTACTTAATCACTCTCCAGCTTTCAAAAGAGCTTTACACTGACCGCATAGAACTTGATGAACAGAGTGGCTCTATACAGATTTTATTTGGCAGTGCTTTAGGTTCTAGTTTTCCAAATTGAATTGCAACTTAATCTCATCTCTTGTCCTGCTCAGGATTTTTATGTGTGCCGATCTCTAATCATTTAAGGAGAAACTAGGAAAAACAAAAAACATTCAAAAGTAGTAATTTTGACTGTCAGTTTGCACATTTTTTTGTAGAGAAACTAATCTCTTCCATGAAATAAAGTGACTTCTATGGAGGAAAATTTTAATCCTCAGAGCAGTACCTCAAAGCTTTTTTTTTTCCCCAACTTTAAAAAAAAAAATAAATCAATTCTGTAATTATCTGCTGAAGCATGGAGAATTTTGCACTATATTTTACAAGCTGAAGTTGTTTTCCTGTGTCTAAGCACATATATCTAAATGCCTTCTCAAGTAACCTGCAAGTCTGTTCCAATGTTTTCTTCATTTTGAATTCTAACAGGAGATAGCTGCATTTGGCTTTCAGGCTCTTTAAATAGTAAGCAAATAGTATGGTTCTGCAATTTACCTTTCATGTAAGTAAAAAAAAATAATAATAAAAAAAAAACAGGCAATTATTTCTGTACAGTACCCTGTATATCAGTGTGCAGTCTAACATAAGTGCCTATTATCTGTACCGTTACAGGCTACAAAATGTGCACCTTTAAGGCAGTGCGGCAATTTATCAATGATGATGCTTCCTTAAATAACTATGATAGAAGAATGAGCACTAAACAACTTTTAATGGCTGTATCTATAGAAGACTGGGTGGCACTAAGCCACAGATCCTTCTCATCTGAAATTTATATTTAGATCCATAATTTCTTTTATCTGTATACCAATTTCTCATTGTTATAGAACATATGCTCTTCCTCAAAATAACTTGCTATTTTTGTACTATTACTCAGCCGCATACTTCCACAAAGCTGCAAGTGTTACTTCAGATAAACTTAGAGGCTTTTTGGCCAGTTTCCATGTTACTTTAATGACAGAAAAAGAGTACCTAATGGAGCATGCTCCTGTACCCCTCCGCCAAACTTGAGTTTACTTTGAGTGAGGGCACCAAAACCATTTTTTTAATCAGCCCCCAGTCAACTGGTGGGGACAGCTGGGAGGAAAAAGGGCAAAATTTTACACATTTTCCCTCTGGTCGAAGTCTGTCAAACAGGAATGGTATCATATCCTATCTCCTAGTAACTCTAATTACTTTTTCTGCTATTGTAAATGTTTCTGAATGGAAAAGTAGTGTCCCAAATTGTAAGATCACCTCATTGAAGGGTGGGTGAAAAAGAATGCTAAACATCCACAAGATCTAAAAACCGTTCACAAATCTGGTAAGCATTTTTCTAAATCTTTGATCCCATCATACTCAATGACAGCAAGTTAAACTTTTCATGTTTGAGGTAAATTCAAAGACTGCATAACATCTGAATAGCAATTAGTTAAGCAATGGTAATTTGAAAGCCCTACTACTTACTTACTCTTTTTTCCTACAGGATTTGAAAAATAATTTGACAGTCTCCCTCCCCATTTTTAATCATTGCAATAATTTTGAATTTGTACAGATATGAATAAATAGGAATTTCGCATGACAGAACTAGCTAAAGTATAATACTATTTTCCATTCTAGATATGCATACATTGCTTACCAACTGTGCTTCCTTGTCTATTTAGAGAACATTGTGTGGAACTTAATCGTATGAAGCAAAAAGTATCACTCATTCAACCACATTGTCTGTACATGTTCTACCCAATACTAATAAAGTCTACAGAACAGGAAATTTATTATACAGACATGTAAATATCTTCTAATCTAAAGCGTGCATATATATATATATATATGAAAAAACAATTTTGACAAAGTAATTTATTTACTCCTGATTTTATAAGGTTCAGTCAGTCTAAAAAGGGCTCACTAAATCCTGAACAACTGGGCTATTAACCTTCCTACGAAACTCCTCTCTGAGCAAGCTACTAATCTCTGTCTTGATAGAGCTTCTACATGTTTTACTGGCCTTCAAATACCCAGGAAGTTTTCATTTGTTTGGCGATGTTCTGAGAGGACACATGCTACTTTTAAGAACTTCTTCAAGCTTCAGCAAAAGAGATTTTAGACACAAGAATTCTGCAAATCAGTTGCAAATGATGTTGCTTCTTCACACAGTGCATGCCTCAAATGCTAGTTGCACAACTCCAGTCCAGCAGAGCCCTTGTTCTTAGGGCAGTTTCCAGACATAAAACACAAACAGATAATTTATGAAGCTTTGTGCACTTACCTTCCATTAAGCTTGTCTTCACACCTTTTAATTTCAATGTTTTAAATCTATTTTTCCACAGTCTTCAGAGCCAATAATCATTATCCAAGGAAAAGTTATTCATTTAACAACAATGGAACTTTCTTTCACAAATACATTTCTTCTAGCATTGCCCTCTCAATACCACCTATCCCATACACTGCTCTTGTAGGGTTCTCCATATTCGTTTCACAACTGCTGCTAAGGACTGGTCCATGATAGCCAGCCCACCATAGTGTGAAACACTCTGAGGGGGATGTTAAATCTGCTTGCCCAGCAGCATGCAGAGAGCCCCCCACCATGCACTGACCTGTGGTGGTTTCCACTCCTCTGTGTTCTCCTGCATTCCACATGCCACTATTAAGTAAATTACCCAGCTTACATAAACCAGCAGAACAAAAGCAAAACATGCAATTGCCATGCTGTTTTAGTCATCAGAAATGCTCCCTCTTACCACCACAACCTCTACATTTATCACCATAGTTTATCTACCTGCGAGTCAGATTACTGCCTCACCTCAAAACTCAGCTGGATCATTAGCATTTAATAATTGTCATTAACCCACCTGCAGCCACACAGACCCAGCTAATCTGCAGCATTCTTTGCTGCTCCATACTTCACTACTTCACATTGGAAGCTATCATGTTCTGTTTCCACAGAAGAGTAATAAAATCACAAACTGAAAACTAAAGCCAACACTACGTGACGTATTTTTTCTGCTTTAGGGCTGTTGGCTACCCGAATGGCTTTTCAATATTAGATGCTAATGGATAACAAAAAACAACTTCTTTAACAGCATAGAGTCTTTGCAGGGCATATTCTGGTGAACAGCTCTTTTACTAAGCAAAAGGGAACTCCAGCAAAAACACAACTAGCACCAAGACAGAAGACCATTGTGTACATACACACGTAGCATCTCATAGTCCTAAATGGGTCCAACTGTGAATTAGTAATATTATATATATATATAAATTTATATATATAAACAACTTAAATATATAAGTATACATATGAACAGTGTAAAGCGCTAATATTCGATTATTTTAACTATTCATTACTCAAAAGTAATAATGCTAGACATCTAAAAGAGCCTTCAAACTACTTCATACTGTTTTCACAGTTTCTTCCATTAAGTGATGAAGAGATGGGCTTGTGTTCTATTTTTTTTTTCTTTTTAAAACAGGAATGATCTATTAAAATCTTAGTTTAAAAATTGAGAATACAACAAAGATAACATGCAACAGCAACAATTGTTCGTTAGATGATGTATAAGACCGATGTCTTATCTTTATCAATATTCATAAGCAGACATCTAGGGAAAAATAAGAATGGGATGTGTATGATACTCCCCTGGATGCTCTTCCAGACTCCAAATACCTTGCACTTAAGGAACTTTCTGAGGCTAATATGATCACTGAATATTGAGTAACCATGCATTTCTCACCATGTACTTGTCCAGACTTTGCTTCAACACAGATAAGTAATTTTCCTCCAGAAATATCCTCAGCAAGGCTTTCCACCACTGTTGCCTATGAAGAATAAACCTGTTTATTTTAAACCTGCCTCCTATCCATTTGATGAAGAGACAGAGAAAACTAACCTATATCAACCTTCTCCCATGCTATCTATGACTTTGCAGGCTTATACCAATAATTATTGGTGTATATATATATATTTAGTACTACTAAATTCCCTCTTTCCTTATACAGAAAGCTCTTCCATAACAGATCACTGTCTTTTCATACTTAAATTCTTTCTACCAAATTCCTTCTGAGATGAAAGAAACAAAGCTGCAAATTGTACCATGGCCTAGGAAAAGCTTAAATTTATATTCTGGTATAATAATGTATTCAGGTTTGTAATTTTTATTTCTTTCCTAATAATTCTAAGTATTTAACTCACTTTACTGAGTACTACTCATTAGATATTTTCACGGGAATATTAAAATCTCAAGACCTCACTCCTTAGTGATTGCGCTATTTTTGGAGCCCAACACATCATACACAACATTACAATCACTGTTCCTCATGTGCATTGCTTACCATCTACCCGTGCTGAATTTTATTTGCTACTTTACTGCTCAAATCCAAAATGTTTTTCTCCAGTTTTTTACAACCGTCTCTCATCTTTAATTCTAAACCGCTTCACATTACCAGCATAATTTCCTGCTTTACAGCTCAGCCCCTTCTGGGGTTAATTATAAACCGCTGAACAGCATAGGTCCCAGCTGATATCCCTCCAGGACTCCCTTTGTAAACTTTATTTCTGCCCATTTCCTACCTTTATCCACTTTCTCACCCTATCCATCTCAGTAGCAAAGAATTTTCCCTTATATATTAGTTCAGGTCATGTTTCCTTAAAAAACTTTACTGTCATCTCTCACAAAAAACTCTTGAGAATCCGGAGTCCATACTGCACACACCCCCCTCACCTACATGACTCTTGAACCCTTCAAAAGGATTTCAGCCTTTATTACAGTGAAGCTCTTTTTCTGCTGTTGTTCCTAAGTGCATCTTTTTTATTTCACTCTTCCTTACAGTCTCTACTGTGTCATCCAAGACAGAGAAGACTCTTCTACCAAGTCTTCTGGATCCATTTCTTCACTGAGCTGAAGATGCACTGGTTTTAGCAAACCATACTGCTGTGCTTCTTTGTGCTAACTGAAAACCTGAAGTCTGCCATCCAAAATGTTAGTTCGGTTAGTACCAAGCTGCAAAGTACCTCAAGAGCTAACTCATACCATGCATTTAAGTTATCAGAATGGACTACTGCATGAATATTGGAATCACTCCAGGTTAAACGCCTGAAAATGCCATTGCATCTCTTATATCTTAAAGATATATATATATATTGCTTCCATATATTTTAAGGAAAACATCTTTCTCACAGTTGTATATTCACAATGAAATAACAGAAACTTGTCAACTACAAAAAATTCAGTAGTTACTGGAAAGATACTGATTTGAAATGCAAAGAAGTACTAGGAGTTTAAGTAACGCACTTATTAGTAAAATGTGAATATTTGAAGTGAATATTTTTACATCACCAACTAGATACTGTTTTCCCCTTAGAAGAAAGCTATTTTCTTTCTAAATTCATGCTCAGCCTGCTGCTGAATAATCCTGATCACTGTTGTTAGCTTGTGCAAATCCTGCGTTTTGTAATAATACCTTCTATCAACAAAGTATGATAGAGAAACAAAATCCACAATTTTGAGTTGTCATTAGGAATATTATCAAAGAATTTAATAAGTAGTTTTATCTCTTCAAGCACCCAGGAGATGTGCTGAAGGCATGTATAAGAAGTATTTGCATTTCTTTTACCTTTCATTTGTTAACTTTTGCAGTAGATCAGAATACAAGTATACAGGAACTGAAAAATAGGAAACTCAAGTCCTATGAAGTCGTTTTCAACAGTTATTTTAATTTACTCACAATAGAAATGTAAATAAATCTTTTGAACACATACTGAGCACAGAAAATTGGGATGAGACAACTAAAATTATGACTTGAGGGTGAGGGTGAGAGAAGTATCAGTGTGGCAACTTAGGAAAGAGACATCCTATGGATAAAGGGATCAGATAAGCAGTGACAAGGGTCGAACTGCCTTTAAGTCAAACAGTAGCATCAACAGCTTTCAAACTAATATTAGAAACTCCTGTAAAATGATAACGACTCTTTCATCAAAAAGGCCAATATGCAAAAACATAGCACAGTTTGAAAAAATGTAAGATGAGAATTGCTAGGATGTGTTACTGTTACAAGGCTGAGATGGCCTTGGATCATCACAGTTTATGAAATTACCTAGATACCCACCAAAATAAAAACAAGGAAAATTAACTGTTTAGTATATATAAGAAAAGACCAGGAAAGATAATCTTTTCCTCTTCCATTTCTGTTACCGTCACAAATCCTAAATCCTCAGAGATAAAGAAATAACATGCACTCATTTCTTTTGAAAGTCTATTATTTAAAAGATTAACTCTACTGAAAAATATGGAGAAAATGTTTTTTTTTTTTTTACATAACTTAACACGTATATTTGAAGAACAGTCACACACACACACCAAAAAAAATATACCAAAATTGGTTTAAAATACAGCTAACCAATAAATAAATAAATAAATTTAAACAGACAGGACAAGTTCCAATAGGGGAAGACTTTTGGACCCTCTTCTACCGTATCTCCTAAAAAAAGGAACAGTAACATGGAACACCTACAATAGCTACAGCTTTCTAGGCATGCATAGCATAAACAACTCAAGTAACCGTAAAGCTGACATTCAAGAAGAGGGTTGTAATCTTATCTTATATAAATTCTTTAATCTTACATAGATTTTCCAATTGAGTGATCAACTTTAATACAGATTATGAAACTGATCTGTGTCTAGATATCAGGGTGGGGAAAAAACAAGAGGGTCCAACCCTGAAGTGGTTCACAAATGTCATGGTTCCAGAGTGAAAAAAAAAAGAAAAAAAAATAAGTTCAGTGAAATCATGTAGGAGATGACCATGCAATTCACACAAGGCCCCTTTTGGGTAACGGAAAAGAAGTAGCCAGATCTCACATAGTCCCAATGAAACAAGCACCATAGGCAAGCCCAGATATTCCCAGGGCTCTGCTGGGTCTATTAAGACAGTGAAGAATGTTTTTTTCTGAGCACTTCAGTTTGACTTCCTCTCGACAAAATATGGAAAAACTCAGCAGCTCTTAATTGTACTTACAGACTGTTCTATAATTTATTCAGATTATGAACTACAAATAACCAATTCAAGTGGCTTAAATTTTGTAGTCATAGTGTGACACAGAGTAATTTTTCTGGTTTCAGTGTGATGTTACTGTGAATTTCCTGAGGCAGTAAGAACCAAACATGGATGAGTAAAGGGTTATGCTTATTGTAAGTTTAAAACAGGAAAAAGAAATAAAAATAAAAACATATACAATAGCAATTCTTTGAAATTTCATCTTAAATGAAGAAGACTTTCTGAGGAACGTGAAATGCATTAAAACAATCCAGATTTCCTTTTAAAGAAGAGTGGTTAGACCAAATAAACTCTATTATGGATACTCTTTCAGGATTAAATTAATTCCATGTAGCTTAGTTCACATCCAAAATAAATTAAGATAAATTAAATTATGGGACTGTAATTTTGAATGCATGCTGAAAAAGGTTTTAATACAATTTAACAATCCACTTCGATTTATAATTCTAGTTACTGTCGATTTTTTTTTTTGAGTGTCCTTGTGTAAACAAGCCCAAAGATCTCAGAAATGGCATGCAAAAAGGCCTGGGTAGTTTTAAGAGCATACACTACAGTTATGTAAGACCCCTTATAAAAAGCATTAGCCTTTACAGCTTTCTTATTTTTTTTTTTCTGTTTTAAAAAGAGGTATTTGCATTTAAATTATTAGGTTTGGAATAAAGAATTTCTCCTTTCTGGTGGTGGTGTTAAAACAGGAACAAAGCTGTATTTTTAGACTAACAGTAAAAGTAATCTCAGAGGGGGATTTCCAGCTAAATCTGGAAACGATCATAATAGCCATATAAATTTATTTTTATATAGGAAATTAATTTAGCATTTTCCAAAACAACATATTTTTTCCCTTAAAATCTGAAATGAAGTAATGTAGAAGTACATACAGTGAAATCTGTGGTCATTTTGCTATTTTCATTGTTTAACCATCTTCTTCTTATCTATATACAGGCATAAACCCATCCTAAACATAAGAAAGCAATATGTGAGATTTGGTTTCATGTACAAACTCAGGTAAGTAAAATAGTCTAAAATTACCTATTGCTCACAGGAAATGCCAAGCCTATGTCACTTATAATAATTCTCAGGCTGTGAGCTGCTACTAGGAAGGAAGAAACAAATTCTGACCTAAAGATGGAGGTCAATGGACATGATCTGGCTGCCAAGGATGCAGCCCAGCCCTCGCAGCCTTCCCTTAGTCTGCTGAGGCCACATCTAGAAAACACTAAGGTGAGCGAGGCAGTGTCATGCTGAAAAAAGGAAGCCTGAAAAGGTAACTCAACACCTGAAGATATTCAGTATGGATTTTCTTACTGAGAAATAATTGATTAAATTTGGAAATGAGCTCATTTAATTCAGTTAACAAGAAATCTTGCAAAACCACTAATAAACTAGTATTTAAACTATCAGTGTAAGCTGATTGCTGTAATAGCCTAGGGTGCATGCTGCTATGCTCAGGGATTTCTAGCACAAAGAAAGAAAACCTGAAATGAAGACTTGTAAGAGAAAGCAAACTCTCCTACTGAACAGCTTCCTGTTGAAGGCACCTCAGTCTACATCTCAGCATGGACAATGGTAGACCTGGATTTAAACAAAAAACTAAACACATTTCAAACAACTGAGAATCAGTTCAACCAAAAGTTATTTCCAAACTTTAATGAAATTCAGTTGTTTCAGAAATATAAATATATATATATACTAAAAACATGTGAATGAGTAAATTTTGCATTGCAATGCCTTTTATATGTGGCATTTGAGAAGAAGGTTAAATGAGTTAACTGAGTTTTAAAAAGTTAGAGTAAAATCACCAGATCAGAAGTCAATGATTTGATCTAAATTGGGTCAAAGGTTTCCTCTTTTGCTCTTCCCAACCCTAAAAGCAACCAACTCCTACAGAACAGTTTACTGCAAAGCACGTCTACTGGAACAGCACGCTTCTTTCCTTGTACCCAGTCAGATCTGCTGAACAGCACCGTCACTGGAAAGCTAATTCTATGTCTAACCTTAACCTTTCCATCAGATAAGTGGGAAAGGGAGTACTAGATATGCAATGAGTTATTTCTCTCCTCTAACAGATCCTTAATAAGGGAAATGCAGAAATCTCAACCTAAGAGCTCAAGGGAACTCATTTCTTCTTGATCTCCTGTTTAGGAGTGGGTCATATTTATCCTATGGTAAATAAGACTGGGAACCATTTCTAGGTCACTGACAAAACACTGAAGTGAGAAAGCCTGGAGCAATCAAATCATCACAGAGCTTTTCCTACAGCTGGGATGATCTAAATCCAGACATTCATCAGTTTAAGATTGCATGTCATGTATACAGCTACTTAAAAATTCATCTGCACAGCTTTATCACTTCTCCTGTCAAAAACTAGTAAATTCCTATAATTTGATTTCAACCTAAAACATCTTAGAACCTGACTGTAAGTGTTACTATTTTAAGATCTACTTGTAAATTGAATTTGCAATCATGTTCAAGCAAGGACAGATTTGCAAGTTCTTAAATCACTATTTGTTTCAGCCAATGATCAAACAGACCAAACGTGTAATTAAAAAAATATGTAAATTAACCTATTTTCAAAGCACTTTTGAAAGTTATTTTCATACTGAAATGTTTCCAAAAAGCTTGTAACCTAAAATTCTGCCTGACATCAATTAGAATAAAAAATTACAGGCCACACAAAACATGATTAATCTATTTACCACAGTTTAAAAAAAAATAAAATAAAAAAATCATGACTCATGAGCATGACAGGTGCAAAAGAATTAAATGGCAAGAATGCCACACTACCAATTTCAGACAGTTTTGCATTGTGGATACGTTTAATTATAAATCTTTAGGGGAAGGAAAGAGAAAAAAAAAAAAAAAAAAAAAAAAAAAAAAAAAGACTTATCTTGTCCAACCATCAAAAAGCTAGTTCAAGTTGTTAGTGCGTTAATGCTGCCTTCAAGCAAGCTGGAATTTTTGTGTGGTTTCTCATAGAAGGCTTAAGTCTATGAAATGATGACAATTTGTATGGTAAACACTGAAGTTGACGGATTCCTGGAGATCAGATGAAGCAGGGAAAGAGAAGTTCTTGAATGTAAAGAAAAAAATATGGAGGAAAAAGCATTTAATTCAGAAAATGTAAATATTTCAAAAAGCATTAAAAAACAAGCTAAAACATCAACAGAGCATCCAGATCTTAAATAAATCCAGTTATCATGGAAAACATAAAAAAATGATGTGAGAATAATAGGGGGATATTTAATCATTAAATATGACTGCTTCAAGCCAGCTGTAGGTAATTTGTGTCAACTGCCTGAGAAATAGACACCTTAACCAATCCTGGTTTTCAGAGGCCTTTCTTATACCACAATTCATTTCCGCATCGCTGCACTTCGGAATCTTCTGTCCTCATCTGCTAAACCAAACCAAACCAAACCAAACCAAACCAAACCAAACCAAACCAAACCAAACCAAAACAACAACAACAACAACAACAACAACAAAAAACTGATCATTACTTTCCAGCTTTGTACAGCCTGGCTTTTGTTACGACAATTCCCAAAAGAGGCTGCTTCTTGAAATGCATTCTATTTCCTTTGCTCAGGTTTTCATATAAACATAATGTAAGCCTAGTCTGGTAAGTCCTATACTGAATAGCAACTTATACGTGCACCTCTAGAGCTGTCTGGAGGCTATGCTTCTTCCACATTGTGCTCCCTCAGCTGCAGATTAGTAGACATTGTACAGAGTTAGGATGCTAAAGCAGGGCGAGATATTCACATTCAAGCCCCTCATGCAAAGCAGAATTCCCTCCCCTAGATTGTTCCACGTCAAATAAAGCAGACTTGAGCTTTGGTTTCTCATTTCCTAGACAAGTAACTTGTCCCCCAGAGCAGGCCAGCAAACTGTGGAAACTGGCAAGCCTTGGAACAGGTTTTTGTTTATTTATTTTTTTCCATCAGTTAAGCAAAAATGCTGAGATGAACCCTGCCTGAAATAACAGAGACTGTTCCTTTGACGTATACTTGCCAGGTATCACTATGACACACATTTTTTATGATACTTTACTCCTACAAACTTACAGCATGCAAGTCCCACTAATCATTAGGCCATTTGATTTCAGTCATTCTCCCATTGGTTTCAGTGGGATTGTTCCCAGAGTAAAAGTGCTGTTGTACAAAGATGCACAGTCATAATCTGGTCCCTACCAAATACAGCTGTGAACAGCTATTGTGCATGCCTTTGAGTTTAGTATTATGCAACCTTTCTTTGGCTTACCCATGTAGAGAAATATTAAAATAAATTAACATTTTACTGGTTCTCTAATTGGAAGTGTCTGTTCGAAACAAATATGTTTATCAAACAGTTTGACTGGGAAAATACATTACTGTAGCTGTAGTTACCCAAATTACATGCTGTCTAAAGCAAAAAGGGCAAAAGCCATCTGGCTCATATAACTTACATTTTCTAGACAGCTTGCAGCTGGTTCTGATTAAGCAGCATCTCAGTACTCCGAGCAATCTATTTTTAACTCTGCTAGTTTATTTTTAGGGCTCACACATCCAAGGCACATGGTGTTTACATTAATAAATGAACAACCGCCTCCAGTTAAGAAAAGCTTTGTGCAATTCTTGTGGCACAGTCACTGTGCGACATGGGTGAATGACTGAATAAAACATTATGTGCACTAATTAAAGAGACCTTGCTCACCTCTGGGCTCCTTGCAGGACTGCAGAAAGCATCTCTAGAGAGCCTGAATGGCAGGAAGGAGAAGAAGGTGCTAGACAACAGGCTGATTTAATACAGAAATAACAAGCTCCTAGCATGTCCTAGTGGTATAATACATGCATTCTGGTCCAAATGCTCAAAAAAAATACATTTTTTTTTTTCCAATTCGATTCTATAGATTACCCAGACAGCTCAACTCTGTATGTTATGCAGTCACGTGCATTAAGCAGCATACTGTCCCTGCCATCTAAGAAAAATAATACTGGACATGAAAACAATGCATAATTGTTCCTACTAAAGCCCTGAAACTGTCAGAACAGAGGATGTTCCAAGTCCAAGAAGCACTGGCAGACCTATTTGCAGATTTACATATATAAACACACATACATACATACACACATATACATACATAGACAAATAGATACACAATTTCCACACAATTTTTGACTGTAAAATACCAGGTCCTTCCTGTGCTGTCAAATGCTGCCTGTCACAAGAATATTAAATATACACACCAGAAAGGTTCAAGGTAGGACATGGGGAGTTTTTTGTTGTTGTTGTTGTTCCTTTTTTTGTTCTTTTTTGTTGTTGTTGTTCTTTTTTCTGTTTCTTTTTTTCTGTTCTTAACTTCATGGTATAACTACACTACAACATCACAGTTTAGGGGGGAGGGGGGGATCGTTATCTATCTATAAAGAAATTAAACATAACTAAAACTAAAGCTAATCTGCATTGTAATTTTTTAACACTGATTCTGTTTTGCATGCACTTGCAACCTATTTTATTGCCCACAACACCACACATAGTACCTGCAGCCTTCTCCACCTCTGATCCCTAACCACGGGAACATAAGGGGGCAGTTCGAGGTGGCAAAGGAAGTTCAGAGGGAGTGCTCCCAGAGGTGGGCTCTAGACAGTTATTCAGAAAGCACTCGCAGTACAGAAAGTTTAAGGTTTCTGCTGTTTCCAGAAACACTTCCCAGATGTATGAAAATAAAAAGATAAAGAAAGTAATCCAGGTATCCCTTTAGCAAGCAATTAAAGGAGTTTGCTCTTCCAGTCTACATCCACTGAGCTACCTCGGCAATATAATGGACTTAGAAACTAATACTAGCTAAATACCTTTGAATCCCATCAGCGGGAATGGTTTCAGTACTGTAAAGTACTGACTAGATGTAAAGTGCTAGCCAACTTTTAAATGAACTTCCATTTCAGAAGTGCAGTCATGCACAACACCAAAGAATTGTCCAAGTTCCCTCACAACACCCAGGGCTGATGGCAAACGGAAGTGAGACTATTTCCCAAGGAAGTATTTTTTTTTTAAAAAAAAAAAAACACTACTGCTTACTCACACTTTAGACACACCTAGTCTCATGCATTCTCATGTTTCTCTGTGTTTTGTCTCTGCACCCTTTTTCTTATGACCTTGTCCCTACCCTTTTAGCCAAATCCAGCATTCACCTTTCCTCTATGACATCTTTTAAGGTTTCCACTCTTAACTTTTTTTTCCCTTCCCTTTGTTGCTTTCTTCTTGAATCCCTTTGTCAATGTCTTTCTTTCTAATCCTTCTCTACATGCAAATTCTGATTTTGGTTCATTATTCAGTTGATTGGCTGGGTCTTTCTTCCTATTGCTGAAAGAAGTGTACTGCTAAATTCCCAGGTACAGACAGATCTGCATCCCAAAGACAGATACTGCAGCTATCTGTTAGTGTCTCCCTGCCAGAGAATGAATGGTGCCTGTACAAGGCTATAGTTACTCTTAGTCAGCCCATTGAAATCAAAACCTTATTGTTCATTTGTCACAGCTTCCTTGGATACTAATGGATTAAAGTGATTCTCAGAGGAATAAGCTTTCTTGCGTTTTTGGAGAGGGGGAGCAAGTAGACCCCTCAAGTGCATCCAAGAACACTGTGCAAAAGGCATATTCTAATGTACCAGTCCGAAAAGGTGATGAAGCCACAGAAATAACACAGGGGAAAGGTGATGTAATAATTTCATATAGGTAAACTATATTTTGAGTTTCTCTCACTGCTTCTAGGCTTTGTGAGAAAGCTGAATAGAAGAGACAAAGCACTCAGTGGCTATTTCAGGATTACCCTGTCTTCATTTACACTTACTTTTGTGGAATATGTCCACAAAACCTTGTCTAGGGCAACAGCTGAATGTTTTGACACAAGAAAAGGAGATTTACCAGGACCTGAGAGAGCTTTTGAGCAATACCAGAGTGCTGCCTCCACCCACAGCAACTACTGAAATCTGAGTTGGGGATATCTAAGTGAGCTGTATTCCCTTGACCTCACTGAAGATATACTTCAAGGCTTGAGGAACAACACAAGCACCCTAGGGGAAGCTGTGAAAAATATCTCATGTCTGTTTTCTTCATGTAGCTTAAAGTGTGTGTGTTGTGCACTGGCCTTTATTGCAGGGTATTGCCTCAAAATACTACTGTCTCAAAACACAAACTAGCTGCAATCTTTATTTATTTATTTTCATTTTATTTTAAAGCAGGGGTTCTGCTCAGGTTTTACTAAACAGCTTCTGTAGAAATACACTCCTGGCATCATTATTCAGATTCAACTCTCTCTCTTAACAAGGAGATCCTGGTTAAATGAAAACAGCATGTGGGCCATATGTTCTAGCAAGACAAAGGATTGCCAGTGCTGTTCCAGTGTCAGCGAGCTGTTTGTTAACATGGTTAACAACTTTTTTTGCCCCTCTGATTAGGGAGTGATGTGATTCACAGAACACTGAGAAAAACTAACAGCTCTGCACACTTACAGAAAACACCTTTTTCATCTACCATGCCCCAGCTCAGTAAACTTTCATGAATTTTCCACTCAGATCATTCTCCATTACCAAGCGTAGCAATAAATACAGACAACATGAAACATCTATACACAGATGATATGGACATTTAGTTTTGAAAAGCCTTTAAATTCATTTCTGCAGAGAACAGATGTAATCTTAAATAGCTGTATGTGGGGGAAGCCAGATGTGAGCAGCTGCCACCTGCATCACTCATGCTACAGCAATGTCCTAATTATCTAATTCTAATTCTAATTATCTTAATAAACTGGGGGGACTCACAGAATAAATAAGATGAAATGCAAAGACAAGTATAAAGGAATACATTTTGGGTAGAAGAAAAAAAAAAAAAAAAAAAGAACAAAAATAAAATCCATCAAATAAATCCTAGAAAATAAACCAATAAATACAACAGTGGGTAATAGTAACCCTAATTCCCCCTTCTGCTGTAAAGTGCTCTAAAAGTTAAATGAAACTATTCAAAGAACAGGCAACTCTCCAAAATAATAGTAAAAACAGAAGAAGGTACAGGAGATGCAAGGTAAATATTTCTGGTACTTTGGTATTACCACCTGGAAAAAGGTAACATGGTTTCAGGTGGCAAATTAAAAATCTAAGAGAGAAAACTGAAAAAGAGTACAAGACTTAGAAGTATGGTTTATGAGAAATGGTTAAAGACATTGATTTGGACAATCTAGTAAAGAAGAAATTAAAAGAAAACATCATCTTAGCAAAAGAACGCTGAATAAATGCAGGAGGACAAGGAAGGCAGTGATCACTAGTTCTCACGTCTGCCGATCAACCAGCACTTAATGAAAATTTGTAACAAAGGGCACTTTGGGTGGGAGCTGAGAAATACTAAAATGACTCAGTGCTTTGTTTTGCCAGAAACTGCCTATGTGTTGAGCCAAAAACTTGTAACATCCTATACTCGTTGACGGGAGTTTTGCCAATTCATGTCAGGTTGCCTTCCTTTCTGCCCAAATTTTCAGCCAGAGGCCGTCACCTCCAGCACGACCAGCACGCACCACAGGCCTCACCGAAATCAGGCATTCCCCTGGGACTCTGGGTGGCTGCTGAGCTGAAGCATTCCTATCAGGCCCTGGCAGCCCCTCCAACACTCTCACACACTCACACACACCCTCTGGCACGCTCTCACGCACTCTCTCACATGCTCTCTCCCTCCCCCTCAATCTCTCACTCCCTCTCACACTCATACTCACTCTCATTCTCACACTCACATTCCAGCTCACACACTCTCACTCATTCTCACACTCACACGCACCCTCACTCACATTCATATTAAACTTACACTCCATTCCATTCACACTCACAACCACACTCCTCTCAGTCACCCACTCCACTCACGTTCCAGTCACACTCATACTCCAGTCACACTCACACTCCACTCAGACTCCTCTCATACTCCCACCCCTCTCATACTCAAATGCACATACTCCACTCATATTCCAAACTCTCACTCCACTCACCTTCATGCTCTACTCCCAAACTCACTCCACTCACATTCACGCTTGTACTTATATACCACTCACACTCCACTTAAGTTCCACCCACAGCCTCACTCCACTCATACTCCCACCAGGCACTATTGAGGGATTACATGATTTCAAAATCCTTTCCTCCAAATTTAAGCAGCAGTCCAAAATAAGATTTTTGTGTGTGTTGATCTATTTCAGACCAAAACAAACTTAACAACATAACTAGTAAAAATGTAAAGAATATTATGTTTGTAAGTATAATTGCACATAGGAACCAACCATCAAGGGAGACTGTGGAATCCATGCTACCAATAATTTTCAAGACAGGTGTTTGCCTAGCTTGCCCAGGGAGGATCAAGGGTTTTTAAAATATGCCTTGAGACAGGTTCAAACAACAAAGTCTATCATTTCAGCAGAGCTTGGATCCAACCCACAAAATGCACAGCACAAAACAGTCTTAAGTAAAGCTTGGTTCCCCAAAACTAAATCATATTTCATGGTCCTGTTAGACCCTCAGTTTCTATATGGTACAAAGCAGTATTTAATTTCTCAATTAAGACATTCCCTACACTATAACATTTCAGAGTTTCTAATTAAGTTTTGAAACTGTCACCAGCTTCAAAATTAAGATGCTACAAAATAATCCTGCTTGTTATGAGTTACCCTATCTGCAAACTACCTGTTATAAGCGTTACAATTATCACTGCAGAAACACTTATTCTGCAGAAACACATCTGGGCTGCTAGAGACAAAATTAGGAGGTGGTGTGTGGGTGGGAAAAAAAATTAAGTTGGCAAACACCTTTTTAGGGTGCTCAATATAATCAACATCTATGCAGCTAATCTAATGAATGAAGAAACTAAAAGAAAGTTTGAAGGCTTAACATCTTGGGGATTTATCTTACCTGTTGTGTCTTACTTAACTTTCTGTATAATACAAAATTTTATATTTTAGAAACAGAACGTTACAAAAATGTCATAAATTCACACAGGAAAATATTACCTGCATAATCTTTCATAGAATCACAGAATAGTTTGGGTTGGAAGATACCCTAAAGATCACCCATGTCCAATCCCCCTGCCATGGGCAGGGACACCTCCCACCAGACCAGGCTGCCCAAAGCCCCATCGAACCTGGCTTTGAACACCTCCAGGGATGGGACATTTCAACAAAACAAGTTTCACATACTTCTAACTGCTTTGTGTCGCATAAGTCCTAATGAATATTAAATGTCTGATGATCAGATAATGAAATAACACTTTAAAAGTGGTACACTGACCATGACTGACCATGTGAACTTGTTGGTCATTTGAGCTGAAGGATGAAAGGGTTCCACGAGCCTCCAAACTCTGCATGGACAGAACTGGCATCTTTTAACATCTGTAAACCAGAATGACCAGTAAAGTGAGGATGTGTTAAGAAGTTATTTGTACTGCTCTCCAGCTTTACCTAGGCCTAAGTCATTTTACAGTTCTCGAGGCTGACCATGCTTATTTTTCCTGCTCAAAAATCACAAAAATCATTTCTTTCAAAAGTAGTATACGAGTTGCCTTCCTTCTTCCTTCCTCACCTTGCCAACAGCATTGTTTCTGTGGCTATGTAGTAAACCACAATGAGGAACCAATCCAGGCTGAA
Organism: Nettapus auritus; assembly: GCA_011076525.1. Lineage (NCBI taxonomy): Eukaryota > Metazoa > Chordata > Aves > Anseriformes > Anatidae > Nettapus > Nettapus auritus. Next base: position 31,452,757 of record CM021766.1, on the reverse strand, counting down.
AAACACATTTTTTATCTGTCCTCAGGAGCTGAGCTGAGCCTGGATCACTTCCCAAATCCCGCTCACTGTGGCCGCATGAATAAATACACCTGGCATGACTGAACAGTCAATGAGAAGAGTGAGGACAACTGGCTGGCTGTGACTAGAGCTGCCTACTCTAGCACTACCCTTGAGAAAGTCCTTTCTTAAAATGTAACCTCCCCTTGGTGGCTTCCTGAATCACAGTTTCCCTGCTCAGTCTCCTGGCTGCAGGTCTCTCCTGCACTAGAGGGGAATGAGTGCTGTCTTCTCCCACCACCTCCTTCCCCCCACACTAAGGCAGACACACAATGGCTCTTGACACCAAATCATTTAGTACTCACTGAAGTGAATCAGCAACCTGATGAGTGAAATCACCCAGGAGTAAAATAAGTTTGGAGCTGTGCAGGGAACCATGAGCATCTCCCACGCTACTCGTGTTCTCAAATAGAAGAGCTTTACGAGCATTCCAAGCTAATAATAATGTCAAAAAATGATTTTGTTGTTTACCTAGATGCTGTAAAAGCAGTTCCCCGAATCTACACCTTATAGCTCTAAGGGCATTTTCTGAGCCTCCTGCACATCTCGGACTTAGCAGTTCATGGACAGCATAGCAGGCTCCTGTGATGGACCCCCATGGATCCCAGCCCAGAAGTGGCTGTGAGTTTGACCCCAGTGGGCTGGCTGCCAGAGCTGCAGCCATGCCAGTCGGTGGGCCACCAGAGCCAGGCAGTGCCCAGTACAACATTCAGGGCCTGAGGAGAAGGCCGGAGTACAAGGCTTACACAGGAGCTTCTATGCTCCAGGCTTCTCCATCTAAACCCAATTACCATAAGCACCTTGACACCTGAAGCACCTTGGTCAAGCCCAGGCATTTGGCAAGCCTGTAAGAAGACCACTGTTCCTTCAAAGGCTGTGAATGTGCTGTATAAGAAAAAACTGTTGACTGCACTGAGTTCCCTTCCAAGAATACAAGAGATAGGACTGGTCCCACAAACCTGGGCATTAGGATTTCCCATGCTACAGGCATCCTATGTACAATTTTCACTGTACAAGTTTCCTGCTACCACAAAACACTTTAATGGAGGTTACAGGCAGTAAAGAAGTAGAAGAAGTGGTTAAGTATCTCCTGGGTTTCCAAATTCGTTTAGAGTGATGGCAGAGTTCTCTTCAGCAAAAACACATGGATATTTTGTCATATATTTAGTGACAATTGAAGCAACTTCTAGGTGGCTGTTGGGATTTCAAGACTGTAAGGACGGGCCACATAAAGAATTAGGCCTCTATCATTATCCAGCATATTCCAACGGTTAATTACCAAGACTGATGAAAAGAAGTGGAACAACTTCTAATCTGAATTTGCCTAGTTTCATCTTCCAGCCACGAGATCTCATTAAACCTTCCTCTGTAAGATTAAACATCTTATGTACCAGAAATCTTTTGCACATAAGTACTTCTATATATATTTTTTACATCGCAGTCTCTCAACCTTCAGAAAAGAAGACAGACTGAATTCCTGTGGCTTCTTTCAATAACGTATGTTTTCCAGACCTTGTATTATTTTGAAAAATCTTTTTGAAAGCCCTTTTTGAAGAGTTCCTATCAGAATTAGAACCAGTACTCTAAGAATAGCTTTGTGCACTTAGTCTAAAGGGCGGTTGAAGGAAAAGTTTAGCTTGACCTTAACGACGTCTCTTCTTTGTGTTGAAAAGAAAACTAAGACATATTCACTGCTGTTTAATTCAAAGCTTCTCTCCACTCCCTCCCCAACACCAGACGCAAAAGCATTAGTCTTCGCATTCAGCTCCCATGTCATAACAAAGTCCACATGCATCACTGGCTACCAGTGTAGGAGCTTCATGTTTTGTGATTTGGGGTGTTTATCATGATTTACAAGTCATAATAAAGCATCCATCTGTACATATAGACAGTGAAACATTGATAGTGGAGGGCTATCAAGTCAGAGACCTATGAGGAGAAGCTGAGGAAGCAGACCTTGTTTAGTTTGGTGAGAAGACAAGGAAGAGCAGCCTGCAACTACTTGAGGGGAGACAAAGATCACAGAGCCAAAGTTTTCTCACTAGTGTTAGATGACAACACAACAGGCTCAATGTCCACAAATTCTAACTTGGAGGCTCAGGCTTCTTCCCAGGCAGACAGCATGGTACTATATCAAAATGCCTAGGGAAGCTCTGTACATCTCCAGCCCTCGAGATTTTCATCACTCGTTGAGCCAACACTGTGACTAATCTGACCTAGAGTTGGCAACAGCCTCACAAGACCTCTACAGGCAGGCCCCTTCTAATGACTATTTGATGATTCTGCTCTTAAGCGCTATATTTTTTGTTTCTTTCATTTGATCATAATCCATATTTTTGAAAAGAATCAACTTTATCAAAAGGGGTTATAAAAAATTACATAAGCAAGTTTATTGCAGTATAACTTTAGCTTTACCAGAATTAGGTTTTGTTTTTTTTTTTTTCCTCTAGATAATTTATAAAAAATATTGAATAATGCTAAAGTAATAATAAATTCCTACAGAAATCTCCTAGGAAAACCTCCAGGGGATGACAATTTTTCCCCATGCACAATGCTTTCTGAAATCTGTTAGCCAGTCTTTATTTCATTTAATGCTGTAATGATTTTGGATAGTGTTATTTTAAACAGATTGCCACTTACCACAGAAGTCTAATTATATTCCTCAACAATTATCTTACATCAAGCAAGCTTTCTACCACCAAAAACTTTAACCATTTGTTTGATTTTTTTCCTCAGAACCATGTTAGCTGACATTAGTTACAATGCCATATTTTCATTCTCTATAGAATACAATCTTCTGAATTGCCTTTCCTAAGGTCACTCAAAATAAAAATATATATAATTACCTTTAAGTATACGTATGTGTATTCAAAGCAAAATATGTTCCTAGATTTATTTTATAGCATTCTGAAATCTGTTTTAGAACATTTAAAAACCTGTTTAGACAATTGTAATAATATTATTGTAAGTTACCTATTTCTGTCTGTTTAGAATTAGCATCTGATTTTCAATATTTGAGTACTGAAGTACAATTTTTTTTTCATTACTTTGAGATGAGGAAAAAAAAGTAACCTCCTCAGCTGACAAAGAAGTATTTATTGCCTCTTCCACACTTTAAACACCTTTACGCAGTGAACATCACCACAACAGGCCAAATCTATTGAAAAGACACCACTAGGAATAAATGATTTCACTTAATTATTTCACTCTGGAACTGTTCCATTGTACAGTTTGCCCCCTGCCCACATGGGACCAGATCCTTACCCATAACAGCTGTACCCTGATACTTAGCAAAACCCTGCACAGTCTCAGTTTACATACACTGAGGATACATCCATTAGCAAGGAGTAAAAACTGAGACACAGAGAATGTTTTACATAATATTTCAGTGGCAAATAAATTTGAACGCTATTTCTAGAGGTGGGTATGTTATGTCTAAGTGAGCACTAAGAATAAATCATATATTTAAAAACAAGAAGTTCAAACATGTAATAAAAAAAAATCTGAAATCTTTACAAGCTTTAGAAATCATATTGAAATTAAAAGTTAAGAACTAATTAAAAAACTTTCAAGTTTTATTCCCAGAGAGAATATTTAGCTCTTAAAGTGCTACTGCTCAAAAAGTAAGGCTTTGTGCTTTGGCTACACAGACTGAAAAAAAAACATTTATTTTGAAAGACAAAATCCCAGAGAAAAGCATCTGGTGGCCAATATTAACAACTGATTCCTGAAAAGAAAAGGCAATACAATTTTAATTTTCAAGTACATTATCCATTTGAAGAGACTGGAATTTACCATGTATGCATACATTAATATTTGTGCATATATATCATGTTAATGGTATATTATATCATAAACAATGATACATACACAATGAGGTTATATAAAAAACTCTCCAGATGTGTAGCTAAACTTAATTTTCAGAAAGCAGAAACTAATCATACAATATAAAGTCTACAAAACTTTTGTTGTCATTTACTTAAAACTTGAATAGTTAGCACACAAAACCTAGACCTCTATTAGCATGCACAGGTATAAATGCAAAAATAAAAGCAGGACCATGTGACTTTAATTATTAATTTTAATAGTACATGTCATAAATTACTTCTAAGAGAGAAACAAGGAAGTAGCACAATGTGTTTACAAACTTTAGAAACTAGAAAGTAAACAAGACTTTTTTTTTTTTTTAATTTAACGCATACACAGAACATTTTATTCATCTGGTTGTCTTCTACATAGATTCCCAACTACAGAACACATTTTGGATCCAAATTTTGCATATAAGTTTGTGAGTTATTCAGATTTTATCTGGAAGCATCTGGATAAGGACAACAGGCTGAAACTAATATGGAAAAAAAAAGTATAGAAAGACACAGTAATTCTGCAAACAGCAACTTCTTTTAGATTTCATAAGGGGACAAGTAAGATTTTATATAAGCCTGAGGCTGTTTTGAAACTGTAAGGAGGTTCAAGAGGTCAAAGCATCTGAGCTGCCCATCTGGGTTGTGCTTTCCACTGAAAGGTTAAAAAAAAAAAAAAAAAACACAGGAAATGCAGTAGTGTAAGAGTCCTTCTTTAAAACTTTTCAGTAAGGTTGAGCTTATATTTTTTGATGTATTAAAAAGCTGCAGTACTCTGTCACTCATTTTTTGTGGCAAAACTTCACAACAGTGTAGGTAACATATCAACTAAAAGATAACGTATTTATTCATCCTGAAAGTTATTGGACTATATTCAGTGAATTCTGGTGATTCACCTAAAATACATTTAACTCAGCCTTTATATACGTGGTTGGTTGTTTTTTTGTAAGCAAAGGAAATGTCATCACAAGGAATATATGTGTTTGATTCCTTACGTCTGTAGTCAGAGCCTATAAAAACATTTATGCACTCAGCTTCAATGGAATTTTAACACTTACACCTTTTTTCTATATGAGGAAGAGGTTTTAGTCTTCTGTTATTTCATTTACTTTTTTTTTTTTACTCAAAGGTTTCTTAAATCTTTTTGTAAAAGGACTGACAAAATATATTTTACAGTAACTACACACACAACTATTCATCAAAATATTCATCTGTTTACTGGCATCCACTGCTGGTTCAGAGATGGTTAGTGGACATCAGTGTAAGTTTTCACTTTGTTTCAATATTCATGTAGTAGTGGAAATACCAGTTTGGAGTATTATTTGTATTTAGTCTTCAGGAATATAAAACCACAGAATCATAGAATATTCTTTGTTGGAAGGGACTCATGAGGATCACTGAGTACAGCAACAAGCAGGTCTTAGAAAACACTAAAGACCTGGAAAAATAAGTAACATTGTTGAAGAGCAGAAAGAAGTGTGAACAGTAACTTCCAATATATTAAACATCAATACTATGTCAGACTTTGATTTTAACTCCATTATTACAGATATAGTAAAGAGGTAATTTCATCTTAGTTGCAAATAAGTAAGTTTTTACACATTTTGAACATGTTATCTTTAGCAGCAAGCCCACATTGATATGCTTTTGAAAACTGCAAAGATCCCAGGGACACTGAAAAACTCTCGTTCTAACTAATGGCTAGCTTTCCACAACATCACACATCCTATTTAGCAATAGTTTGCAGTAACTGGAAAACTGCTGGACAGTTCAGAGTTCTAGGTCTTTTCTTCATCATCTATTAATATTATTCTTCACCACCGCTATTAATGTTACTTACCTCTCTTCCCCAACAGAAATGATTCTATGCCAAGTAATTCCATGAACAACTGAAGGGTTTCTGCTTTTGTTGTTAATAGAATTGATTTCATTTAAATATTCCAATATTGCTTTCAATTTCATAGTGAAAAGCAAAGCACAAAATCTGAAATCCCTGGACTTACTCCCTTTCTCAGGAAAAAAAAAAAAAAAAAAGCAGGATTTTCATATCCCCATGATCTTTATCTTTACATAAATATTTATAGTCCATCTTTCCTAATAGGTGCAGTTATTATTTTTAAAAAATCTGGGTAACAAGTACTATATTAAGTGATCCATTCAGAAGTGAAGCAACCTTTGCAAGGGTTCAATCCTTAGAAACTGAGCTGGTATTTACATAATAGAAACAAGCCACAGCCACAAAACTACTATGTTAATGGAAGATATTTCAAAGCATTAGACAGAAGCAAATAACTGCAAAATACATCCATGAGTATTAATTCACCACTCAGGTATTATTTAGTATTAAAGAAAAATAAGTCTCAAAACAACAGGTTAGCTATTCCCTTTAAAAGCAAAGAAATTATTTCTTTTTCTGTCTAATGCTTTTTATATACACAGATCAGTTCAGAACATGCAGTGGCAACAGGATGTAAACATTTCCTTAATGATCTTACAATTTATGACAAGCAAAGCAAACAACCAAACATCAGTACCTTCCCCTATTGGGATTCAGCATTTACTTTATAGCTCTGCAGACTAGCAAGAGCCTGGTCCCTTAAGGTTCAAAGAGTTTAGATCAATTTAACAGGTTACGGTGCTGTTGCAAGTCAACGTTGCTACACAGGAGACCTATTCATTGCATCATCCTACAACCTAAGGAAATACTTAGGTGCACTGGTACAGCAAACAAATCCTATCTAAAGGGGTTTGTCAGACAGTATTTGAATAAAACATGTAATGCTTGCATGTGCCACATCAGGTCTTTCAATGGTCTTTCTGACAATTTAAGTATCAAGGGAAAGCAATTCTCAATAAATATTTCCTCTACTTACTGCACCACAGCACAGATCTTCTAGTAATAGAAATGCCTCATGTTGTAAAAATACAGAGAAATTTAGTATAATACAAAATACTTGAAGCCTCCTGTAGCATTTCAGACTTTTTAACTCCCAGAACAGGCCATCTGTGAAGCGGACTGGCCTGTAACATTCACAGTAGCACTGCCTTACCATTTAGCCTCTCCTTTTTTTTTTTTTTAAAAAAAAGGTATAATTATCTTCCATGTAAACAATATTTATATGAACATACATAAGCTATCTCTATGCAGGCTAGATAAGCTGTAGATTAAAAAGTAGAATTACCATTCTGTTGTAATATACTATGACTTAAAATACTGATGTTTACAATATGTTACAAACAATTTAGCTGGCCTTATACAGAAGGCACACAGACTTGTATTTAAAAGTAGCATATACTGCACAATAGAAAAAGTGTTTTTAAATACCACCTATAATATGTCGACACACTGTTTTTCAGAAGGACCTGTAACGTTCAATACACATTCTATACTTGGTACTCCCTTATTGAAACCTATTTAATATTCTTACGTTCAGTACATTGCCCATTCTCTTATTTGCTCACTGCTGTTTGGAGCAGACTTTGGGGATGGAAGTCTTAAATTTTTTGTGAGCTATCGTATGCTGCTCACAGCTCTGCTATCACAGGACTCTAACATGATTATGGACTTCCCTTCCTGGACTGCAGTGAGAAGTCAGAAGATTGTTATTTTGCAATGGGAAGATGAGCTAAGGAGTAATTAGGATTTTTAAAATAAAATAATAATTGGATGTCCAGTTTGAGACTCCAGTGGCTTTGCGTTATAAGGGAACTTCTGTACCATGTCATGCTTGAGGTCTAGCCATCTAATATGAAAATTCATTGCTTAATAGCTTGTGTATAGCCACTTAATAATTCAAAGTGCAGATTTGTTCCTGTAGAAACTATGCATAGTCTACCATGTTCATATGCCATTCTACCTCTTAAAAACTGTAGAAAAGCGGAGATGTGTAAGAGAGATTTACTACATAGCTAAAAAGTAGTCAGAAAAGGACAGAATATCAACTTATAAAAATAATTTAGAATGGATGTATACAATTCATGTATGTTTCACATATGCGGACAAGTAAAAATAAGAAAGTATAAAGACTCTACTTGTTGTAAAAAGTAAAAGCAACACAAATTCACTCCAATTACATTCTGTGCAAGCTTACAAACAAGTTCATTTTAAAATATGAAGTACCTAAAAGGGCTAACTTAACTTGTAATATTTTTTTTATTCAAAATTAGCAACTCACTATGTTGCTAATGCTGTTGATCTCTGTTTCAGCTATTTCTTAATCTACCACGTTCCATCAGCAGGAGTGATAAAACCATGATCACAAACCATAATTTCAATTCTGAAATTATTCCAAAATATTTCTATTCTGCAGGAGAATGCTCTAAGTATGGCCAGTAAAACATAAGTGGTAGACTCACAGAATCACAGAATTTCTAGGTTGGAAGAGACCTCAAGATCATCGAGTCCAACCTCTGACCTAACACTAACAGTCCCCACTAAACCATATCCCTAAGCTCTACATCTAAACGACTTTTAAAGACCTCCAGGGATGGTGAATCCACCACTTCCCTAGGCAGCCCATTCCAATGCCTAACAACCCTTTCGGTAAAGAAGTTCTTCCTAAGATCCAACTTAAAATTCCCCTGGCGCAACTTAAGCCCATTCCCCCTCGTCCTGTCACCAGGCACGTGGGAGAACAGACCAACCCCCACCTCGCTACAGCCTCCTTTGAGGTACCTGTAGAGAGCGATAAGGTCACCCCTGAGCCTCCTTTTCTCCAGGCTGAACAATCCCAGCTCCCTCAGCCGCTCCTCGTAGGACTTGTTCTCCAGGCCCCTCACCAGCTTCGTCGCTCTTCTCTGAACTCGCTCAAGCACCTCGATGTCCTTCTTGTAGCGAGGGGCCCAAAACTGAACACAGTATTCGAGGTGCGGCCTCACCAGAGCCGAGTACAGGGGGACGATCACCTCCCTAGCCCTGCTGGTCACACTGTTTCTTATACAGGCCAGGATGCTGTTGGCCTTCTTGGCCACCTGAGCACACTGCTGGCTCATATTCAGCCGACTATCAACCAAAACTCCCAGGTCCTTCTCTGACAGGCAGCTCTCCAACCACTCATCTCCCAGCCTGTAGCTCTGCTTGGGGTTGTTGTGCCCCAGGTGCAGGACCCGGCACTTGGCCTTGTTGAACTTCATACCGTTGACCTCAGCCCATCGGTGCAGCCTATCCAGATCCTCCTGCAGAGCCTTCCTACCCTCGAGCAGATCGACACATGCACCTAACTTGGTGTCGTCTGCAAACTTACTGAGGGTGCACTCGATCCCCTCATCCAGATCATCGATGAAGATATTAAAGAGGACTGGCCCCAGCACCGAGCCCTGGGGAACTCCACTAGCGACCAGCCTCCAACTGGATTTGACTCCATTTACCACGACTCTTTGGGCCCGGCCATCCAGCCAGTTTCTAACCCAACGAAGCGTGTGCCAGTCCAAGCCAAGAGCAGACAGTTTCCTGAGGAGAATGCTGTGGGAAACGGTGTCAAAAGCCTTGCTGAAGTCAAGGTAGACCACATCCACAGCCTTTCCCTCATTCACCCAGCGTGTCACTTTGTCATAGAAGGAGATCAGGTTCGTCAAGCAGGACCTGCCCTTCATAAACCCATGCTGACTGGGCCTGATCGCCTGCTTGCCCCGCAAGTGCTGCGTGATGACTCTCAAGATTATCTGCTCCATGAGCTTCCCTGGCACTGAGGTCAAACTGACAGGCCTGTAGTTTCCCGGGTCAGTCCTCCGGCCCTTCTTGTAGATGGGCGTCACGTTTGCTAGCCGCCAGTCAACTGGGATCTCCCCCGATAGCCAGGACTGTTGATAAATGATGGTAAGTGGCTTGGCCAGCTCTTCCTCCAGTTCTTGCAGTACCCTCAGGTGGATCCCATCCGGCCCCATCGACTTGTGCACATCCAAGTGCCGTACCACCAACCATTTCTTCATGTATAGTGAGGGCCACATCCTGCTCCCCATCCCCTTCCACCAGTTCAGGGAATTGGGTATCCAGAGAACAACCGGTATTGCCACTAAAGACTGAGGCGAAGAAGGCATTAAGCACCTCCACCTTTTCCTCATCTCTTGTCACTAAGTTTCCCCCCGCATCCAGTAAAGGATGGAGATTCTCCTTAGTCCTCCTTTTTTGTGTTGATGTATTTATAAAAACATTTTCTGTTATCTTTAACGGCAGTAGCCAGATTGAGCTCCAGATGAGCTTTGGCTTTTCTAATTTTGTCCCTGCACAGCTTCGCAACATCCTTATAGTCCTCCTTAGTGGCCTGCCCACTTTTCCAAAGATTATAAACCCTCCTTTTTCTCCTAAGCTCAAGCCACAATTCTCTGTTCAGCCAGGCTGGTCTTCTGCCCCGCCAGCTCGTCTTTGGGCACGTGGGGACAGACCGTTCCTGCGCCATTAAGATTTCCCTCTTGAAGAGCACCCAGCCTCATGAGCCCAGACTCATTAAGCAATCTGTAAAGCTATAAAATTTAGAAAAATCTTATCCTCTGGTGTGTGTCACAAGACTAGCATGCTTTGTTTTGTTTTGTTTTTTTCGCCTTTCAGGTCAGTCACTGGCTTAATTTTCCACAGATCCTTTTGTGTGTCAAAAACAGTTAACCTGTTTTCACACTTAATTAATTAAAAGAAATAAGACTCAGTATGATGTCTACAGCAATGTCAAATTTGCTGATGTAACTCAGGGATGTTGTATACTGAAAGTCTAGGAAGAGAGACCCCCAAGGGCTAGATTTAAAGATGTTTAGGCATCTAATCTCTACTAAAAACAACATTTCTGAGCTGTCTAAATACAAGTAACCTGGTTATATTGAATGTTTCTCATTTTCAATTTAAAATTCAAATTCAATTTAAAATGACAGCAGACAGGAATACATATTTGCAATATGCTTCTTCATAGCGATGAGAATATTGGAAAATTTACTTCCTCTTCATAGCGATGAGAATATTGGAAAATTTACTTCCTTCTTCTGAAAGCTAATTTCACTTCTGGCTACTGGTTTCCACAGACAATCTACTGCAAGAAAAGAATCATTAAAAAGATGCTAAATTGACTGGAGTATCTTGGGATTTGGGAAACTTAGGAAAGTTCAAGATTATTTTATATCAGCCACCACTGGGAGACAGAAAAAATAAAGACATGCCTTTCTACTGAATGCCCCATGTTGCTTTCTATGGATAATTCACTGCCTGGACCACATTGCTCTGTAAGAAAAAGAGAACTCGTATGAAACCCAGCTGTTTACTCAACGTAAGAACAATTACTGCCAATTTTCAACTCTACAATCAACAATTCTCCAAGAAACCCCAACAAATTACATTTCTATGAGATAGGGCATGTAGCAGGTAAATACAGTGTTTTCCCCAATGCTTTTATAAGCTGTTTGAACAAAAACAAATCAGTCATAAAATAAGCCACCTGTAAAGGGTTATTTTACCAACTGTACTAGAAATAGATACTTGAAGTGTGGGTGAATGAAGTGCGAACCATATGCGACGTTGCACAGATTTAAGCTGGGGACTCTCACTCTTCAAAAGGACTGAAGTCAAAGCACTTTCCATATGCAACATTCTTCTTTGGAAGTTTGAGCACAGGTTACAGATAATAATGGTTCACTTTCTACTGTAGGTTCACCTGCAGTAACTCACTTTTCAAGCATTATATACAGCTCATTCAGAAACCATTGTTAATTATGCATCCATAAATGAGGAAGCTCTGCAGAAAATGCCCAATGTGTGCAAATACAGCTTTACAGCTAAAAATGAAAACAACAGAATACCATCTGCACTCTTTCTTTAAAGAAGGCAATTGTGCAAATAATCATTTAATGACTAAACACAAGTATTAAGAATTTAAAACGTAAAGACGCTTATTCATGTCCAGAGGTGATTTTTCAGTTTATCAATAAACTTTACAAAAATATTTAGACAGCACTGTAGAATTATACCAGCTATAAAATTCATCTGAGATAAGGTACCCCCGAAAATAGCCTTTTCTACGTGCACAGCCTTCATCTTTTTTTATAAGACAGTGATATCTTATAAAGTGCAGCTGGCATATCAGTCACTTGCCAAATCCATTCCAACAACACAAAGTTCTGCACATCCTAATGCAGGACAGTGTTCTGCAGGAGTGAGATATAAAAATAAAGAAGCAAACTGACCTGGTTGTGTTGTGGAGCTCATTGCTCTTGATGGATTGATAACTTGTTAACGGAGTAAAGCCAAACTGTGGCAGAAGTTGTTCAGATTTTGAGGTTTTGCCTGGAGTGGGGTGAATCTGTATAAAATAAAGAAAAAAACATCTTTGACCTATATGTTAACAACATGCTATTTTAAGGGATAATAATTATGTCAGTCACACAAACAGAACATCTGAAATCTTTTTCAAAACTACATGTTCTTACATATACATTTTTGCTCTAAATTCAAAAGCAAAGGACCACTGAAAATAAGACTAAAGCTAGTATTTTTCAAGCTTCAGGGTAGTCTAGATACAAATTTCTATTATTGTTCATCTGCAGTCACACAAAAATGTGAGAAAGTAAAGACTGAATTGGTCATTTATTTTTTCAGTAAGATCAGGGAATTTTAAGACCTGTAAAGTTTGAAAGATTGAGGAAGAAGAGGAATCACATCTTTGCAGCTAAGCAGCAGCCAATTCATAGTTCTACTGCAGACATTTGCAGTCAGCCTTGAAATGTGAATGTGCAGAAGCAGATCAGTATTCAAAAGCTTTTCTGGAAAATGTACTACTTCCTTTATCTCCAATGTTTATATAGTTTAGAATAGAACTTGTTGAAGTAATTAGCATACTTGAATGGATCTCCCACTTACTAGCTAATGACATCTCTTGACACCACCAAGATAGTTGTTAATAGTGTGGGCTGCTCAAGAGTAGGGCAAGGAATTTTTTGCAATTTCTCTGAATTTTTTCACAGCCCTACTGCATTCTCAGTTCAATGCAGAAGCAGAGGCAATAATGTTCCTCTAATATTTCCATCTGCTGAAAGTTTAAAGCTGCAAAGAGGCTTTCAGGAAACTAAAATATATTTTCATTCAAGCATGATATACGCAGCATAATGGGAGAGAGGAGAAGGGTGTAGTGCATTACGATGACTGTGACTACCCTATTCAGCCACTGCTCCTGAAGCACTGAAGCAGTCAAAGATATTCTTAGTGCTGAATATCTTAGCAGCTTTTGTCACTTTTTTAAACCACCAACTGCACATTTAGTTTCAAGCTGAGCTCAGCCAATTTTTAGATAGTATATTGTATTTTATAATATAATTATAATATAACCAATTTTCATCATTTAACTATAGCATCACTATCATTTGAGAAAGGAAAAAAATCACACATTTAGATACATAACTTCTGCTTTCGTGTCCACTAAAGCAGCCTGTTCAAACAGTCATGTTATTTGGACACATCCAATGTTCCAGCAGACAGCATCTGGAAAACCTAAGATTCATGATACTTCATGGAAATGCCAAGTCCTTTACTTTGCTTACCTTGTGCATAAAGTTTCATGAAACATCAGATGCAACCAATATTAAACTGAACAGACTCCACTGTTAATCTAATCCAAAACCTCTATTTGTGCATATCTTTACGCTGACTGAGGCAGGCAAGTTACTTACCCATCTAGCTCCAGAAAATGTCAGTGAGTACAAGTGCATAATTCAGGCCAGCAGAGTTCCAACATGATTATTTAACTTCATAGAGCTTATTATTAACTTAGCAGCTACACAGATAATAAAGAACGTTGTCCATGAACCCAACAGCCATTTATTCAGTATCCAGCATCAGTTGCTGACTATCTGTACCTCACAGAAAGTAGACCTCACAGAAAGTGTATATTAATGTTTAACTGTGGCCTTTACTAGAATGAGTTTTCAGCAGAGATTTAAACTAAACATAATAGAGAAGTCTGAACATTACATTTTGATAACATTCTAATGAAAATGCTTCTACCATCACCCTAACTAAAACTATTCTAACTTCAATTCACATACACCCTCACAGATATAATGTAATTTGCAATACCTGTACAAGACAGGAAAAGATCAGTAGACATGCCTGGCATGCTTCTGTCAGTGTGGATACTGATGACACTTCCCTCAATACAACAACACCACCCATCCTGAACTCTGCATTAGAGATACTAGTTTTGCTAAAACTACAGGGGGAAAAAAATAAAAATAAATAAATAAGCTGCTTCAAATGTCTCCCATTATTTTCTGGGGCAAGAGCACTTATTCCTGGTGGAGAAAGATGAGGCGATGAGGTTAGGGAAGACTTAAACAAGGCAGACATACACAAATCCATGTGAGCTGATGAGATGGATGCTACCGTGAGTGCTGTGGGAGATGGCTAATGTCACTGCAAGGCCACAAGTCTGTTTTGCCCACAATGATAGTTGAAGAGTGATCTCCCTATCTTTATCTTGACCTACAAGCTCTCTTGTCCCTGTTCTTCCTATCCTCTCCCCCATCCTGCTTTGGGGACCAAGTGAGCAGCTGGGTGAGAGCGTGACTGCCAGCTGGGGCAACCCACCACAGTGGGCCAACGGGAATTTCAGTAGGCTCAACGGAAAATGTGAAGTCCTACAACCCAGGGAGGAGTAACCACACACACTGCTACACACTGGGGGCCAACCAGCTGAGGAGCCCTGGGGAGAAGTTCAACAGGGCCCAGTAGCACGCTCTTGCAGCAAAGCCCAGCCACACCCTGAACTGCACTATGTGGTGTCACCAGCAGGCCAAGGGAGGTGATCCTTCCCCTCCAGTGAGCTCTGCCGAGATGGTTTCTAGAGAGCTATGTCCAGCTCTGGGCTTCCCAGGATTGGAGTCACAGAAATTCTAGAGTGAGGAAACACTGATGGTACTGAAGGCACTGGAACATCTCTTTCATGAGGAGAGGCTGGGACTGTTTAGAGTGATGAGAAGGCTCGGGGAGAGCTTATTAATGGGTATAAATGCCTGATGGGGTGAGAATAAAGACAGAGCCACGTTCTTCTCAGGGACATAGAGTGACAGAACAAGAGGCATTGTGTACAACCTGAAGTATAGGAAATTCCATCTAAACATCAGAAAACATATTTTCCACTATCAGCGAGGCCAAACACTTCAGTAACAGGCTGCCCAAATTGTTTGTGGAATTTCCATCCTTGGAGATCTTCAAGCCTGACTGTACACCATCTGGAGCAACTTGCTGTAGTTGACCTAGCCCTGAGGATGGGGTTGAACTAGGTATTTCCAGAGGTCCCTTCCAAACTCAGCTACTCTGCCATTCTGTGACGTGGAAGTTCAGAAATTTTCCATTCCAAGACCACCACGGACAGCACCACCAAATATTCATTGAGGTTAAAACTGCTGAGAACAACTCCTACATAATAAAGGATTCTGCTGGGATCCCCATAAAAAGATTTCTGCTAGCGAGTTTTATGAATTCAACTGCATTGGTAGTCTTATATTTTATGAAGTGATGTTGGCACCCTGCCCAATACTCTTTTCATATAGTTCCTGTAAATGCAAAGCTTTCATTAAGCCAAGTGCTGTTGTTCAGGTTCAGTTTTAACAGCTCTTTGCAACTATGATACAAGGCTCATATTGTCAAAGCTCATATTTAGAACCATGAAAAATTCCACGTCATCAAGTATAGAATTACACCACAACAGACACTCATTCAAATGCACTTCTGCTGATAAGCTGACATGCTTAGTTTCTTTCCTTTTACTGAAGGAATGTCATACTGTAAATGAGACAGCATGAACTGCAGTGCCGCATACTTTTTAATGTTAGTACTGAACCAAAGGAAAAAAAGAATAGTGCTGGCCACAGTAGATTAAAATTATATGTGGGGTACTACAGCCCATGGGAGATGCATTTATACTTCTACCCAAAAAAAAAAAAAAAAAAAAATACATCTCTCGATCCGTCAAATCATGTAGATAAGCATATGGTTCCAGGATTCAGTATAGATTATCTGCACTCCCTCAAGCAATCCACTTTAACTAGATGGTAATTCATCTCTCACTTTTTTTAGCCAAATTATCATAGAATCATCTAGGTTGGAAAAGACCTTCAAGACCAAGTCCAACCACCGACTTAACCTACTGAGTCCCATCACTACATGATGTCCCTTATGCCACAACTTGGCCATAGCCCAATACGCAGCAAATTAACTTCTACCTTCATATGTGTCACTGAAGGTGATGTGCATGTGACTCACCTAGGAACAATAATCCTGCTCCTATTGCTTCAAAAGGAATTAACTTAGTAGTTCGTGTACTCCAAGGACTGATGCAGCTTTGAATTTGTTACATAAAAACGCTATGAAACAGAATTTAGATCTTCATGCTCAGTGGCCACCATAAAGCTTATGTTTCCTATGACTATAAATAGATGCAATGTCTTCAAACAGAAATAAGCATATCAAGTTAATACCATTCGTTTAAACTGTCATCTTTCACTGTGCTATCCCAAGACTATATTCACTGACTACCCTTCTTCTATCTCATGCCTATACTTCAAAATTCTTCTGGGGACTGGGTTTC
Source organism: Nettapus auritus (assembly GCA_011076525.1). Taxonomy (NCBI): domain Eukaryota; kingdom Metazoa; phylum Chordata; class Aves; order Anseriformes; family Anatidae; genus Nettapus; species Nettapus auritus. The sequence continues at coordinate 31,436,283 of CM021766.1, read as the reverse complement.
TGAAAAAGGATACAATGAAAACAAAATAACAGAATTCAGATAAAATAGATATTTCTACTTCCCTCTTCCCCAAGATTAATTTTTCACATACACTTTTGAAATAGTTTCATAGGTATAGTTTTCAAGACTATCTCCCAATGACATCTTCCAGATCTTTCTCTTCCAGCAGGGTTCTCTATCCCACTCAAAAACATGTCTATTTGTAAAGAGGTTTAGAAAACCTTGCAGATAAACATACTGAATGTTACATTTCATTTCATTAGGTTTTGAACATGACAGGTTCCCTAGTAATCTAATTGCTTCTCTGCTGGATATATTGTTTTAAAATAGCTTTCAGTTAATTATTGCCAAATTTGTTGTCTCATGTTTGTGATCAAAATGCTGTAGGTCATTCACCTCAGGGATCACAAGAAAAGCACAGTAGTCACTTCTCACAACACCTTGTGTGTTAAAAAACTCAGCATCTACAACAGCTGTGAGAATTAATATAAATCCTGTTGTCCACTGAGCCATTTAGCAAACCACAGGATTATTAAAAATCTGAAAAAAAAAAGCCAACAACTGATCTCTACAGTGCATAAATAATGTAATGGTTAAAAAAGAACACTGCTTCCAAGTGACTGTTTTATTTTGCACAAAAAGAATCTTGAATAATATTCCTACTATACATAGTGAAAATCAGAAATTAAAAATAATCAACCTGTAGGCCTTATAAAAAGTACTGCATAAAAATATAAAGACTGGAAGACAAATTACAGTAAACTAGCACTAAATTCACCCACATAAACCAAATGCAGAGTACCAAAATCCAACCCTTCCACCTTCATATGAACCTTCAGAGTTTGACTGGAAAGTGAGCTGGTGTATGGAAAAGGAGAAAATTAGGATTGCACTTGTTTATAATTCACACCACCATTTCTTAACACAAAGCCCTTAAAAGCATCACATCAAACAGGGAATTTGTTACTGATGACTGTATCTTCTGTTATTTCACTTTTACATTTGGTTTACAAATATAACGTAAGAATAAGGTAGACTAAAGCCATGACAATATGCAGCATAACATGATTGGGTAGTGACCTTTACGTCCAAGTACAGTACAGATTTCTTAGCAGCATTATCAAAGTCTAGTCCAAGAGATAAGCCCTTTCAGCGGGAATTTAAGGCTTCTATAGAACAAAACTTTCAGTATCCAAAGCTCAATACAGGATTAAATATTTTACAGTAAGGTATTCATGTACCTTGCTCTTAATTAGGTGTCTACTTAAAAACTTTTTGAAGTCAATAGCAACTACATATGTTGACAGGTTTGGTATTAAAGAACTACTCCAGCAGCAAGTTCTGGACTGTCAGACTTTTACTTGCCCATTAAAGTCATGTTTGACATGTAATGAATGCCTAGCACAATCATTTGTTTGTTTGTTTTGTTTAAAACAGAGCCTGTACAGAATTCACAGCTAGACTAACATATAGCTAGCTGTAAATCACAAACATGTAAGTATACTGGGTGGCAGGGGATGCATCATGTGGTGCAGAAGGGCAATTAGGACCATATAGTCCCTTCATCTCCCACCAGGAACATGCAGAACATGCAAGAACATGAAGATGGTGATGAACAAGAACATGATGGTGATGTGTCTCAGTGCACATCAGCTGCATGCCCACAAAGCCACCAGCCTCTCCTCCTACCCGTTGGAATGGGCTGCCTTTGCTGGATGTGGAAGTTAAAGAGACAGGAAATTCACATTATTTCTTCTGAAATGTGACATCACTGTACTTTTCCAGTTATGAATGTACAGTATCACACCTCACATGTTGTGAGCATACTGCTCATGTGGTTTTCAGTGGGAAGCCTCACACTTCCTAGAAGACAAATTCTGCTTTCTGAAGCCCTCTCAAGGTAGCAAGAGAACCACACAAGCCATTTGGTCAAGCTTTTTTTACTTTCACCATTCACAGATGAAGCAAGAAAGATTTCTGAACAGCATGATGTGATGCTGCCTTCCACCAGAAATGAGCCTTAGGCCTCCATAATCAGGATCAAATAGCGTGCTGCTAAGCAGCTGCCTCGATGCTACAACATATTGGTACCAGCATCTGCTCGGTTTCCCAGTGAAGCCAGTTGGCAATAGGATCTGTCTGTCTCAAAGCAACCATATATTTTTCAGAGACTTGCACAAGCAGTGTGAGTACTGTGCTTTCAGTGTAGGTAAACACTGACGCTTTAGTCAGGAGATATTTGAGGGAGGCAGGACTTCAATAATCAATGATTTATTATCAATTATGATCAACATTTTATTCATCCACTGATAACTCCACCCCTCCCCCCCGAAAAAAAACCAACTCTAAAAATGCATGAGAATAAATGTAATCATAAACCATGAGAATTATTAATATCTAGTTATATTAGAATACAGAAAGGAAAGCAGGAAAGGTCATGGCCTGTTTATTCTAGGTACACATACACACAGAATAAACCATAGACTTTCCCTTCTAGATAACTCAGATAAATCCAATCACATAATAAAGTAGATGTTACTCTGCCCTTTACTGGCAAAGACAGAGTAAATAAAGAATAGGGGGAAATGTCTTTACCTGAAGGCCCTCATCTGTGGTTATCTGAAAGGCACAGCACCTGAATGAGACATATCAGAGCACCTACACTTCATACAGAAACACACATTTGCATTTCTGCAACATACTTATTTAGAATAACAGGCTAAAACTCATGAAACAAAATTATTCACATACCTATGAGAGTCTGTCTGTCTCGGACAAACTCTACAGGGAGAAACTGGTTATCTAGAAGAGGAAGCCTCCAAAGGGAGTCTCAGACAATCGCCCTCTATATGAATCACTCTCACTCAGATCTTTTAAACAAATATTTTCTTAAAGTGATAACTTCAGACTAACAAGAGAATCAACACAGGAGAGGGGCTATAGGCACATAAGAGATGTTAGCAAGCTTAGCAGGAAATAGAGGCAACTTTCACGTGTTTTTTTTTCATAACTGTGATGAATTACAAGAGACATTCAATGTTATTTCATATGTTAAAAGCAGCCAAGTCAAAAATTTCCATTTAAATGTACTATAGAGAAGTAAATTTATCTGCTTAGAAGCAGGAAGATGATTATTGGTTTTAGGTTATGAGGAATCCTCTGTTTTTTGTTGCTTAATAGCCAAGGATTTTTTGGTTCAATGAAAGCAAATTTCAGTGAAATTTTCCTCAGGTAAAGCAAGTGGATAACCAGACACTCTGTAAGTTTTTAATATATAAACTTCTGATAAAATTTTATATTTGCTGTCAATGAATTTTATCAAAGTGTGGAACAATTCTTATACTAGTTTCAACATATATTAGGCTTCAATTTTGACTTCCTCATGTCTAAACATTTCACTAATGCTATGCTTTTAAGAACTTGTCCTTTAGTGGTAGATTTTTTTACAGTAGAGCTTTTGCTTTTCTTCATAAGATAAATTTACAACTAAAACTGATGTAACAGTATGGTTCAGCAGGGACTAAGCGACACGTGGAAGTTTGATCAATACTTTGGCACTTCCAGAAATAGAAAACAAGCCAAGAAAACAGACTTTCCCCATTGGGTAGTTAAACCAGATCTCAAGCAGAAAAGGTTATTTTTATGCAGAATTAGTTTTCTGTGAATTCACCAATGTCACTGAAAAAAAAATAATAATCAAACATTATATTTACTTGTTTATAATTTGATAACTTGCCATAACTTTCATACAGGAACTTACCAGCCACAATACAAAAGAATTATTGGTGCACCCAACTGACAAACTGAACTCCTAAAGCAGAGCTTAGGAGAAAATCCTGACCTCTGATGCAAGCCCACATGGCTAAAAACATTTATAAGTGTCATGAAAAGTAAGTCTTCTTCCGAAGGGTTATAAAAAAAATATTCTGACCAAGTTCTTGTCAAATCTCTCTCACTATCTGAGGTTTGAAGAGGAAAAAAAAAAAAAAAAAAAAAAAGACCCAAAACTTGTCAAATCAACTGCCCCCAGCTTTTCCCCCATCAGATACTGTGGGTATACACAGTGTCACAGATGTTTTAATGCAAATATTTACGTACATCCAGTTAATCACACACAAGCTTACAAATTCATGTATCTCAGATATGTTTATCAGTTCCAAGAAAAATGTTTTAAAAACATGTATCTAATAAAAAGCTACAAGCAAATCTCACTTAGGAACACAAATTCTATATCCATTTACTTTTGCACATAGTTTGATACATACAAATAATTAATTTTCTTCTTATCCAGTGACTCAGTTTCCCTTCTTTTTGCAGTTATAACTATAGCAAGTATTTTAGTTTGAAAAATTTCACACGCACACTCATTTCAGTTTCAACCACGTGGACTTGTTCTTTCAGTGCTAGAACTTGATTTTGAATTCAAGATTTAATATACTCAAAACCTCAAGAAATATCACAGCTGAAACCACCAGGTCTCACAAAGACTTAATAAAAAAATTGAAAAGAAAACCATCATGCTGCACAACAACTACAACAAAAGAGTATGTAAATGCAATAAAACCTCACTCTATTCAGGTGAAAAGAAAAACACAAGCACATCTGAGGCTCAAAAAGCTCAGCACTTGTTCTCACTCACACAAGAGCAATCTCGACTGCATGAAAACAGTTTGAATTAAAATGAAGTTTTGGCAAATACATCAGGAGGTGCACTGCAAAACACTGCATCTGTCATTAAAAAAGACAGAGAGAGAGAGAACACACATAAAGACGTTTAAACACATCAAAATTTTAGGGTTTTTTTCTTCCTATTCTGTCATGAAGAGCAACAACCCAAATACCAATGGAACAGACCACATTTACAAACAGATATACTAAATTCAGGCCCCCAGGTTTTGTTAATTTTGTTAATTCAGAGCTCTTAGATGTGAAAGGAGGAGTCTGGTGTTTCTTTTTTATTCTTTGGAAATGAACAGGCAGGAGATACCAACCAGTTAACCAATCACCAAATTCATTTTATGCTTCAATGAGACTGTATCCCCCTTGCTTTTGTCTCTAATAGATAAACAGCAAAAGGAATGACTATCTCCTTATTAAAAATAATAATGAGTGTTCGGCCCTGTCTTAACTGGTAGGTTATAGAGCACAGTCTGTGACTTATCCAAATCTATCATAGGCAGGTTTTTGGTTGTTCCCCCCCAACGTTAATCACAGGCATTAGATAACATAATGATTCTAATTACTGCTGCATAGCCTTAAGAGGCCAGTAGCATCTGAAACTGATGGGGAAATATGTCAATTTAAAAACAAACAAACAAACAGACTTTCAGGTTGCAGAAGCAATTCTAAATCAAACCATCACCTGTCAAAGTAATGTAAACAAAGCTAATGTCAAACAAAATAGGACATTTCTTAAGCCTTTGGGATTCAAACAAAAGTGCACGTACAGATTAGCAGAGGCACAGAGGCAGGAAGGGGACACAATAGATGGTGGAGGTGGAAACAGTGTGGTTTCCAGCATACGTTTTTTTGTGTGTGTTTTTTTTGTGTTTTTTTTTTTTTTTTGGGGGGGGGGGTGGAACACGGCAAACAACTTTTCTCGTGTAGCTTTCAGAGAGATGGATGTTCCATCCATCCAAAGAAATCCGAAAGTGCAGTCACAATCTGTAATTCCTAGCACACATATTGCTCCATTCTGAAAGAACTGGAATTAAGACAAAAACACAGATGTAAGGTTTGTGAATATGCCAGAGAATAAGAGGTTTTTAGTGGTTTACAAGATATTCAATACAGAATTTAACAGTCCAGTTTTCAGAAAGCTCAGGTTTCTAATTGATAGAAATACAATTTCTACCTACCCTCCCCCCCCGCCCCCCATCCTCCTTATATAAAAAAATTGGGTATCCAAATGAACCATCTCCTGCCCTTCAAGCATAAATCACTTTGGTAACTGCATTTCTATAGAAAAGGAGAACTTAATGAAAGTGGTCAGGGATTTTTTTTTCCACAACAGGCAGGAAGCATAAGAAAAAATAATTAAAATTATAGCATTATATTTGGATTTACTGCCAAACCCATGTAGCAAGTAAATCCAGATGCACAAACAGGAATAGGTTTTATGTCCTTCTGCTGGCAGAGCTCCAACAACCTGTCCGCAGCCCCTGACAGCTCGTACAGCTGCAGATTTCCTGCCTCAGCCTCTTGACGGCAGGCACTTCACTCCATTTTTTGTTAGCTCACCTACCAGACAGCAAATTCAACTAGAAATAAGCCTAACCAGAAGCTTCATCATAACATTCAAGGACATTATGCATGCCATATAGCGGACTTAAAGAGCAAATAAATATCCCATTAAGTATTTTCCAGTATATCCAGATTTTTTCAACTTTTTTTTTTTTTTTTTTTTAATATATATACATATTTAAATAACACAGTAATTAAATTCCTCCTGAGCTATGGACAACTTCACATTCAGATTTGCCTAAGCAAAGTTAAACTAAAACCTATCAGAAAAATATGAAAGCTAGAACAGAAAAAAAGATACCTAAAGGAAAATACCTAACCTAATTCACTAAATAATAAAAATTAGACATTTGCTTAAATAAAGGCACAGACATTCACACTGAAAAAGTCCTTTATTTGACTTCAGCTATGCTTTATTGGAAATATAGAGTTTGAGCTTAAAGCTAGTAATTATAGAACAACTACACAGTCCCACAACTAGAAGAAGCTGCTTTCCTCATGAATGTAAACATCCCTAACCATAGACCTGTGGCTAAAAGATCCTGTGTAAAACCGGATGAGGTCTCTGGAGAAATGACTTCAGTGACGCCATCTCCTTTCAAAACCCACTCAAATTCCGAGTGAGCCAAATCTCAGGTCATTTCAGGCTCACAAAACAAGAACCAGGCTCATGTGGCATAAACCTTCTTTCAACTCAGGATTGAGTGCAACCACGATGCGCTATGCAGGATTTGTGACTAAAGATGTTTCTGATTAATAAATTAACTGAAAATTAAGAAAATATATGACCTAGTTAAGTGACTAAAATAAAATAAAATAAAATAAAATAAAATAAAATAAAATAAAATGGTAACCTTCTATTTGCCCACAGAAAGACATTTATTTGAGTGTTCAGCTATTTCAGTGCAAGTCACCCACCTGGCTTCCCAGTAAAATGAAGAACTGTTTTCATGGAATTGATACTATCTTGGACAAGTATGTTCAGTTCATATTTAGTGTGATTCTAATTTGAGTAACCTAAAAGAAAGATTAGTTGATGCTTCTGCTAAAAAATTAAAGTTCATAGATTCTGTGAGGTCTATCTAACACTGATGAAGCAGCTACTAGTATGAAATCAAGAAAAGCCTCGGTGATTTACAGCACTCCTAGTGCTATCACAAAAAAAAAAAAAAATCCATTAAAAAAAATAAAATAATAAGTACAGAATTGACCCTATGCTGACAGAAGTCAACAGCACACAGGCTTTTCAGGACTAAGAAGTAGGCCTACAGATGCTGCAGCTACACGTGCATTTTATTAGAACATTGACACTGTTATAACCTTTTGATCACCTAACAAAGTTGTGTTTGTTGTTTTTTTTTTTTTCTTCCTCTTTCCTGCTTCTCCTCAAATCCTCAGAAGATAGAAGAGATCACTGACAAAACCGTCTAAGGCTGGCAAACTCCATCATCATCACTTCTTTCTCCCTTCTCCCCATCTGTCTCTCTTCTCTCTCTCTCTCCCCATTCTTCTCCATGTCTTAGTCTCCCTCCTCCTCTCTCTCCCTCCCTCCCCTCCCTCTTCTTTTTGCAATAAGTAGGAAGAAAACTTGTTTCTCAAAGGCAGGTAGAAAGACCTGCAGACACCCAAGAATAAAAAACAATCCCAAACCTGAGAATCAGCAGGAAACAGAAGAGGACATGGAAGAGGTTATAAGAATTTGCTGGGCTGCCAGAAGACGATGCTTGATCTTGAATGACAGTTCTGAGTTTTATCCCAAAATTTGCCTTCAGCTAAACCAGTCAATTACGATAAAAGGACAAGGAAGAGAAGCAGTAAGGGAAAGTATAATGGTGTTCAAAAAAATGCAGAATCTTCATTCAGCAATAAGTGGAAGTATGACAGCATCTGCTGAGGGGAAAACAAGGGAAAGAAAGGAGGTGCGAGGCAACTCGTGTGGTACACAAGTCAAAGAAGCCCCAGTTTCACGTACCTTTTCAGTGAGAGAAAGACAGCAAACATCTCTGTTTCAGTAGGGGGAAAGCATTTTCAGGGGATGTGAAAATATATATTAATCCAATAATAAGAATCTGATCCTTCTGAAGTCTACAACAATGATCCAAGGTGCTACTCATTTAATTTTGTAACAAATACTTATTGGCATAGTTCCGGTTTGGGACAACACAGAAGACACTTTTCTGGTGTCTACTGCCTCTCTCAATGTTTCATGTTTTTTTCTCCTTACTTTGACAAAAAAAAAAAAAAAAAAAAAAAAAAGGCAAAAAAGCCAACATGCCAAGACTCAGGAAGAAGTACATTGGCTTTGGTCTTTTTCTAGTCTCATGACTAACTGTGGCAGGGGAAAGTAACATACTGATAACTCACAAAAAATGCTTGTTCAGGATGCGCTCCTTATAGCAAGAGAATTAAGTAAGAGGGTCAGAAACAAAATTATAGGTTTTTCTCCTGTGGTACAGTAACTTTCCCAAGTCAGGAATATCTGCTACTGTTATGAGTGAGAAAGACCTCTTCCTCAGGAAGGAGGGACTTCAGTGACCTATGTTTAGGCATGAAAGTCATAACTAACTGTGGGCACTTGCCAAAGAAAATGCATTACAAACTACAGCGGCTGTTCTGATGAAAAATATGCACTATTAGCGTTTCCCTGCCACAGCTAAACCTCAGTTAGAGAGAGAGGCATTGAAAGCTGAAACTCTGCTCTTTCAAAATGAGAAGTCAGTCCCATAATAAACACAACATAGAATTGTAGATCATATTTCACTGATGGAAATGTTATTTCCACTATTAATGTTTAGGATGTTAAGAGAAATAAACCCTTTCATTTTGATTCTATTACAATATACACTTTTGAAAAAATTTAGCTGTTGTCGTGATCTCTGGACAGCTCCCTCTGTCAAGGAACTGTGCTGTTCACAATGCATTTCGCATCTTATCTTACATCAAACTACAGGCCTTGAATACATCCCCTCTGTATTCTGAAGAGAGAAAAGTAACACTTTTTTTAGGTAGATCTTTATAGAGATTCTCATCATGTTCTCCATCCTCAATCATTTTGTATGCAAGGTGCTTCTCATCCTCACCCCAACAGTTGCATTTAAGGGGCATTAACAGATGCACAGCTGCCTGCATCCTACTGCAGATTTCCAGAGGGCAAGGCTTGGACCCTAGCAATATACACTGACACAAACTAAGCACCACAAAAGGCTTGTTACTTCCAATCACTTTGATGGAAAAAGCATTATAAATGTCCATTCACCTCCTGGTAAAAGAAAAATCAGAAAAAGCTGCCTTTCAACAGCACAGACTGTCTCCTTCCTTTCCTTGTCTCCTCCCTACTGCTTACCAGGACAAGAGCCTACTTCTAATTCTACACAGCAGTTATGCACTGTCCAATTAACATTTGCACTGGTCTGCATCTTTCACATTTTCATTCTTCTTTTTTTCACACAGTCAGAGGGCACTGCAATTTCACTGCATGATTTCATCAGCAATTAAATCAAAAAGTTGCGTCTACACAGACTTTTAGGTGCATTCCATAAAATAGCAAACATAAGAATTGTTGTAAGGGCTTGGCTTGCAAAATAAGAATATGCAATTCCAGAGACCACATTTCTGGGGGTGGACAGTTTCCCCTGCCTTGGAAATACAGTCTACACGCTACATCAGAACTGATCTGCAATCTCCATCTATTATTGTTACTATTATTGATTGTACAAGGAAAAAAAAAAGTACTATGTAGCATTTAAGAGAGAAGGAATTAAGATATAAAAAAATAACCAGCAAACAGATCTTAGTATTTCACAGATTAAAGTATACCACCCTTATTTTTGGTCTTACTTGAAATTAATGAGCACCATACCTTATTTACGTCTAACCCAAGTTTCACGGAGACTGTTTGAGACCACCATTAAAAACGTTGGGAGCAGGGAGGAAAGAACAGAAAAACAACTCTTCCAGCATTTTTTTTAGAAGTCTGATCGTGTCCATAAGCAGAATCCTCCAGCTATGGAAGAAAACAGAACAGTAGAGTTTGCTGGCAGGCAACAGAGAGCTTGCAAGCTAGCTGCATGCCCCCTCCAAATCACTCACATCCCATAGCAAAGTTCCTCCGGGTGGGACCCAGAGGAAGCAGCATTGTCTCCTGCCTGCTCCCCACTCCTAGATACCTGCCACCTAGGCCTTGTGGTTGTTAGATGCATCTGTATTTCGGTGCCCTGCCTGTATCATGATGGGGGCTGGTCACCTTGCTTCCACCTCCTCTGCGGTCAGGTGAAAGAACCATGTCTGTGCAGGCAGGCTGAGAAATAGAGATGAGTGATACAAAGGAAACCATCCTTCAGCACATGTCTGATAGACATCTATCTTCCATCTAGAGAAACACATTGAGAGCCACCAAAAAGAGAATTTATTATCCTTCTGGTTTGCACACAATTCTGGGATAATCTGGTCCAAGAAAAGCAGCATTTAGGTTTTTGCTTCCCACGTTGAGCTAGATGCTGTGCGGATCCATTCCCCTGCCTGTGCTACAGGCCGCTCCCTTCCTCCATCCTTCTACAGTCAGCACTGAACAAGTCACTTTTACACCAATACAGCTCTCTCCTATTCAGAGGCTTTTCCCACGAAAAACTCCTTCCATACACTGAATGAGTTAAATTTTACTCTCAGTTGTATTTTGAAAGTGCCTCGTGGTTTGGGCCAACTATCTGAAACACTGCATTTCTTTGCCTATCACTACATCAAGTCAATACCTAACTAACTTGGGGAGTGGAAAAGGGACTCAAGACTTGGAAAAGAAGAAAGCTACATAGAGGTTTTCTTCTGAACTTTACTAAAGGGTAGTTACTTTAACTAAAGGTTACAGTGAGTAGCAGCCTTTAGTAGCCAATAACACATTGCCCTCACATCACTTTCAAGCATTCAACAGCAATTTGTTTTTCAAAAAAAATTAACAAAAATACCCTTCTAATGCCTTTTCATGTTTTCTATGTGAAAGCTCTCTTGAGATTAAGACACAGTGGAATGCTGGCTATATCTAAGTTCATGTGTTTTCCTTAATCATCTCTTCTCCCACAGCATTGTCTCCTCTTTCATTCAACCACCATAAAAGCATTGCAGATTTTTGATCTCCAATCCTCTTCATTTATCCCTATTCTCCTAGTCAGTCTCATGATTTACATGTTAACTCCCTGCAGTCACAGCCCTCTTCCAACATCCAATTCTTCTTAAAAAGTCACTTAGAAGATCCTGATTTTTATTTAAGCAACTGAATGTCAGCCCTGATCTTCTCCTTACACTATTTATAAATAGTTAACCTCAATTTTCAGCAGCAAGAGCAGAACCAGGCTGACATGACATACATTCCTCTCAACTCGGTAATGAAAATTAAACACAAACCCCAAGTACTTTTGAAAATACTACCAAAAACATTTTATAGATAAGGAAAGGTCAGATAGGACAGGTCTTAAAGGTCAGAACTTTTAAGGACTGTAAGCTCTGATGACCAAGGCTCCCTGCTTTTCACTACCTGAAGGAGTCTTCCACTCAAGCTTTGGAACAACTCACAAGAAGCTGATTTAAATCTCATATTGACTTAGTTTTTGGTATCTTATACATTGACTTCACAGTACTGATCATTATACGTTAGAGACAGGACTGAGATATTTCAGTGTTAATTATTATTACTATAATTATTAATATTTCAATGATAATTATTACTTTTTATTTACAGTACTTCTGCCTCATGAATTTAAATAAGAATTTTCTAATACTTTTATTACTGTCTTGCCCTTAAGAATTCATGTCTGGCCCTTTATATGAAACTTATATGCATCTTTTAATTGAGTTAAAGTACTTTCAATTGGAAATAGTAATAAAGATTCTTCTTTTTCCTTATAACTTGCCTACATTCATACATTATTTTCCACCTCAGAGGCAAAGTTCAAAGTTAATAAATTGACACGGCTCACTTACAGGAATTACTGATCCTGAACAATAGAGGCAGTTTTTATAATCATATGTATGAAGACTGCAGTATGCCATCAGGAATATTCAGTGAAGCATCTGCACAACTGTGACTAAAGACCAGCTTATGGACATCTTTGAGGTCCTTTTGATGGCCACAACAGGTGCTCCAGAAGTCAGAGCTATCAGCAAGGCTCCAACAACTGGCACCTTGGTGACTGTTCCAAGGCCTTTTTCAACACCACTTCTTCCAGCGATCAAACTCACTCTGCCCAGGGCTGCCATATCATTCACTTGAATACTGGATTTCCCATACAGGTTGCTTTGATTGTGGCAGAACAGTCGACAGTCTAACGTCATATGTAGTGGGTTTACATGGCAAGGTTTTGGTAGCAGGGGGGGGCATAGGGGTGGCTTCTGTGAGAAGGATCTAGAAGCTGCCCCATGTTTGGTAAGGGCCCCACTGCTGACCAGAGCTGAGCCAATAAGCGATGTTGTTTTGCACCTCTGTGAGAGCATATTTAAGACAGGGAAAAAACCGCTGCGCCACTCAGCAGCTGGGAGGGTGAGAGGAGTGAGAAACAGCCTTGCAGGCGCCAAGGTCAGTGAAGAAGGAGGGGGAGAGGTGCTCCAGGCGCCGGAGCAGAAGTCCCCTGCGGCCTGTGGTGAGGACCATGGTGAAGCAGGATGTCCCCCTGCAGCCCATGGAGTACCACGGTGGAGCAGGGTTCCACGCTGCAGCCCGTGGAGGAGACCACGGTGGAGCCTGTGCCCCGAAGGAGACTGCGGCCTGTGGAAGACCTCTGCCGGAGCAGATTCCGGGCCGGACCTGCAGCCCGTGGAGAGGAGACCACGCAGGAGCAGGTGACCCGGCAGGAGCTGCTGCCTGTGGGGGACCCAGGTGGGAGCAGTTTGCTCCGAAGGGATGGACCCCGTGGTACGGACCCATATATGGAGCAGTTCTTGAAGAGCTGCTGCCTGTGGACAGCCCACGCTGGATCAGTTCGGCAAGGACTGCATCCCGTGGGAGGGACCCCACAGCACAGGGGACAAGAGTGACCGAGAAGGAGCGGCAGAGAAGAAGTGCTGTAGACTGACCATAACCCCCATTCCCCCGTTCCCCTGCGCCGCTCGGGGGGGGAGGAGGTGGAAGAGGGTGGATGGGGGGGAGGTGCTTTTGGTTTCTTTCCTTTGTTTCTCACTTCTCTAGCTTGTTAGTAATAAGCAATAAATCTTACTTTCTCTCTATGCTGAGTCTGTTTTGCCCGTCACGATAATTATTGCGCGATCTCCTAGTCCTTATCTCAACCCTTGAACCCCTTTCATCGTATTTTCTCCTCGCTCCTCTTTGAGGAGGGGGATTGAGAGAGCGGTTGTGGTGGAACTCGGCTGCCCACCCGAGTAAAACCATCACATCATATCAGAAGCACAAACAGTGCAGCACCTCCAAACAAAACAAAGCGTACTCTGGTTCTCTTGTTCAGACATGCTGAATCCATTTTTCAAACATTTCTGGTTAACTGCATTATTCTTACAAGCTCACATCATTTGGAGCAAAGTGAGTTAAGCTCTCTTTATGAGACATAAAGCCCTGATCAAACAAGGACAAACTTTGTTCCAAGTCGTCCAAATAACAATCAATGAAACTCAATATGAACATGATGTTAGGCGTATACCTAACTCTCCTCCTCTTCCCCTCTTCCCCCCAAAGAGTACAGCATAATCCCAGAACAGAAAAAAAAAAAAAAAAAAAAAAAAGCTTTTATTCAATTATAGAACAATAATGTTTGAGCCCCATTTTGCCCTTAATTGCCTCTAAGAAAGAAAAGAAATGCAACTGCTGGCATAACTGTGTCATATAATAAAAGGAACAGCAAGTTTATTACCTGAAAGGTAATTGCTAGCTATACCAGCAAAGGAATTGATTTATTCTCTAAAGGGATAACATACTTAAATGCAATTACATCTTGCTGGTGCTTAAAACAATAGTAAAAAACAGAGAAAATTTATTCAACCTCCTTAAGTCTGAAAAAAAAGGAGGGGCAACTGTTCGCAGAATAGTACCATAATCAAGTTGAGTTGAAAATATCAAAAATAACAATGCATCTTTACAGCACTACATCTACAGCACACTGAAGCCTAGTATCTGTCACAGACATTTTGAAAAGTGTCAGTTCTTGGTTTTGCTTGAAGTACTTGAGTGTATAATGTTCTGCAGGACCAACTTCTGAATTATGAAATCTGAATTTGAAAGGAACAAACTTCAAAGTAAAAGACCAGATTTAAAAAACACATGTATTTCTGAAAACATCAAATCACAGTATGGATTTACACATGAAGTTTGGTTGCTGACTACAATTTGTTCACTGCATTTTATATTCCATTTGCGGCGTGTGACACCTTCCCTTTATCTTAGTTAGCATTTACATTAAGTGTGAAAATAAACAAAAACTAAATTGCACAGACAAGAAATCAAGTTCTACAACAATGCAATTGTATACCACCAGTGGTATACAATCCTGATGAGTTGTTTTTTAAAATTGATACAAATATTGGATGATACCAGACAAGCAAGAGTTATTTTCTCTACAGAGAATGTCTACAAACTAAAGATCATAGAAAAAATAAAAATAATTTAATTCAGAGCAATCTACCTTATAAAAAGAAAATAACATTGTATGTATGTACAAATATATCATATTCAATAATATTTCATGTATGTACAATAACAATGTATTGAGGTCTTTTCACAAAATTGTTGCACCAGTTGCTTTAATAAATAGATGCTTCCGATTTTCATTTAGCAAATGTGCATTTGCTGAAACCTCTTATAGACATATTTTACTACTTTAATATACTTTCAGCTACAGTAATTTTGTTTTAGAAATATATGACATTTTAAAAGAAAGAAATTCAGCTTAAAGCTCTGCAAAATAAAGCAAATGAAAAAAACTGAAATATTCAAAATTGCAGATATTTAAATATTTTTACAAAAAAATGTTGTGTTAATAAATTCTAAGACAAAAATTTTTGAAAACTCATAGAAGCACTTGGGAGAAGTAAGAATTTGAGCCACAAACGCTGATTCACCAGAGGCTATGACCGGGACATAGAGACAAAACACAGTATGAACTGCACCAGGGAGAAGTGACCACGGGATGAATGCTTTTACAATCCATTCAGGAAATGGAGAAGAAGAAACTATGTGGGAGAAAGAGAATAATTTACAAAACAGGTAGCTTGAAAGATGAATTTGAAAGACAAAGTTGTATTTTTTTGAAAAAGCATTAATCCAGAAAAAGTAAAAGCTTACTTGGAAGAAAGGAGTAAAGAGCCATTTATTTTTTCATCTGGTTGCTTGCTTACTGGGATTTTTCATAGCAACTGTAGGTGAACATGTGAAACCAGTTAATACAAACCATTGATTACAGGTGCTTTTTTAAAGAGTAATAAATAATTTAGAAGCCTAAACCTGACTCAAGCTTGGGTTTTCACATACCAATCAATTTAGAAAACTGAATCAAGGTGTTTTTTCACATTATAGCTTGTCTTCATGTCTACATTTCAGGGTATATCTAATCTAAATGGGATCTGACAGAAGGACCCATCAGTGCCACAGAAGAAATGACAAATGGTTACAGTCCCTCTAAACAGACAAAATAAGTGATCTTTTCAAGCAATAGCACTATACAATAAAAGGTTTGCTGCCATACTGCCAAGCCATCATATTGTATCTTCCCCTTATCAAGCCTCTACTAAATGTTATGTCTGAAAACCTGAAACAGCCACTTCATTTCTAAAGGAAATACCTTGACTCAAGTCAGGGAGATAAAGAGTTTATAGCAATAATGAAATCTGGGAACCACATTTGAAAGCTACCGGTAAAATTTCATGTTCATACACCAGGACAGTGAACAATGTCAGGCAATCTAGAAGAACGGACTGTTCTAAATTGCAATTTAAAAAAGTTCAACATCTTTAATAGCCAAAAGTTTTGACCACTTCATCTGCTTCACACCACAGAATCACAGAATCACAGAATACTCTAGGTTGGAAGAGACCTACAAGATCACCGAGTCTAACCTCTGACATAGCGCTAACAACTCCTCCACTAAACCATATCACTAAGCTCTACATCTAAACGTCTTTTAAAGACCTCCAGGGATGGTGACTCAACCACTTCCCTGGGCAGCCCATTCCAATGCCTAACAACCCTTTCAGTAACGAAGTTCTTCCTAATATCCAACCTAAACCTCCCCTGGTGTACCTTTAGCCTATTCCCCCTCGTCCTGTCACCAGGCACGTGGGAGAATAGACCAATCCCCACCTCACTACAGCCTCCTTTAAGGTACCTGTAGAGTGTGATAACGTCGCCCCTGAGCCTCCTCCAGGCTAAATAGTCCCAGCTCCCTCAGCCGCTCCTCATAAGACTTATTCTCCAGACCCCTCACCAGCTTTGTTGCCCTTCTGTGGACTCACTCAAGCACCTCGATGTTCTACTTGTAGCGAGTGGCCCAAAACTGAACACAGTACTCGAGGCGCGGCCTCACCAGAGCCGAGTACAGGGGCACAATCACTTCCCTAGCCCTGCTGGCCACACTGTTTCTTAGGCAAGCCAGGATGCTGGTGGCCTTCTTGGCCACCTGAGCACACTGCTGGCTCATATTCAGCTGACTATCAACCAATACTCCCAGGTCCTTCTCTGACAGGCAGCTTTCTAAACACCTCGTTTCCCAGCCTGTAGCGCTGCTTGGGGTTGTGCCCCAGGTGCAGGACCCGGCACTTGGCCTTGTTGAACTTCATACAGTTGGCTTCAGCCCATCAGTTCAGCCTATCCAGATCCTCCTGCAGAGCCTTCCTACCCTTGAGCAGATCGACACACGCACCTAACTTGGTGTCGTCTGCAAACGTACGGAGCGTGCACTCGATCCCCTCGTTCATATCATCAGTAAAGATATTAAAGAGAACTGGCCCCAGCACTGAGCCCGGGGGAACTCCACTAGTGACCGGCCTCCAACTGGAATTAACTCCATTCACCACAGCTCTTTGGGCCCGGCTAGCCAGCCAGTTTCTGACCCAACGAAGCGTGCGCCAGTCCAAACCAAGAGCAGCCAGTTTCTTGAGGAGAATGCTGTGGGAAACAGTGTCAAAAGCCTTACTGAAGTCAAGGTAGACCACATCCCCAGCCTTTCCCTCGTCCACCCAGCGTGTCACTTTGTCATAGAAGGAGATCAGGTTAGTCAAGCAGGACCTGCCTTTCATAAACCCATGCTGACTGGGCCTGAGAGCCTGGTGGCCCTGCAAGTGCCCTGTGATGACCCTCAAGATAATCTGCTCCAGGAGCTTCCCTGGCACTGAGGTCAAACTAATGGGCCCATAGTTTCCTGGGTCAACCCGCTGGCCCTTCTTGTAGGGCCAGAGGCCCAGCCTACAAAGGAGTTCCAGGCCCTTAGGCCTCTCAGAGAAGTCCCCTGGATCTCACTGACTTCCCATGAAGTACTGAGGACAAAGAAGTTTGTGTCTCTAGCTCCCAATTTTGTATGCTGGGTGGAAAGAAAGTTCAAGGATAAAGCTTAGTTGGTTCTGCCTAGAGGTCAGGGGCTGTTTTAGGCATTTGCCAGACAAGCTGTCCAAGCAGTTAAGCCATGGGAGCTGAGACCCTAAGATGTCAGATCTGGTCTTTCCCTGTCACCACCTTCCTGGGTCCCACTGTGAGGCCTGGAGCGCAGCTCTAGAAAGGCCAGTTCTCCCAGCACGCCTGCTCTCTGCGGGAACTGCCTGTCTGCGGCTCAGCAGGCACCAAACTGCTTCAGAAATGCAAAACAGTAAAACTTCTTATATAGCAAGGCCTCCAGGCTTGATTTCAGACCAAACACAGCTGTCACACTTGAGGCACTGCTATGTCAGCTCTCTCCTGCCTGGGTCTGGCTGGCACAGATCATCAAACAAAGCAGCTTTGCTATAAATAGAGAGAGTAACTACTAGGAGTTTCAAGTGTCCACTCCAGTCTGAAGGAGGGAGACTTGAATCAAGAGTGTCTGGGCCCACTTATCATTCATCTCAGTCTAGAAAGGTGTGAAACAAAGATGTGGCCTTACAGTACTGCTTCAGACCTGCTGTTCCTCTCCTGTCTCTAGGTTCCTATCCATGACATATTTCACAGCCTTCAAAGTCAAAGATCACAACTGACCCTAGACACCTGCGTCCCCTGTGTCTGAAATACAACAGCCATCATTTAAACCTACTCTCCTGGCCACGAGCAAGCAAAGGATCAGAATCATGTGTGAAGTTACGGACATGAAGAACAACCAGCGACCCGGGGAGCAGATTGTAAAGTAAAACTGCTTTTGAATGTGTTACACGAGTGGGATCTGGTCAAATCTGGGTAACGTGTTTCCCCAACTCATGGATCACTGGGCAATATTGCCAGCACCTTGCATGCCTGACAGTGCTTGGGTATCTCGAGGAGTCGACAGAGCTGCAATAGCTTATAATGCAGGCCTGAGCATCCAGAGGACAAAGTTGTATATATATGGAAATTACTCCTATAATCAAGAGGAACTTCATCACAACTAAATTCAGACTGACAGTTTTGGAGTAGCATCAAACTTTTCACTGGGCAGGAGGACGAATCCCAGCCTTCATGAGCAGTCACAGATGAAACTCTACGTGCTTAGACACAGTCACAACATCCTGCTTATCTAAATAGTATTTTTGCCTACTGCACAAAGTAATTAGAGGGTTATTTAAATTTGAATAAAATTATGAAGAAACAAACATTCTTTTTGCATGAATCACATAGAAAATGTCCTCTTCCACTACTGCAACAGCAGATTCAGATTAACTGCATTTAACCGTATTGTAGAGAGGAAAGTAGAGTTTAGCACTTTCTCTTAGAGGTAAGGCCACAGCTTCTTCACAGCTAAAAAAGTATTGAAAGTGTCCTTCAGCTTCTTTACTTCAGTTATGCAGCTGACTGCAAATTGTCTCTAGTGCTTATGCATTCAAAACCATAATTACCTTCTGAGTAATATGAAAAAAGGGAAAACACATTCCATCCTATAACAAAATGGCAGATTTTACAACATTACACAGAACGGAGGGTCTTCTGTTGATCCCTTTTTTGTTTCAGGAATTATGCATTGAATATTAAATAAGATCTATTACATTATTAAATTGAGTTTATTTCCACTGGGACATGAAAGATGACTCTTTCCAATTAAAAGCTCAGGATCAAAATGGAGTGGGCCTTCAGAAATTCCAGGATCAGGCTTTGCTATTATTTGATGCCATTGCCTATCCAGGTATAAGGTACTCAACTCTGTACGTCTTATATATTTGCAGCATATGATGGGAATATGGGTATTTTACCAATGACAAAAATGCAGTGACTTTTTTTTCTTTGAGACCCAATTCAATGTTTAACTGATTTGCTACATATCTGTGAAAGGTTCTTTTTCCTCCTGCAGTATGTAAGGTGTTGGTATGACTCTTGATACGACTCTAGACCAAGCGAGAAATTATAAAAAACAAACAAACAAAAAAACAACTCGGGAACAAACCCAAAAGACTGTGCAGTGAAGAACAGTTCTGTAGAAGAGACCTCTTCTTGCAGTTTCTAGAGTTCTAGAGTGAGGTTGGAGGCAGGATGGAGATGAAGAATTCTTTGACTGCATATTCACTTCCTATTCCTCCTAAGTGATACCTCCCTGGCAGTAATGTTGGTTGGCTCTGAGTATTTTCTAGTTGTCACCAACCACTGTGATCTAGATTAATCTAGTCGCTTGTTGCAGCCTCTATATCCAATTCCAAAGCTTCCATTTTCTTCCAGGAAACATTCACTCCCATTCAAATAGTTAAGATTTTACTGTTTTTATTCTTACATACAATTCTTAGAATGAAACTCATTTTCTCCTTTTACTACAGAATTGCAATAAAATCAGTAAAACTTCTATTGATTTTGGGATGCATTGCAAAAAATAAAAAATGAAAAAAAATCCATCAATGTTAAGTGAAATGACAGCTTTCCAATTTATTACCAACAGGAAATGGGCACCACAGCACTAAACAAACTTGCAGTTACTAAAACAAAGAGCTTCTTCATCTATTCCAGAGGATAAAAATAAAGTATTTTTCATTCTCTAAAACTTCCCTTTATTTCTTCTGGCATCATTACTCTCCGTTTGTAAGCAATAAATTTTGTAAAGATGGATGGAGAATGAAACATATCTGGTTTCAAGTATCATTTGTTATTTAACATTAATGCTTACTGCCTTAAATTTTATCTATGTTTATAATTCTAGTGATGGAACAGCCAACACTACGCTATCCTACAGTAAACCTACAGAATTCAGATGTAGATCACACTTCACAAGAGAAACACTATGATTAGTACTTTTCATAAGAAAAGGTGAAGCTTCTGTACTCCTAAATTATATAATAAAGTTTTGTAATACATAATAAAACGGGTGAAAAACCTACAGTTACACACTGATTATTCACATTAATCAATTAACTACATCTTTATTATTAGTTTCTGACAAAAAGCTCTCTGATGAAAAAGGGAAATTTTATTTAAACAGAGCTTATTTTCCAGAAACTTAAATTTTACAGGAAAATTTCCACCAGATTTACACTATGCTTCAGATTTTTACAATTACCTAAAGTATGAAAATCCAATTACTGTTAGAATTCTGAGGTCTGGATGTCTACACAGAATTAGATGGAATTTAGTATAATTAGACTGAATCTCTAGCTAACACATTTTCAACCTGATACAAGTCAAATTCTGACTTTTATTTACCTTGATGTGTGTCAGTAATACCAACTCCATTAATATCAGCATAGCTAATTATTCCTTTGCTCAACTGAAACAACAGTATTAGTGGAAAAAGTTTGCAGACATGAGAATAATTGCTTGCAAAAGAAAATCTGTTTTCAAGATGAAAAGTCAGTGCCTTTGCTTTGATTTGTATGGGCATAGGGCATCGTTCACATCACTTCCCGATGTAAAACTTTAACAAAAGGAAAAAAAAAAAAAAAAAGGCAAGAATGAGCAAAATAAATTAAATAGATTAGACTTCAGTTCTGGCCTTGGCAATCTGTATATGCAGTTCCCCTTCAATTTAGAATATGACTACACTCCATAAATGACGAATTTTGGTCCTTTTATTATCTTGATTTTAACACATCTAGAGCAGGAAGCTATGTAGTGTTCTCTTTCACAAAGAAGAACAATGCAAAATCACAGTATACATACGACAGCAACAGGGACCCAAAGTGAAATACTTTAGCTTACAAATCACATAGCTAACCAATTTCATGCAAGAAAATCATCCTCCATCAGAGTAAGCAAGGAGAATTTAAAGTATTTTTTAATCTAGCTTCCTTCTCTTTTGATTATATTTCTGTAGCCTTAAAACATGAAAAATAAGACTTAACATTTTCTCTCCTGAAGTATTTACACTGAAAAGGTGTAAATACAAAGGATACCTTTTTTTTTTTCTTAATATGACAATGAATTGATTGCATTGCTTCATTATCTATACAGAAATGAATTTCAATCTCTCTGACATTTCTGCACACAAATCTTAAGTTATGGTCCAAACGTCATCTGAAAAAGAAAAAGGCTCAGTTTTGTCTCCTGTCCCCTCTCCAAGCACAGACAGCAATACAAACATTCCACAACAATGAAAGGAGCGATGAGAAATGATGTATGCAGATTTCACAGGGAAAAAAACATCCCAGCAACTCTCTCCAGAAGTACAGAAGGCCATTCTGAGAATACGTAAGTGGAGAGGGTTCACTGCAAATGACAAGGGGCAGAAATGAAACCCAATTTTTCACTACAAAGACAATCAGCGCTTTCACGTTTCTCATACACAATGTAAACAGATTGCATAAAAACTGCATCAAATTCTGGAAGCAGTTGTTTTGCTACTTTATGGCCTAGGGAAAAAAAAAAAAAAAAAAAAAAAAAAAGGATTTAACTTGTCAGGTGCCCAAGAAAGTCTCCCATGTATACCAGCACACCCCATTTGCATGTAATCAGAACACAGCGAAGAAGCTACAAACTTGTGTTTAGGCAACAATAAGGAAAAGTAGTGATGGAACAGACAGAATCATGCACACATGTTGATATTGGGAAAACGGTCTTAAAAGTGAATGCCAAATTCCTTCACCATTATTTAAAGGTAGTAATTGACAAAAGATAGGAAAGACCAGTCATTGTGTATTATTTTTATACATTTTTGTAGCTCACAGAATCTCAGAATGGCTGAGGTTGGAAGGGACCTCTGAATCCAACCCCAACCCCACTGCTTTGGTGGTCTGTATAAATTAAATAATTTAGACATTAAATCATTTAGCTAATGACTATATCAGCACTCAGTGCCTCTTAACTGCTGCTAGCTTCAATCCCAGCTTTTGTGCTCCCTGCCAGTTCTGCTGCTGGTCGGGAAAGAGACGACCACACTACAGCCTTCCGCAGTGCATATCTTAAGTCAGTCCAGACCACGAACAGAGGTTTCCGCAAGCTCTCTGTTACCTTACCTGTTTCTCCCCATACAAGCACCCCTAAGAAAGATGAAAATTTCATGTGCACAGGTGACGTCCTGACCTCATTACAGTCAACAGCAAAACTCCTCATTGGTAAGTAAAATCCTTGCCCTTTACAAGCAAAGTCCTAAGGATGCCGTGTGCTGCTTAGCAAATCATTTAGCAGATACCCCTTCCTATTGCCCTCTTTTGTAATGTGCCTAGTGACCTGCATCAGTATCAATGACATACATTAGTATATGGGGAAAAAAAAGACTGGCTTATCAGCTCTAAGAAGTGCTAAAAGAAGTCTCATCGCAGTAAAAGGCTGGTACTGCTCCAGCCATCAGCACCTCACTGAAATGCAGTAAAAACCTAGGCTTACACACCAATTCATCACATTAACCCTGCAGCTTCTTCTGTAGTTTCTGTTGAAAGCTTTTAGACCAAAAAAGCAAATACTGATCTCATTTTCTAATCAAAGGGAAGCTCTGCACTCTTATTCCAAACAATTAAAAAGTAACAAGCAGCATTTTCATACCAGGACTGTAACTTCTTTCTTTCATGGAGAAAAAAGGTTATAGCCAGACAGAGTGGGAGACAAGGCATATATGATGGCACACAATAAATAGACACCCTTTATGTTCTTCCAGATGACTTTGTGTAAGAAACCGGGATTTACTGAGAGCAGTGGAATATTCCCTTTGATGTTTACGCCATTCACAGATCTTGTTAAGAAACTAATATGTTTGAAATAGGAGAACTAACACCTCTGAAGGGCTTTAGTCAGCTTTTCTTCATCGCATTACGTTCAGTAGTGCTTTGTATTACGTGCAAATCATCCACCTTCCAGCAACGAATGAGCACATGCAAGAGGAACAGACTGTTACGCTGCTACCACAGGCTGTATCCATTTACAAATGAAAATACCTTCCTCTGCCTTGGACCTTCGTTTGGTCTCCTCTCCAACTACTGACTGTCAGCTCTGCAGCCCAAAGGTTCAGGGTCCCAGACTGACGTCTTCATTCTGCTCCTGTTGATGAGATTGAACTCCAGGTGCCCTCGACTCCCTACCTACTTGGATTTTTATGCTAAGGAAAACCAAGCACGCAAAGGCCACATCTAGCTGGCAACCTCCAGCTAGAACCCTGGTGAGGATGATGCAGGTCAGCTGAATAGACCTAAACCACATCAGAGGACTTTATAAAATGGAACTACCATTCCTCACAAAGGTTCTGTAAAGATTATTTTGTGATATGCAGATACTTGCAGTAAAGAGTGAGGAATTCTTTCATTATCTCAGACAGGTTGCTGAATTATTTAATGCTCATGTTTTTGCTGTTTAGAGTTTGCAGTGATACACTTATCACTCACAGATGGTATGTTCTGTCTTACAACAATTTAGGGGGGACTTGGGAAGATTACAGCAGCTGCACTTAGAAAATTAAGAAATTCTTTCCTGCCCGTTCTATTGTTTTCTGCTGAATATGATAAAACTCACTATTCTAATACCAGCTCCTACTCCTTAAGAGACCAAAACCATGTGTCCGAACACTGGGAAGCAAGCTGCAGGTCCTGGTGTGGATGCTTGTCTTCCCCTGATTACGACTGCAGCAGCTTCCCTACCTTGTTTTCAGTTATGTTTGCAACAATTGATACATGTGAAACTAAACAACTTAAACATACATGCAGTTTTAGCTGCTGAATATCATTTCATTTCATCTTGCTGATCTTCCTGTTTATAACACATTTTCATGAAATTATACACAGTATGTATTTATATCCTAAATAAAACAGCTTAGGTTATTAAAGCTTATTAATCAATAGGATATTAATCGATATTGATTATACTGTCTATCAAAAGAGGAAACATGAAAGGTTAAAGTTGTACCTGTACCTACTGTATACTGTCAGCAGTATATACCCTCTATTTTTAAGCTATGTATGAACACCTAAATAGCTATAAATCAGGCAAAATGCCAATAAGCTATACACGTTAAACACAAAATACAGTTACTATGTGCATGCTGCTTAATTTCCATTTGGAATTCAGTGTTTCAAAGTTTTGTCTTGGAAATCTTACTTTCATGCCAGCAGTTCACCCACCTCTTGTTAAAGCAAGGTTTCACCTCAATATTTAGGCACACTAGAGACTTAATGATAAAGGTCAAAACTCACGTAATTAGAGTTTTGTATAATTGAAACCCTAGACATAGGCTGTTGATGTCATTTTCTTCATACGTGGCTATAAGATAAATATTTTAATACATGCAAGGTATGTTAGAGTAAAATTCCAATGTCACATTACTAAAATAACATGATTCAGGAACTTTTCTGATAAGAACTGTCAAACAGTGTTTCTACTGTGTAAGGTGTAATAACAATTTCTTCAAAGCATGTAATAGCTTGTATTAATTTTATGGTCTCCCAACAGTAGAGTTCTGCTCGGTGCCTTATTTGTACATTTTCAAAATCTTGTGCTATTTAGCAATTGGTACATTTACCACCATGGAGTTTTAGGAGTCCCCTTTACTCAAACACTACACCTCATCTGGAATACTGCCCCCAGTTTTGGTGCTCCCAGTAAAAGACAGTCCAGCAGAAGCCACCACAACAGTCAGGGGCTGGAGAAGCTACCCTGTGAGAAGATGTTGAGGGAATTGGGTTTGTTCAGCCTGGGGAAGAGATGGCTTCGTGAGGACCTGTGAGCAGCCTGACAGTGCCTATGAGGTTACCAAGAACATGGAGCCACGCTCTTCACAGACGTTCATGACAGAAGAACATGAGACAACAATCATAAGTCTTCAGAATATTTGCAGGCTGGGGACATTGTGATCCAGAACTGGTATTGCTATGCTTTCTAACCCCTGCTGTTTTTCTTCTATTAATTTTTCTAAACAGCTTTTGAACTGCATAGATTTCCTCACAATCTTTTCAATTTCCCATGAAATTATACAAATTTCCTCCTGATCTGTTAAAATTCCCTACTGCCTATACCCACACGTAATGCTGTTAGCACTGATTGGAACAGTCTTTGATCATGGCCTCATCACAGCAACCTACCTGGCTGTTAAGCTTTGCATATATTACTGTGTAACGCTTACCAGACACTCAAGTGACTTTCTCCTAATGTAAACTAAAGGCTGGAAAACAAGGCACAAAAAAGTGATGGTGAAAAATGGTGGCTCTCACACCAGCAGGAATCACTTCCAGGGGAAACCTGACAACAGTAGCGTCAGGGTCTGCAGGTGCAAGGCCAGAACAACAGTAGGAGAACAGCAGAAAAAGAACGTGGAAAAACACTGCAGCAGCTTGCTTCTGTGAAAACTTACAGAGCTCCAAGTGACAGGCAGAGTGCAGAGCTGCAAATGGAAGACCCTTATCAAACAGTTAAGGCACCTCAGACACTGTGCAGCACACCACCTACTTCATGAATAAGTTACGGCTCAAGTTTTCTCATACCTTGGATGCTCACAAGACTCTGACTTACTCTTCAGGATTGCCAGTTTCTCTGATGGATCTGCACTGCCTTTTCAAGACACTCTAGATAAAGCTTTCCAGGTTAAAACAGCACAGAAACAAAAGTTAGACTCATCCCGCGTGACTACAGAGTCTCATGCTTGCTCAGCCTGAGCTAGATAGGTGACTCAATTCTGAGCAAAGCCCCAGAGCCATCCATTCTAGAGAAAGAGCACTCCATATCTTGAACAGAAATGAACTTAAAGACTGAGTGCTTCAGAGAAGAAATCAAATGGTGAAATACAGAATCCAGCATCTTCTGCTTCAAGACTGAAGAACTGGGGGCACACAGAAGAAGTACTATAAGCAGTCATCTTCTTGTAGGCACTTCTGAGTTACCTTTGCTGAAGACTTTCATTTCTTTGAACAAAAAATAGTTTACAGCTATGCAATAACTGTAAAACAAAACTATTTTTATAGTTATTACACATTATAAAGAAACTTCAACAATGTATCATGATTTGTGGGAGATAAACATTAGTATTTATATTGCAAAACACCACCACTAAGAAATTACCGGAAAATAAGAATAAATATTTGCTTCCAGCTATATGCCCGGTTCATAAACTACATAACACATTGAATTAATGCCACAGACAAGTAAATATCTGAGCTTGAAGGCTGTATAACAAAACTTTTCAGTCTCTTTTCCTCATAAAGAAATTTCTGAGTCGCATAATTTCATCTTGCCAGTCTTGACTGTGTAAGAATACGTGAACAGTAAAACCGAGCTCATCAAGCCACAGATCTGTTGAGCCTGGGCCTTGTCCCCAGATGCCCAACAGCATATGAGTGAGGAAGCAGCAGCACCTCCCTGGAATACACTGAAGTCTTCACAATATTTGCAGGTTAGGGACATCCTGATCCAGAACCGTTACTGCTATGCTTTCTAACCCCTGCTATGTTTTTCTTCTATGATTTTTTCTAAACAGTTTCTGAACTCACGTTGACATTTTGCATTGACAAACTTCTCCAGCAAAAAGTTTTATAACTATGTTATATAAAAATGGAAAAGTTTGGATATGTGCTCCCAGGGAAGTTAGGTCATACCTTAGAGTGGAAAGGATTTTGAGACGGACTCAAGGTATTAAAACAGTATTTTTGTACAGAAGTTAAGCACTACCTCATTTCAATTTTTAAGTTGTTTGAAGAGGAAGATACAGAGTAGCATGTATTTACTTCATAATATTATAAATGTTGCTATAATAAAGTTAACACTAGAACAGTCCTAGCCAGCATGGGCCAAAGTTCACAATATAATGCATTAATTCCAGGTAAGTTACCTCAATCAAGAGCCAAATTCTTCCATCACACATGATCATACTAATCCAAAAACTCAAAACCAAATGGAATAAATGAAAGGTGATTTCATCAATAGATGTTACCTCTAAAACTGCCTTACTTACATATCAATTCCAGTAAACAGTCTAACCTTAAGTGATTCAGTAATGCAACCCTCTCCAAGAAAACGCTTACTCCTTCGGAAATCATTACTGAAACTTCAAAGCATGACAACATATTTTATCGTGGAATAGTCCAATGTTCTGTCTCTAAGTGTGAGTTATCTTTTTTATTTTCAATATAACTCATTCAATGTAGTATGCACCTTCCTACTTAAATGCAGCGACAGAACATTTTCTTGGAGAGACTGGAAAACTCTGATACATATCAATTCCTTTAACTTGAATTTCCATTGAAATTCATGTACACCGTATGCATATAGGGAATAGTACATAATTCTCAGCAAATCTGGCCCAAACCTCTTCTCTAAAAGGGAAAAAACCCTCACTCCTGAGAAACAATAGGCTCACAGCATCATGATTCAGCTATGACTGTAAACCAGACATACTTTGTATTGCAGCCTGTATATGCATACCCAAGATAGCTTTAAATTAGCTAGCTTGAATGTTGAGGAATATAAAACAATGGTAGTCTGCTAGGCTGTCTGGTCAATACGTGCTTAACTTACCATTTTGGAGATCACTCGGCTACATTCCAACTTTTTCATCATTTATCGTCAGTTGTAATAGTTCACATACAACAAGATTTGCTTATTTTCAAAACTGTGTCTCTCCTACTAAGCATTAGGCAAATATGAAGAAACTACATTTAGTCACTCTCAATGTTTATGGTAATTCACACCAGGATTCATATCATTTTCATGATGGAAAAATCTGAATTTGATCAATATTTTCAGTGTCCAAATTAAATTTTAACAGCAACTTCCATGGGAATATCTAGGGTAGCAAGACAAACAGATGAAAATTATGTTCTGCTTTAAATGTCTTCTAGAAAGTAGATTGGTTTTGTAACGTAATCTCTTTTTAACATTATATTTTTGCATGATAGAAGATATACTATTCTATTATAGCATTATTATTTTATTGTGTTGGGTTTTTTTGTTTGTTTTTATTATTATTATTATTATTATTGTTATTATTGTTATTATTGTTATTATTATTGTTATTCAAAGAGGAATGGCCACACAAAATTAAGCATGTACTGGGACTTTAGTAGTCGGGTCACTATTTCCTTTTTGTATTTGAACTGCTGTCAACACAGGAAGACAGCACCAAGCAGAAGACACACAACAGCTTACAAACCACTACTCCAGCTTCGGCACGCAGACTGTTCTTCATTTGTGGAAAAATAAGGTTAATGGAAAACCAAACACCACTGGTTTGAAAAGCGGCATTTTAATGTCAGGTTGAAAATATTTGCATGTATTAAACACAGACTTTGATACCAAAATGAAAAGCAATCTGACACTGAGAGCGGTGTTTTGGGAAGGCTTCACTAACTGTGGTGCTGCATTTGCATGAACTTGGTCACCACGAAGCATAATGGCACGGTTTCCTCTTTTAGGAATTCCCAGCTGACAATGCCAATTTCATACAAAGCAGAGCTATTGCAATATTTATATGAAGAAGCTGGCACCAGCACTAGGTAAATATGACTGACTCGCTTTCCTCTGGGGCCATGACATGTTTTTTTCCTAACATTTTGGGTCAGATCTCTGCCAGCATAATGAAAACGAGGTGTCAAAATAGTGCATAATTGTATCGTTGACTGTGAAAAGCTATATATAGTTGAGACTTATATACGTTATACATATAATGATGCAACTGGAGTAGTATGAGGGGATGGAACTGCCTTCCAAGAGCGCTCTGGTCCTGTGACAGAGAACAAGCCCGCATTTCTCTCTGAACAAAGTGGGCGTTTGGGTACAAAACAAACGTGGGCTGAGGCCACTGATCCAGGAATGCACTGGACATGAGAGAAGAATTTAAAAACAATAAATAAAAAAATAATTTCAAGTATCGAAAGATCTAGGGAAGCTGTTGGGGAACCGTGAGGGGGGAAGAGGGAGATGAGGGAGGGGAGACAGCAGAGGGAGTCAGGAGAGGACGTCTGAAAAACCTTAATGTTGAAATACCTTCCTTTTTTGTTCATGGAGTTCTCGGCAAAGCGCACAGGCCTTTGTAAGCCTGCAAATTATACCCTGAATAACTGTCACAAAACTATTCTTCTGTCACAGAGATGAAATGTCACGGAACTGGAGCTGACAATGTGGAAAGACAAATATGCTTTAGATTCCTTGTTTTCCATGCCCGTGATATTCCGTGCTGTTTATGACAAAGATTCTCAACAGCTTTGGGGTTAGAAAAGCACATTCATGCATTTTCACGTGTCAAAGGGTCTCCACGATTCGCCTCAGCACTTCATGCCCCGCGTCAGGCTTGTTCTAAACACTTCTTCCCTATTTCACCCCCGTGCAGTTTAAGGATGTTCGCAGCCCTCCTCAGAGCGCTTCAAACTGCAGCGGGCTCGGGGTGAGTCTCTCAAAGAGAAACACACATTCTGTGCGGTACAAAGTAGCGTATTTCTATTTCCCTACCGCGCCGATAGGCACAACCGATTAACTAACGCTGTGTTCCACCGCAGACTAACCCCAGCCACCTCAGGCGAGCCACAGACCCCCAGACCGCCCCCCGACCACGCACCCCCGGCGGCTCCGGGGGGCACCGAGGGGCTGAGGGGAGCCGGGGCCGCCCCGCTCCCCGCCCGGCTCCGTCCCCTCACGGCCGGGGCTGCCCGAGGAGACCGGCCACGGCCGCGGCCCCTGCGGGGGAAGGCAGCCCGGGCACGGGGAGCCTCGCAACTTCCCCAAAGCTGCCCGAAGCACCGCGGGCAAAGCCGGGGAGCGCCGGCCGGGGGATCCCGGTGCCACTCACCTTCCCGCGCCGCCTCCTTCCTTATCTCTTCGCTCGCGGGCTGCAACTTCCAGCGCTTTCCCCTGCTGCCATCTTCCAGGGGGAAAGGAGCGGCGAGGAAAAGTTGGCGGTGGCGGTGGGGTCAGGGGGACATCGCCGTGCCGGGGCGGGCAGGCAGGCGGGCAGGCAGGCAGGCAGGCAGGCAGGGCGGCGGCGGCGGCGGCGGCGGCAGCTGGCGAGGGGCTGCGCGCTGCGATGGCAGCCCGTGGCGACACGGGGAGGATCGGCTAAAAATAGCCGCCCGGCAGCCGGAGGGGGGAGCCCGCCGGGATGCGCCGCGATCCCCAGCGCCGCCGCTGGGGGGGCCGGCGGGCCGGGCTGGGCGAACGCCGCGGGGAGCCGGCGGTGGGGGCAGCGCCTCGGCTCCGGGGGTACCGGGAGGCGCCCGGGCACCAAGCCGGGGAAGGCGCGCTGCGGGGCGGCTGCACGGAGCGGGCGGGGTCCGGCCCCGCTGCGGCGGCGGAGGAGGAGATGGTAGGGCTCCTCCTGGGCCCTGCCTCCCCCCTGTGCCCCGGGGGTTCTGTCGCTTCCCCTCCGAGGCTGTGACCGGCTCTGGGAGGTCTCTCTGTATCTCGTGCCTCTCGGCAGCCTGCCCTTCCAGTCCGAAACTGCACGTGCGCCTCGCCCCGTGGCCTCGGCCTCCTGTCAGGCACGCCAGAGGTGTGCAGGGAAGGGTGACGAGGTGTGGCGGCGTGGCTCTGGGCTGGCGTTGTCCTCTGGCTCCACTGTAACATTTGCCATGTGGATAAAGTGGGCATGTGTAGGCCTGGTGGGTTTTGGCCCCTCAGGTGGTCGTAAACTGTCAGTATTGCACATTTCTGCAGCACCGCTCAACTGTGTTCTGTTTGACCTCTTGCTTTTAGGTCTTTTTACCGGTCTTGATGTTTATGGATGCTACCTACTCGGGATGAGGACGCTCATTTTTCTGAACCCACATTAGATGTCTTCTGTGGTAATGACAGTCTCCAGAATTCACTTTTCCTAATACCATTTCATATGGCATTTGAAGTGCTTTAGTCTATTGTGTTTTAACTGCATTTATTTCTAATCTAAATTTATGGATGCATGTATTCATTACTTGGGAGAGATAGGAGCGTCTCCATCTATTTGTCCCCTTCCAGGAAAAAGTTAGCTTCAACACAGTCTAGTTCTTGGAAACCTAAGCAAAACAAAAATTTGTTAGCTATCTTCTGCCTACAGGCTTTGGAATTTGTATTTGTATTTATATATTTCCATTTGCTACTATAGAAATTTCACAGTGTTTTTCATAATGTTTTCAATTTTTTAAGACTGACTACATATTCTTTACAATATAGTGCAATGTTAGGTACAATGTCAGATGGTAGGTTTTCAGAAACAAATGCTTTAAACTGTTGTTTCCAAGAGTGGTGAAGAACTAGTTAAGACTAAAAGGTAAAGCTGGTAACTAAAGAAAGGGATTTGGGATTTGGGCCTGAATGTCATCAATTGCTCAAGGGACACAACAGATGAAAACTCCAATGTGGACTGCAGTGCCTTTTGCAACCCTCAAAATAAGTCTCAGTTCTCAAAATTAGAAATAAATCTGTGACTGTGCGTGTTTCAGCTTGGAGAGGAATCTCATTATTTTGCTTTGATTTGCATTTGAGCTTGGGGATTGGTTTTGAACTTATTGCTAGATTTTGAGTCATGGAGCACCACATGACAGGTCTGGGTCCAAACTGGCTGATGAAATCACACCACACTGTCTCTCTGACAAATGGATGCTCTTCAACCTGATACATACATTTGTTTCATTATGTACTCATGTCCTCTCTCTACTCAAAGGAAGCATAGGCATTATAATTATATTCTAGAGGAGTAGTCACTATTTTAATGCTTCATTGGAAACTCATGAACATGAACTCAGGCTGGCAATGACAGGCTTCTCTGAGACAGCTTCAAGTTTTGGTGACTGATGTGCTTGCTGTACTCAGTTCCACTCAGTGCTAAGTAATATAATTAAGTGTTGCACGGTAATATTCAGGCAGCCTTTATCTTGCTTTTGCTAGACCCAGTATTCCTATGCCATTCCTCCATTATCAACTAATCCTACTGACCAAAAATGATTTATGGGTTTGCCTGAATTGCTGGAGTGGATATGTGTAACTGTTTTTTCATATGTAGTATTCCCCATTTTATCACTGTCTTTCTGAGTTATTGCAAACATTTACTGAAAGTCAAGGGGGTGAGAAAAGGATGTGGCAAGCCTGCATTATAATTTGTAAGTTTAATTTATAAAACCCAGGGTGAGGTACTGAATTCTTTAAAACATTTTCATCCCTAAAATGAGACTTAAATCATTCCTGTAGCTTCATCCCTGCTGGATTGGGAACTGGTGCCTGCCGACCATTAGAGATTTGATGACCATCACGTACACCTTAATTTACTGTAACTGGGATTTGGGATAGAAAAAGCTTGTATATTTTTCACACAGAATATGAGTAAGGTCGTTTTTGAGAGGGCCACAAAGGTTTTGGAAACCACACAGAAACATAAAATTGTCTTCCTTGTGGTTCCTCATGAGATCAGAATACTTTTATATGGGACAGTGAGAGAAAATCCATAATAAAAACTTCATGCTTCATCGTACATTCGATTTTACGTTCTATCCAACTACTTCCTCACCTGAAAAGTCAGTAAGGGCTATGAGGAGAAAAAACATAAACATTTTTTTCAGTTAGAAACATTGAAAATATTGAGAACAACAGAAAAGCTAATGTATACAAAATTCTGTAACATTCAATAAACTATTTCTCACATTGATTTTTTGGTATCGTTAGTACTATGGAAAAAATATCTTTCTGAAGTTCCATGACTTCACTGGAAACTACCTTAGGTATTAAAAAGCCACTGAGGTACAACACTCATGAAGCAGTACTTAAAACCAGGAGAGAGATGACAAACTAGTCTGACTCATTTATTTGATGTTGTATGCCAGCTCTTTGCTGAAATAATTAGTCCTTTTTCATGTATTTCTGTTACTCAGCTGTCGGACAGCAGATCATTTTCGTTATCTCTGGCACTCAACAATTTTCAGTTGTTTTTCCCCGGTGCAGTCTTGCAACACACCTATGTTGCTAGTCACATCCAGAGCAGACTGTTAAGACATACTTTAGAGAGATGACTTAAATTCATTTTTAAGTTCAAAGAAGCAGCCACCTACTCTCTGAATAAGACAAGTAAGTACCTCAGACTTAGCTGATGTTCAGGCTTTAAGTTCCTTTCCAATTTTAAATGGAACTCATAGCTCTCTGCTTTTTGTCTTCAGAGTCCCGAGAAGTTCAAGTCATACTGCTCTCCTCTGCAGAAATCAATACCAGCTGCCTCTCATCTGGCCCCTTTTCAGCTGTATCAGTCAGATGCTTCAGGTCACTTTTTTTTTTTTTTTTTTTTTTTTTTTTTCCGAAAGGGATTAGGGATTTTGGTACCTAAAAAAAGAAATCAACTGATACCTCACATTTTGTAAAGAACATCCATGCACCACGTGCTTAAAGTATGTGGTCCCTTCTAACCGTTATTGTGCAATTCTCTTTATATGCTTTATATATATATATACACTAATGCTTACAAGAGTGTCTACTGTTGCAATTATTTGTATTTTACTAGAAAAGTGTACATTAATTTCTAAAATACCAAGATTTGCTTTCTTCTTTAATAAAAATACGCGAATTTAGCTGGGGTCTAACTGATTTGTGGTATCTTTTAGTCTGTCTGAGAATTAGTTAAATTCTTTTGGGTAAGACTGCCTGCCTTTAATAAGTATCTTGCTCAGTGGCTCATAAAGATGAAAATCTTAGGTGTTTCAGATTGGATATACTTGTCAATTTAGTTTACAGAAAGTGTTTGTTTTTTTTCCTGAAAAAAGAACAGTGGTTTGGCTGATCAGATGCTTTTACGTAGTTCGTAAATAACCACTCAACTGCTACAGAAGTAGGCAATGCAAAGAAATCAATGCAGACACCAACATTCTAAATATATTAGAGATTTTTGTACTATTATTAAAAATAATAGTTTTATATATACTCAGATATCTTTAAAAATATATTTATTGTGCACTGGAGATAATTTAATGTGTGATTAGCTCTTCCAGTGCCTGGGCTTTCAGGAATGTATACACATAACTACATTCGATAGGACTATTCAGGTGGTTAAAATTAAACATGTTATTACCCTTTTTTTAGTGCCAATGGTTAGCCAATATTTGGAAATTTGTGGGTTGTTTCTTAGAAACACGAGAGAGTCATGTATTTTTTGATCCAGACCTATCTGTATGCAGAGAATATAAACAAATCTTGTCTCCTTAGATGTATTAAGTATGAAATGAATGACAGGACCCAGCTACTTGCTCAGAATGCCAAGTCTTTACACTGCCTTTGCAGAGCAGCACTGTGCCCCCAAACTATTTCTTTCACTCCCCTTAAGTAAAGGTTTTTAAGTGCCCCCTAATGCTGTGGGGAACTGGATAAAAAGAGAATCCAAGTCAAAGGCTTGGATGTCTGTTCAAAGATTTCCTGGTAGCTTTAGACTAACCAGATCTGAGCCTTTTCCTTGCTTTTCTAGACTGTCCTTCATTCTTGATCCCGAATCCTCTGCACCCTATCTGCATAATCCCCATGTTTTCTAGTTGTTCTAATTATTGTTTTAATTGTGTACTTAATTTTCTGGTGTCCGTGCTTCCTGCTAGCAATGAATGTACAGTTCCAACAAAGGAGTGCATCTGTATTCACACCTCATTGTACAAATCTTAGTTGATAGGTCTGAGCACCTGTATCAGCCTTGCCATGACTATCCACAATCTGGAAGGCAGTTTCTATTCCTTCTGCCATTACTAATCTAGCAGACATTAAAATAGTCCTTCACTTACCCTGAATAGAAAATGGATTTTATCCGAACAGGGATAGACTGTAACTATATCAAGAACTGCCCACAGCTCATAAATATATCTAGCTTTAAAAATTCCAGTATTCATCAGTCTTTCTGAAAATGCTAAACAAGTAAAATAAATAAATAAATACAAATAAAATAAAAATAAAAATGCTTGGCCTTTGTACTTGGTATGTCTTGTTTGCTGCTTCATAATCATTTTTAGAAGACAAAGAATATTGTAAGTGAATATCTTTAATTCCTAACTGAACTACTTTTTTAAAAAACAAGCTGCATTTAATTTGAGAAGAGGAACTCTGAGGAACACATTAAAACTGACCTGACCATGCTGGTTGGGATGGACAACTACGTCTGGTTTTGTCATGCGCTTATTACAATTAACTGCGTTAGCAGATAGAATAGGTTGAAGGAATGAATGAGCCTGAGATTACACAGACCTTTCTTACTGTAATGATTCATCAGGTAGGATTTGTTTCAGCTTTCTGCTGTATAATTATTTTTTTATTATCCCACGCTCTGTAGTGATGGCAGCGTTGTGATGGAGAACAGGAGGAAGTTACTACTGGGAGCCTGTGTCAATAAGCTTTGTGCATGATGGTGATTCACCGATGTTCAAGCACATCAAACAGGTGCACATGAATATCTGAGCAAGTCTTCCACCATTCTGGGTGAGGGGAACAAAATATTTCAGTGACATTATTACTTCTTGCTGTGGTTTCTTTCCTCTTGTTCTGAAATGCCAATATCCAGTAGTTTTTTTCTTTCCTGAGATCCTATAGCTCAGCCACGAGGGCAATATGAACCAGGATGTCCATGGAAAGAGAGATTTTCCTGCACAGTTCTCAGCCATGAAGAAAGATTATCATTGACATGGTCTTGGCTTTTCCGGCTGAGGTAGGTGAACTGTGCTCTAGATGTTTCTGTTGTCTTGGTTGACTTAAACATTGTTGTGACCACTCTGTAGGATTTAGCTCCATTGTTTAACAGTTCCTCATAGATAATTATACAAACATTGGATAGTTTTGCAATAACATTTGATATTAACATTAAAGTATGTGTTTCATTTTATTGGTTGACTTCCGTGGCTATGGAAGACTGTTAATGGAATAAAAATTGCCCTCTAATTCCTAGGCAGGTGGTGATGAAAGAGAAGGGCTTAGTTGTCTGTTATGAACTTTTACAAATGCAGTATATGCTCCCCTCCCAGGTACTGCTGTCAGGCTGTGCAGCTCCCCTTTCAATTTAAGATAGGGATGCAGGCAGCCTGCTGTTATCAGTTTCTACCTGGCGATAACCTTGTCAGCTTGCTTTTGGTATTCACATATTATCAACCAAATAACACTGGTTTCTGAAAATGACCAGTTCCACTTACATTTCATGATGTGTTGAAAGGAAAAACGTTTGTGACTGAGTAAGAGAAGGAAGGAGCTGTCAACCCTGTTTTGTGATTACTGCCCACAAATGTTCTCACATTTTACTTCAAAAAAGTGTTCTGACAAAAATATTAGCACTAATAGTACAGTATGCATATGCTCTCAGCGTATAAATAGTGCAGCTTCATCTGACGAGATAGCTGAGGGCTCTATCCAATGACTTTAATGAGATGTGAGGTTGCTCAGCGCCACATGGCAGGCACTCGGCACGCGTGAGGAAGGCAACACGCTACACTTGCAATCACATGAGGTATGCAGCACCATCAGTTCTTGTCAAAACCAACCAGTCACAGAGCCTCAGTGCCTGCAGCACCGAGTCTTTCCTTCTCAATCGGACGTCAAGAAATGTTTCTTTATCACACTGTCTCAGCGTCCTCCAACAGACACATCCTACAAACAGCAATCTGGATCAGCATCTTGCTTTCACACAAGAACTGGAACTCGTTTGCCCTCACTTAGATGACTGCATTACCCAAGGCTCCCTGTTCAGGCAGCAGGGAGAGATACCTCAGCAGAGCAACTCTTCATTCAGTTGTAGGTGCCCAAAAAGAGGTGAGGTGGATCCCACCTGAGGTGTCTGCTGCTTTTTATTCATTCCTCACAAGGTTTGGTTTTACTACATGAAGGCTTACAGGGGGGGTTTTATCAGCCAGGTTGACAGGAAATAGCCCTTCTCATTCATTCTGTCAAGGAGAGATATCTATACTCTGATTCTGGATTTCTAAAGTTAATATCCAATTAAAAATGCATATGCCATCAAGACAATGCATTGTGTCCAAGACTATCAATTGGATACTGTTTCTATAATTGCAGCATTTTGCAGTTTTAACACTACAATATGGCTGCTGACAATACTAATGCATTGGTTTTATAATATTGACAGTCTCCTGATGAACCTAAATGGCCTACGTTATTTCAGTGAAAAGACAAGGGGTATCTTTTACATGCAAAACAACTCCCATTAGTGATTAGCCTATTTTAAATATCCCAGTCTATTTTTTGTGTTCACTATTGTGTATCATTCTTTTATTTCTGGTTGTTTGCCACAATTACTATTTCTCAGCTAAAGAAATCCAAGAAGTGGTGCTGACGAGAGGCCCACATTTAACTTTTATCAGCCTACCATTTCTTTCGCACATAGCCGCATAACTTTGTAGAGGTCACACGTACTTGTTGTACTGCATGAATGCCCAGTTTCTGAAAGATTTCACACAATGTACTGTACCCTGAAGAGAAAAATGTACTTGCTCCCTGAATACCACCTATTCTGTAGAGGTAAAACATTCAGGGATTTGGAGGTTTAGTTATTCTTTTGTGGTAATGATTATTAAAGAGAATATTTATGAATTGTGCAGTGTAGCATCTTACAAGATTTATGTCACATCTATACACAAATATATATCATATCCATATGATCTGCATCATAGAGGTATATTGTGTATGTGTTTATATGTATCGTATTTATACATAAGTATATATAACATGCACATACATATTCCAGGTTACAGCTGACAGCTGGAGTGCGTGCGTGTCTCTGTATGAAATGAGAAATTTTATCTCAGCCTACTATGGCCTTTTTTCTGGCAAAAGGAATTTAGGAGTATAATAAAACTCACCCGTACATAACCTCTGTAACTCCTCCTATTCCATTGAGGTGCAGTACTAGAATTACAGAAGCAGAAGAAAAATAGAGAAAGCCTGTTCTTTCTCTATTTGTCTTTTGTATGTAAGGCAGAGGAACTATGATCTCTGCACTAAACCATTACTGCATGCAGTGTAGCTACTAGAAAGTATTCAGGTCTGGTTGGAAATAAGGCCAATAAAATAGCAATAGCATTATTTGTTCCAGAACTCATTTTACACATGCATCTATTTGCGTAAGCTTGTTCGAATGTAAAAAATGTTGTGTTTTGTTTGTGAGGAATACAACTGTGCCATTTAAGTAGTCATTCTAAAACTCCAGAAAATCTTAAGCTCATCTGTAAAGTTTCATATTAAGCAGTGATTTCTTGATTGGCACATTTCTATTCATTTACTGTTATTTGTAAAAAAAGAAAAGAAAAGGAAAAAGAAAGAAAAAAGAAAAGAAAAGAAAAGAAAAGAAAAGAAAAGAAAAGAAAAGAA
>CM021766.1:31268046-31397278 GCA_011076525.1 Nettapus auritus | reverse complement strand
AAAGAAAAGAAAAGAAAAGAAAAGAAAAGAAAAGAAAAGAAAAGAAATACAAATAAAAATATTTGTCTATGTGAAAAAGAGAAACTGATCAATAATAATCCCTGTAAAAATATGCAGAATATGCTGGGTCTGCTTGTGACTCCTCAGACACTGACTGAAAATAATAGGGATCACTTTGACAACCATGAGGTCCGATTAGTTTGTGGGATTTTGGTGGTTTTTTGTTGTTGTTGTTGTTTGTTTGTTTGTTTGTTTTGTTTTGTTTTCTCCTGCTGTTCTGTCTAAAACCAAACTTCACAAATACATTTTTCTTCCACTTTCTCTATTGCTCTTTATTGCACTGAGATCACCAAGCATCCTGATAAATTTAAGATGTCATCCTGTCCCAGTAAACTCCAAAGATAAGCAATAGCTGTTATATTTTCATCCAGAGCCTGTAGACTAACACACAACTCTTCAGGATTTAATTGCATACCGGGCATGAATATCCTCCAACCGTACTGCGCATTTCGGGGCCCATGCTGTGGGTAGCAGTGCAGAAGAAGATTGTATCTACCAGCAATTGCAGGTAGTTTTCAATGGTAGGCTGAGAAGCTGAAATACAAAGCAACCTCCAAATCCAGCTGTGGGCAGCTGGAAGGTGAAGAGTTTCACGGTCATTTCTTCAGTATGGAGTGCTGCTTTTGTGGTTTACACCAAATCCTTTCGAATACAGGTACACAGAATTAAGTATCCAAGTCTACAGTGACGTGTTTTTCCTCCTGATTTCAATGAAATACAGCAAGTTTCGATCAGATATTTTTTTGCTCTTGGTTTCATAATGAAAACCATGTAGGGCTTCCCGAGAAGCAGATACAATAGACAGCTCACGCTGCCAATTCTGTTTAGATTCCTTCACCTAATAATGGATGGCAAAATCCAACCAAGAGGGTTGGAATGGGGTCCTGGGTAGGGTGGAGGAACCAGGGGAGGGAGGCAGGGGCAATAGAGCCTGGTAGTGCTCCCAGGATCCTGACAATGCAAAACAGCTTCCAGACATCTGTGCCTTCTCCTGCTTTAGCACTGACATCAAGGAACAAATAGAGGGGTTAAACTTCTCCTTCTCATAAAATGCCTTTTTGACCCAGGTGGCCTCTGCCACCACCCTGGCACTAGGAGCAGAAATAGTGACAGAATGGCATTGTAGCCTTTCCTTTCCCCAGCATCAAAGGCAGTGCCATAAGCTAGGACTTCAAAGTCTTTTTAATATGAGAATTTGGTGGTCGACATGTTGAACAGGCTGAGTATAGGAATACTGATATCCCTGGGCTTTAAAAAGATCTGTCTGCCCTGAAGGACAGACATTTATTGAAAGAAGCCTTAAAGTGCATCCATCTAAAGATGAATGTTTTGCTATTGCATTTTAGTTTTTGTCAAGTTCAGTTAATGGATCCATTACAAATATTACCCAAGAATGCGTTGCTTATCTTTATGGAGGATATCTTCTTTATTTTTTTCTGTAATTAGAAATGTATGAATACAAATAGGAGAACAAGTCTGACAAAGCCTCAAACAATTATAATCCTAAAAATTAGTTTCCTGACACTAAAAGGGGCTGAAATTGCTGGTATTTCTAATTTTCTGAGAGGCGCTATCACAATCAGAATTATTGCATAAAACTGTAAAATTAGATGGTGTGAAACCAATTACTTAAAGATTACCTTTTGAAGTAACAAACTCTTTTTTATTCTGAATGCATACATGCAAATATGACATTTCCTTGAAGTTAAAAATACTCCAAAATACTTCTCAAATAGGCAAACTTTTTGTAATATTATCAAAAAGGTTCCACCGGTCAAGTGAGGAGGGAGATTGTCAGGTAGAATTTATTCACACACCGTAAATTAACCTCTGAAATCAAGAGGAGACGTAAGAAGTCATCTCAGTTAGGAATTGAGCAAATCAAAAAAAGCTGTGGCCATCTTACATTTTAGCAGCTCATGGATAAATTAATTATGTATACCTGAGGCAGCCCATAATCTTTTGCCCCTCTGTGTTTTTCAGTCAAGTGAACAGAAGGGAGGATGCCTGGGAGTACATGGCCCTATTCATGAAGAGCTCTGAGATGCAAGACACAGGTCCCTGTCTCAAAACAGTTTTCGTGTAGAGTATAAATGAACCAAATAAGTCCGTTGTTTTCCCAAATGAGGCAATAAATGCTGATGTCTTGAAGCATAGAAACAGTACATTTATTTTCACATTTGTGCAATAGCAAGCTTTTATTTGGATGCATGTCATTAGGGCTAAGTGAATGGTCTGTAACCGGAAAGAAGCAGGAGAGCTACCCATTCTGAATTCAAGGGCTTAAGCTGTGTTACTCGAGACAGCCTTACACAAATATTTCTGAGTATTTTGTGATCTTTTGGAATGAGCACAAGTTCATCTATCTCTTAGTTACATAACACTGCCACTCTTATGAAAATAGAAAGTAGAAAAACTTCAGCTCTGCAAAAGGTATAGCTGCCCACAGTGTTCCAGTTTATGGGCTCAGTCCTCCAACGCAATGAGCACTTTGGTCCCAGTCCAGCAATCTCAAGTAGCTGCCTTGCAGTATGCACGTGAATAATTCTGCCATGCTACACTGCTATAGCTAAATGGAAGAGTTACAAGGTCCTGACTCCGTAGATGACATCTCTTCTTTACTATCTCTCGGAAATGTTAGAATCACACTTACCGAACTCACTGGGATTTTATACGCCATCATTCATAAAAATTAGTCTGCAGCCTGCCGTATTCAAGTGTGGGAGGACTACAAAATGGGCAAACAGATTTTTTCCTCTTACCATTTTCTTGCAGGAGGAGGAGATGCTGCCAAAAGCTTAAAAGGTTTATTAGAATTTGGAGCGGAGGCTGAAGAAGGTATGGTTCCCCTCTCTACTAGCTGCACATAGCGTAGCATACGCCATACGTCACCTAGCTGGGAAATGCTGCCTAGCCCTTTCCCACCTCTTTATTGAGCTTTGCAGAAAGGGTGACTGCAAAGCTTGTCAATGTCAGTGCTGGTTAGCAGAGGGAGGTTGGTGCCGTCAAAAAGACTTATGCTGCACTCGGAAAACGTGACATTTAGGCTGCTCCAGCACACTCTCCCTCAGAGCTTCTAAAAAAGTTCTGTCTGACCCTGCCAGGACTCCTCCGTGGCTGTGGGATTTCTCTTCTCTTTCTTCTCCCCATGCCATTGGAGCTGTTAACATCAGAAACACTTCAAAATCCATGTCAGGCTTGTCTTCAATGACACCTGTGTAGTCTATCATCATATGAATTGTACTTTGTGATGCACATTATTATTACTAATACTTCATCAACATTTTATGCATCTCACGATGAATGTGGGCTTCTGCATTATCCCATTTTCTACGTGCATCATGAAGTGGCTCCCTTCAATCATTATTGTTACCATCTATGTTATTTGCTTTCTTACTATCTATCCATCCATGTATAATATGACACATTTCCAACCGTAATCTCAGTATGAAAACACCGAGAGCTTTAAAAATTTCATACATCTCCAGAGCACTGAAGGTTACATTTTACCTAAAACAATGTTGAGATGGCTGTCAAAAAGGAAAGTTAAAGTGAAATGTCAAAAGCTGTAAGGATGAAAAGCTGCACATGGTAGATACAAGATTCAGTGCACGGTAACTCCCTCTTAATAAACAAGCAAAGATCTATTGGAAGGAAAATTTCCTTGCATTTGAAATTTAACTGCCAACCATCCACATCCTACACATAACTGTCATAAAGGATGTCTAAATCTGTCCTCATTTATAACATGTGTTGTGACAAGATTTGACAGTCTCTGAAAGAGCTATAATTGCCACCTAAACATCCAGCATTTTGTCAACTGCAATCGTGTTTAGGGAAAGCATTTATTTCACTTTAAAAAAAAACTACCATTTTTTCTTTCTGAATGAGATGACAGATTTTTTTTTTCTCTTTTCTCATTAGGGGTTGCAAGTCAGATTTAAGGATTTTTGTTGTTGTTCCTTTTTTCTTTTCAGTATTTTTCCACTGACAGAAGTTGGAACTTTTCACACTGAAAGAATGATGATTAGCTTGAGGAAACCAACAGCAATTGAACAGAAATATTGTAAGCACATCTACAAAGCTACTGACACCACTGAAAATTTCAGAACGTCAAGCTGATGTTGATAGGCACTCGGATGAGTATCACAGCAGGAACCAAGGTGAAAAAGAGGAAAGCGGATCCAAAAGGATCCCATTATTTGCCATTTTCTTACCTAGAAGAAATGCTATGTAAATTTGTCCACTGCATATAGTCTTTCTGAGGCACACACAAACATCACTGCAGGATGGAGACGAGCTGTTGCTCTAAGAGCCAAAAGCAAGCTTTGGGTGAGGGAAATGTGATGCTTTGGGGCATTAACAGCCTATACAGGAGGGGCTGCAACTAAAGCTCAACCTAAACTCTTACCAGGCCAGAGTTTGTGTCTTAACTGCTTTCCTGAAGTACTGAGCACTCAAAGTCACCACTACCACAGCAAACACTCCCCAGCAGCGTTGTTTTCATTCACTCTGGCAGCACTCATGGTTCTCTTGTGTTTATTTTCCTAGAACAATCCAGCAGTCCAATTTGATTCACAGGGACGCTCACAAAAAGTGAACAGCAAGCTGTGTTTCTGTGAGCACTGGTACCAGAACTGGTAGTTTTTCACATGTGATTGATGTCATGGTGACACAGAAGCAGGACTGCATGCAAAGAGGTGTCCCCAAATAATCCATCTAGCCTTGCTTCCCTGTCCTGCCCTTGCCAAGTGCACTGGCACTAAGAAATGCGTGCTATGTGGCCTGTTCGTACTGTGCTGAGATGGGGTTTTAAGGACGTGCAGGGCAAGCTCTTCCTCTGCTGGCTGCAGGGGTCAACAAATGTACTAAATCTTTCCTCCTGACCGGAGTTTGACTTAGAAATGCACTGGGAAGCCAAAAGAAAAAGACGTGCTGTTTTGCTGTTGGCTTTGCATCTATCTCAAATTATATATTCTGTACCTATGAAGAACTTTCCAATGTTCTTGTTTCAGTGGTGTTGTGTGCTTAGTACAGCCCGTCTCCTACCTATATGCTATTGCTCCTCTGTTGCAGATAACGCAGTGAAACTTTTGACTTCTATCCTTAGGTGGCTACTGGGCTCAGTGGAAACTGGAAGAGAAAACATTAGCAATACAGGACAGAAGCAGGTGCTGACACTGTGGTCAGATATCCAGCAGCTTCGGGTGTCTGTAACTGAAGATAGATGAATGCCTCCATTATTTGCCAATTAGTAGCACCTTCTGGGGAAATGAGGGTTTCCTCATCTGGCTATTGATCTGCACCACACAGTTTTTAAGTATCCTGAATGACCTAGAGCCACATTACTAGTAGAGGGAATCTGGAAAAGAGAGACAGTAGTGAAAGAGGAGGGACTGGAAGGACTTTCTGGAGGAGCGACGATAAGGAAGAAAAACCCAGAACACAGGGAGGAACCTTGGCAGGGAAAAAAAAAAAAAAAAAAAAAAGATATTGAGATATTGGGCTGGGATTCTGGGAAAGAGGGCAGGGAGTTATTGACAGGGCAGTGGACAGAAGGAAGCAGAT
This sequence comes from Nettapus auritus, assembly GCA_011076525.1. Taxonomy (NCBI): domain Eukaryota; kingdom Metazoa; phylum Chordata; class Aves; order Anseriformes; family Anatidae; genus Nettapus; species Nettapus auritus. The sequence goes on along the minus strand of CM021766.1, from coordinate 31,391,650 downwards.
TTCAGGAGACCTTTAAAATGGATGGGAACAAAAAACGGCATGCAGGGATACGAGGAGTCTCTGATAAATGCTCAGCACCTTCCACAACTGAAAAGTGAATGATAGAACCCTTTTGAACTTAGAATTCAACCATTCAGATTTTATCATCATACTTATTGCCAACAAGTACCCATAAGGAGAATTGATTAAAACATTGAAAGATATTTTATGTATTCTAAACAGGTTGCCTTTATTTGGAGGAGAAAGAATATATATGCACTTTACTGGTAAACAACAAGCAATTTTAAAATATTATTTGAGTTTACATTTTTAAACAAGTGTAACAGCTGTGTAGTTATTAAACAAAGCATTGTTTCTTTCTCCGTCTATTTGTTTTTATGATTCCTTGCATTATCTATTTTTTTTCAGACAGAACCCCCACCCTGCAATGGGAACAAATCCAGGAGACAACAGCCAGCAGAAGGAATTTTTGTGAGGTCCCTTCTGAGAGCATTTCCCACATGACTCTGTCAAGGTATGCAATTAATATAACACCATAGGTCATATTTCCAGCCTTTCCAGATAATCTGGCATTCTCCCTGGGGTACGTGTGTCTGGTTAGCTGAGTAGGGAGGAAGAGAAAGTCTTTGATGTGCGAACCTGTGCAACCAGGTCAAGGAACACAGTTAAAAGAAATCCTAAAACAATATCCTAATGACAACTAAATAAAGGCTTTTGAACTTGTAATGGGAGCTTCCATTAAAAGAAAACTTTAAAAAAAATACATGGAAAATTCCATTCCCTACTCTGGTAGAGTTTTAATGGCCGAAGCCTTCACGGTGACAGAGGATAAACTGTGTTCCAATGCTAATGTTTGCGTGCTTATTATTCCACTGTAAGAGACTGGTAATCACTATTTGCATTTAGCTTTCTGGATCGGAAGCATATTATGCCATTTCATCTGAGTGCACCTTTTTCCTAATACTGAACAGCAAGCATTTGGTGGTAAGAATAAGACTAAAATAGCTGTTTTGACGCTTAAATGGATGAAGTTGTGCAGCTCTGAATGCTAATCAGCTGCAGGTAAAAAATGTTTCCTCTTGTGAGAGTTTGCTAAATGTGCTAGCTTGAGCTAAAAATAACCAGCTGACCTGCCCTCATCACAATAACCTTGCAGAACTTGTTTCTCCTTGCATGACTGAAGAGCAGGTGATATAGTCATATATTTTAAGGCAGAAAGAGGTCATTTTGCTCATCTAGAAATTGGATTAATACTGGCACACGTTTCTGTAGCTGATGTGGAAAACCTGCTTTGTGAAGCAGCATTCACACATAAAAATAATTCAAATGCAAGAGTCGATTGAGGAATTCTCTGATTGTTCTTTGTAACAAACCACCACTGTATTATTATATGTGCTTAGCATTCTTGTATGTTGCTATGATACAGAGATGCTAACTTGAGGCAAAATGGTGCCAGCAGGCTACTGACCATCCAAGCAGCAGAGGGCCTGACACTCACTATCTGCTAGGAAGCAATGGGAAGGAGTTCTTGTCAGATGCATCAGCAAAGTGTCCCTGCAACTGAGGCTTCTCCATGCGAGATAAAAGCTGGCCTTGATGGAAATGGAAAGACAGAGGCTTGCTTTCTGATCCTCACAAAGGTGCTGCAGAAAAGGAATTGGGAAATACAATTGTAAGATACAATCAGTAAGACTGTCAGATTCAGACATATACACACTAGCATTGGCCTATAGTGGATTAACAAAGAAAAAAATGCATTTAAACTAGAAAAAGGTTATCTGAAATCCCTCTGTTTCTTGAGTACATTTGCCTCCCTTTCATCCACTCATTACAGGATGACTTAGTTGCTTTTTGAAAAAAGTTTCACCCTCTGTGTGCCCATTCTATTGCAGGGAATGCAGCTGCAGTTGTTTGTTGCTCTTAAATACAGTGGAGATGGCACTTTGTGACTAGAAAGATGACTACACAAGAACACTGGCAACAGATTTGTTTTGAATCCTGCTCTGCAAATGCTCTCTGTAAGGTGAAATTGCATTTCATTGAAAAATAGTGTCATGGATACAGGAGTACAGTTTGTCTTTATCACATTCTTTTTTTATGTGAAACTTGATAAACTTGGAAGTGAGTATTTTCATACACGTCAACAATATTAAGTGGAATGCAATTTCTTTTCAGTAAAATGCTGTGGGTGCTGGATTTTAGGAAGTAAACGATACCATAAAAACAGGGCTTCAAGAACCTCAAGATGTTATCTAGCCCATGCTCCTATGTTAGATCCTCTGTGCCTCATCGTTCTTGAGAGAGGTTTTGCCTTGCTTTGCTCTCAGAAACATCTAATCACGATGTTTACAAAATGACATGTTTGATTACTCAATAACCCCTACACCTAGAACGGACTGGTCTAATTAATTGAAGCTTTCCTCTGATGCCTTGCAGAAGGTCCTATGCAGTTAGGAGACCCGCTGAAGCCTACAAAACAGACACTGCCCTACGCCAAGCATAAATATCTCAAAGCCCCTATCTGACAATGTAGCTTCCAAGATCTTCTGGGAATTATCAGTGAATGCTGGGCATATCCTCATCTTACAAAGCAAAACTTCTACCGCTTAGCCCATCCAGAATGCCAGCACCCCATTTATATACTAATGTTCTGTATTTGCAAAGACATAACACAAATAGCGTACAGCTTGCAACACAAGCCACCCACCACGTTACACAAAAAGAGACAAAGCTGATGGTAAAACCATTTAAATAATCGCGTACCATTTTTAAAGAAAATGAGACTCAGACCGTGGTTTGAAGGACTGAAAATGAAAAAAAAAAAAAAAAGCATGTAAAATAAACAAAAAATAGAGCCGACCATAAACTTAAGATGAAATACTCTTCTATATTTGTCTTTTTGATTTCTGCATATTTCTCTGTATCACCTACAATCCTAACAGAATATTCTTTTGGAAAGCTGGATGTACATATTTCATTGCTTTCCTCAAGCAATTTCATTGCTTTCCTTTATTCTCTAGATTCTTTCTCTCTGCTCTACATGCTGACATACAGAATGAAGACTCCCAATTCCCACTTTTCACAATGTTTTGGATTCAGTCAAGCTCTCAGATCAAATCTTAACATTCTTTGATGTACTTAATATTCCACATATTAAATACTATAGGAAATATTAATTACAGATACTTCTAATTAAGGCTGTCATCTCCAGTGTATTCTTTGCTAGAGAACAAACAGGTCTTGTTTGGCTTCTCTGTGATGAAGGGTATCAGAAAAAAGAGATAGGCTTTATCCAGGCATAATTGTGAAGAGATGCTCCTCTTTCCCCTTTTAGGTATATACACGTTCATGAGAGGTCCCTCTCCTACATTTTAAGTCCCAAATTTCTTGTCCAATCACCAGTGCATGTGGAGAATAAAGCATTCTTTCGTCTCCCTGAGTCTTCTACATCTTTGCAGAGTTAAGTGTCAGTGTATGACCTTGTGGAGCACAACGATATCTGAACTCTTCCTACTTCTTTGCAGGTTTTAATAATTCTTAGACATTTTTTCCTAATAAGAGACCCTGAACCTGTTAAAGATCACACTCCGTAAAATCAAGTGTCTTGAACAGAGAAGCTGTTGAGTCTCTAAATACAAATCCCATGTAGATATAAACCCTCCTTCATATTTTCTAGAATTTTACCTGCTTCACAGAAAACTGCAAATTTTGATTAAAAATTACATGTTTTCTCAAGTTTGAAATTTCTGTTTTTTCCAAGAGTGTTTCTGTACTCTTTTGAAGTTTGGGATTAAAGTTATTGGCATTTTTATTTTTAAAATTATAAAGGCAAATGACAGTCCTGACCTCTCAGTGGACATGACCTGTACTCCTTGATCCCTGAAAACTCAATAGTGGTTGTCTGTTGCCAAAGTTATTTGCAATTTCTTAGAAGAAATCTGGTACATGGCTTTGTTCATGTGTGAACCTTCCGAGGAAAAAAGTAATAGAATTGCCAGACTCAAACAGAAGCTTTCTGCAAACATAGCAAGTGTTAAAGAGATTGAATGGAAGAAAATAAAGGGCTGAAGATTTTGCTGTTCAAGTTATAATTTCTTGAAAGAGAAGGGCACCCAGCCTTGGAAGTTCCACAGTAAGACACGATGGTGGTTCACATACAGCGTGGGGCTTAGGGTGCTTTGATTTATTTCTGTGAAGAGAAACATTTTTTAAAAGCTGTAAACAAGTAACATGATAGACTAATTAGTCCTGCAATACAGCACTGCTCTTCCATAGTTTATTTTCAACAGTAATATTAATCACTACAGAGCAGATGTATTAAAGGTGACCTGAGGTTAAAACAGAGAATACAAAATAATGAAGTAGAGCAGTAGCTGATAACCTGGAGAACTTCCTGATCTATAATTCTGGGAGAGGTTGTTGTGGGTTTCTGCATCAACTTCACGCAAGTCTGTTTCCCCTTTCATCAGACACTCTGATCATGGTGATGTTTACTTTGAATTAATTTTATCTGCCTTTGGAGGTAATGTAACTCTGATAAGAGCCAATTAGTTTTGCACCATCAAGAAGAACAATGAATTGTGACTTGGCAAAACAAAGATAAAATTAACCATTTGCCTAAATGGTGCTTTCTCATTGTTGTTTTCTCATAAGGCTTGTTCTGTAATGTTCAGCTCCATGAACAAAATAGCTTAGGATATGCAAGTTTACCTAAAGTAAAACATGTTCTGAAAGGAACACTACACTAATGTAGCACCACTGCCCAGTAATTCAATGCTAATTTTCCACAAGCCATTAGATCTGTCTACAGATTGTGTTTCACGCACATAAATAAGTGATGCAGTGAGAAATAAGCTAGCATTTCAGTTCTTGTGGCTAAAGCTTTTTAACTAAGAAGTAAAATGAGTTTGCTGGGAGATGCTTTTTCCACACAAATGTAACAACACCATCTTTTACAAAAATATTATGGCAAGTCTTTTGCAGAGGAGTAAGTCGAATTGCATGCTGGAGTGAAGCAAACTCAAATCAACAGACAGAAAAGTTTGCAAACATTTTTGCAAAAAGAACATTTATGGAGGAATCCAATATGCAACTAGCTTCTCAGAATTATAACCACAGCTGTAATAAAGGTAAGCTGTTATTCATATTTACAAGAACTATGAAAAGAACTATGCATTTTGGATGTTAGTTTAGGGTAGCGTCATATTTATAAATGGCATTGGGGGGAGGCATGCATACAGCAAAACACAGATTTCCTAGCAAGTTATTGGAATGTGTGTATGTGTGTCGAGCTTTTTTTTTTTTTTTTTTTTTTTTTATATCAAAAATGGAGAAGACAGGTAAAGGGAGATTCTCCCAAATGTCTCCCAAATGTAATTAGGAGCCACAAAGGGTAACAAGTAAGAATAGCAAGGTTTCTGTCCTTGTCAATTTGGATGAAAAAGGTGAAACTGAAGAGTTCACTATCTTTAGAAAGTGAAGATGGAAATTAACAACAGGTACGCTTCAGTAGACAGAGATTTGGTTGATACAATCATAGTGACATACGGAAATCTAAGAAAAAAAGATCAACCTAAGGAATAAATAGATAAATAATACAAAAAGACCCGGGGGGGGGGGGGGGGGGGAAAAAAAAAATTTAAGCAAAAGACATACTTCCTCAGATAAATGATATTAAACAAAAATATAAGCACACATACACATTATCCCAAAATAGATCAAATATACTAAGGGTAGAAAGCCTAAATCATGAATTCCTCAATAAACTCAAAAATTTGAAGGAAACATGATGAAAGAAAGGGAAGAAAATGGAAACTGGGTTAACCTGTAATTATCAGAATAAAAGAACACAGATATGCAGGGCAAAAAACAGGAACACAAAATAAATGTAAATAAAAAGATAAACCAAAGGTAACAAGAAATAATTTCACAAGCAATAATAAGGTGATGAGCAAGCAAAATATTGGTCTGTTATTGAACAAAGAAGGTCAACATGCTTTAAGTCTTCTTTAATTAAATGTCTTTACTAAGACTAGCAACTGATAGCAAAGGCCTAGAAAAGGCCTAGGAACAGGGTAGTAAGTTTTCAATTTTAGATGAACTTCATCATCAAATACATAAAGAACTGAAAAACACAATTAAAAAACTTTTCAAGTATATTTAGAAATTTATAAAAGACAGAGTAATTTCTAGGCGACTGAAAAATAAAAAGTATACATAATGCCTATGTTCAAAAAATAATAAGGAAAGAGTGGTAATAAACTCTAGAACTGTTATTAACTTTACTGTTCAGAATAATTATTATATAAAGCAAAAGAACAATCTTTAGGATAAAGAACTTTATCAAACAAACAAACACAAACTGCAGAAAAGTTTGAGTTTTTACAAAGACTTACGTCAAAGTAATTTATTTTCCTCTTAGGAAAATAAACTGTTTTCCTGAAACTTGGTGTAATGAAGAAATCCCATTGACCAGCATTATTTTACATGGAATCGGGGCAAACATGGTCCAGGTGAAACTGCCATAAACGGGTGCAAACTGTTTGTGTAATAGACCTAAAAAAATGTATTTTTCACTGGCAAAATGAAGGGACATAACAAACGTAAAGGTGGACTGTCTCATATTCTAGTCAATGCTTTGTGCAGCCTGGATGGTTGAATAAAGAGTTATACAGAGAATTACTGTACCTGAGGAAAAAACAGTCCTAGAAGGAACTGCCCGGAGGACAAGATCAGAACTCAAAAGGTGTTGACAAATTACAAGGAAAACCTGAAAAAAGGTGAAATACAGTGGTGAAAGTGAAAACATCATGCTTGGGCAAAAAGAGTGCAAAAATACACAATGTTTAGGTAATGTTACTTTGAAGCAAGAGCTTAGAGATATATGCTATTAAAAGGTGAGCATGAGCTAGCAGTATCATGCTGCTATGAAAAGGCCAAACATCACACTGAAATCAATTAACAGCAACAGACTGCAGACCTGGCACAACATTCCTACTCTGCTCTGATAGATTGATTAACCTACCTCCCAAGGTTGCATCTTTATAACTGAGTACTCTGTTATAATATTTGCTTTATTTCATCAGCACAACTATCCCTGTGAATCCTTGTGGTGTTGATTTAAGGCCAAAATTCTGAGAAAGGCCTAAATTATCCAACTACTGCAGAATTCAAATAGGTTTGGATGCTGATGGTTTCAGAGAAGTTCCTGGAATGCTGCTGCTTTGTATATTGAGAACCCAGTAGAACCATAACTCAACAACAACAACAAAGTCACTTTTGAAAGTATCAAAATATTTTAGTAATTAATACTTGCATTAGCACAGATATTTTTTTGCTTAATTACTTCTGCTTGTGATATATTCCTATAGCCCAATTCACAGTCCAGACTTTTTTTATTTGGGAATCTCCTTTTGTGTAATGATTACTGCATTTTGGTTTCATTTTTCTTTCATTAAACCCTGCATTCCTCTGATAAATGCCACTGCTTCAGCGAGACATTTTCTTCCCTTTATCTTCTGTATTTGTAATGAGAGTTTGGAAATGGCCAAGTCCATCATTATTAGAAGAGCCATTGTCTCTCATTTTTAGTATGTTGTTTTTCAAAAAAATATATATATTGGAATTAAATTTATTTTTCACAGGTTCTTTGAATTTTTATGTATTAAAAACTTTCATATATTCAAAATAGTCCTGAGACCAGTAATAGCTTAAACTGGTAAAGAAAAATTACATTTCATAGCAATTATTAAATACAACTAATTAATTTGCTTTAGAAATGGTAGCTAAAAAAATGCAAAATTCACCCACAAAAAAAAAAAAAAAAACTATGACAGGCTTTATTTTGACACTAAATATTTCCATTTAATAGGCAGATTAGGTCTCTTACAGTTCCTTATTTCCATAATAGAGAACAGAGGATTACACTGAATGGATAGCCTAAGCTAAGAGCAGTGTTCTGGGCAGAAGATAATGGTTTTGTAGAAGTTTTTCCATACTGAAGTTTCAGCATGAGAAGAGAAAGCTATTCTAGAACACAGACTAATTTTTGTTTTTTCCTAAATTTCAATCAGAGCCATGGAAAATGAGTCTGCTCAAAGAATGAGGCTTTTTATTAGCACATCTGGAAATCTATTTGAAGATGTGTGCCTCTGGAGGAAATCTGCTGTACGGGAAAAGGTAAGCACACAGGGAGAAAAAACGAAACCCATTTTGTTGATCTGAGCTGAATTTACCTTTTTGACCATTTCTGAGTATCGATGACAAGTTGCTAACACTTCCTAGAATCATTCTAGTGTAAAGTCAGAGAGTTTGCATGTTAACAGAATGACATTTAGGGGAAAAAGCAAGACAGAGGAGAAAACACAGTAGTATTTAAAGTAACTTGGTAGTTATTTTTAAACAATTAGCTGTTCTATGGATATTTGTGCCTTCTCTAGCTAACCTAGTTAAAAAACAAACAAACAAAAAAAAACCACTGTTCTTCATGTAGTAGAGAATATGCTGCAACTTCAGCTGTGGAACCAGTGGAGCGTCATGTTTTGAGGAGTCATAGTAGTGATAGCACAAAAAGAGTTGTTATTAATATTAATGCTTAAAATAGTTACGACCTGTAACTGGAGTGCTTTATAATGAGAGTGCCTTAAACTATGGAGTCACCGTCCCTGGGGGTGTTCAAGGAAAGGTTGAACATGGTGCTTAGGGACATAGTTTAGTGGGTGACATTGCTGGTAGGGGGATGGTTGGACCAGATGATCTTGGAGGTCTTTTCCAACCTTAATGATTCTATGAGAGGGCATTCATGTAAGGGAATAACTAAATTTCTGAATTAGGAAAAGAGATGTTAGAAATGCTGGTAATGAAGCCCTTTTGAGCCAGAAGCCTGTGAGTCCAGCATTTTGAAATTTTTGTAGCAAAAACAAACAAACAACAAACAAACAAACAGAAGCAGTAAGTGGACTCAGGGGTGTGCTATTCTATATGTAAAGTCTTTAAAATGCATTGGAACCAAACTTGCTAACCTCAAGATTCCTCATGTTTTACAAAACCACTGCAAAAACCCACAGCACTGAGTATGTAGTAGGATAGAGAACAGCCTCCGTGATTACTCTTGTTGTCCTCAACGTCTAATAGCTTAGTTGGTTGTAATGGAAAAAAAAAAAAAAAAAAAGAATTTTGAAGAGAAAGGTATTTCATGAGGAGTTGAGGACAAAAGTAGATTGTATAGCCTGACTTGACTTCTGGCAAGGCTGGGGGAGAAGGCAAAGGCTCAGCTTAAGTGCATCTACACTAATGCACGCAGCATGGGCAACAAGCAGGAGGAGCTGGAAGCCATTGTGCAGCATGCAGGCTATGACTTGGTTGCCATCACGGAAACGTGGTGGGACCACTCTCATGACTGGAGTGCTGCCATGTCTGGCTATAGGCTCTTCAGAAGGGACAGGCAGCACGGAAGGGGGGATGGAGTGGCTCTCTATATTAGAGAGTGTTTTGATGTCGTTGAACTTGAGGTTGGCAATGACAAGGTGGAGTCGCTATGGGTTAGGATCAGTGGAAAGGCCAACAAGGCAAGCATCCTGATGGGGGTCTGTTATAGACCGCCAAACCAGGATGAGGGGGTGCACGAGGAGTTCTACAGACAGCTGGCAGAAGTTGCGAAATTGTCAGTGCTTGTTCTTGTGGGGGACTTTAACTTCCCAGACATATCCTGGAAGCACAACACAGCCCAGAGAAAGCAGTCCAGGAGGTTTCTGGAGAGCGTGGAAGATAACTTCCTGACACAGCTGGTTGGTGAGCCTACCAGAGGAGGTGCCCCGCTAGACCTTCTGTTCACTAACAGAGAAGGACTGGTGGGAGACGTGGTGGTCGGGGGCTGTCTTGGGCAGAGTGACCACGAGATGGTAGAGTTCTCGATACCTGGCAAAGTCGGGAACCTCTGTCTTGGACTTCCGGAGGGCTGACTTTGAGCTGTTCAGGACACTGGTTGGCAGAGTCCCTTGGGAGGTGGTTCTGAAGGACAGAAGAGCCCAGGAAGGCTGGGCACTCTTCAAGAAAGAAATCTTAATGTCTCAGGAGTGGTCTGTCTCCACGTGCCCAAAGACGAGCCAGCGCGGAAGAAGACCGGCCTGGCTTGAGTTTAGGAGAAAAAAGAGGGTTTATAATCTTTGGAAAAGAGGGCGGGCCACTCAAGGGGACTACAAGGATGTTGCGAGGCAGTGCAGGGACAAAATCAGAAAGGCCAAAGCTCATCTGGAGCTCAATCTGGCTACTGCTGTTAAAGACAACAAAAAACGTTTTTATAAATACATCAATACCAAAAGGAGGACTAAGGAGAATCTCCACCCTTTACTGGATGCAGGGGGACACTTAGTTACCAGAGATGAGGAAAAAGACGAGGTGCTTAACGCCTTCTTTGCCTCAGTCTTTAGCAGCAAAACCAGTTGCTCTCTGGACGCCCAGTACCTTGAGCTGGTGGAAGGGGATGGGGAGCAGAATGTGGCCCCCACAATCCACGAGGAAATGGTTGGTGACCCGCTACAGCATTTGGATGTACGCAAGTCGATGGGGCCGGATGGGATCCACCCGAGGGTACTGCAAGAACTGGAGGAAGAGCTGGCCAAGCCGCTTTCCATCATTTATCGGCAGTCCTGGCTAGCGGGGGAGGTCGCACTTGACTGGCGGATAGCAAACGTGACGCCCATCTACAAGAAGGGCCTGAGGGTAGACCTGGGGAACTACAGGGCTGTTAGTCTGACCTCAGTGCCAGGGAAGCTCATGGAGCAGATTATCCTGGGCGTCATCATGCGGCAGTTGCAGGGCAAGCAGACGATCAGGCCTAGTCAGCATGGGTTTATGAAGGGTAGGTCCTGCTTGACAAACCTGATCTCCTTCTATGACAAGGTGACACGCTTAGTGGATGAGGGAAAGGCTGTGGATGTGGTCTACCTTGACTTCAGTAAGGCATTTGACACCGTTCCCCACAGCATTCTCCTCAGGAAACTGGCTGCTCATGGCTTGGACTGGCGCACGCTTCGTTGGGTTAAGATCTGGCTGGATGGCCGGGCCCAGAGAGCTGTGGTGAATGGAGTCAAATCCAGTTGGAGGCCAGTCACTAGTGGAGTCCCCCAGGGCTCGGAACTGGGGCCAGTCCTCTTTAACATCTTCATCAATGATCTGGATGAGGGGATCGAGTGCACCCTCAGTAAGTTTGCAGATGACACCAAGTTAGGTGCGTGTGTCAATCTTCTCGAGGGTAGGAAGGCTCTGCAGGAAGATCTGGACAGGCTGGACCGATGGGCCGAGGCCAACGATATGAAGTTCAACAAGGCCAAGTGCCGGGTTCTGCACCTGGGGCACAACAACCCCAAGCACAGCTACAGGCTGGGAGATGTGTGGTTAGAAAGCTGCCTGTCAGAGAAGGACCTGGGAGTTTTGGTTGACAGTCGGCTGAATATGAGCCAGCAGTGTGCTCAGGCGGCCAAGAAGGTCAACAGCATCTTGGCTTGTATAAGAAACAGCGTGGCCAGCAGGTCCAGGGAGGTGATTGTCCCCCTGTACTCGGCTCTGGTGAGGCCGCACCTCGAGTACTGTGTTCAGTTTTGGGCCCCTCACTACAAGAAGGACATGGAGGTGCTTGAGTGAGTCCAGAGAAGGGCTACAAAGCTGGTGAAGGGTCTGGAGAACAAGTCTTATGAGGAGCGGCTGAGGGAACTGGGACTATTTAGCCTGGAGAAGAGGAGGCTTGGGGCAACCTTATCGCACTCTACAGGTACCTCAAAGGAGGCTGTAGCAAGGTGGCAGTTGGTCTTTTCTCCCACGTGCCTGGTGACAGGACGAGGGGGAATGGGCTCAAGTTGTGCCAGGGGAGGTTTACGTTGGATATTAGGAAGAACTTCTTTACTGAACGGGTTGTTAGTCACTGGAATAGGCTGCCCAGGGAAGTGGTTGAGTCACCATCCCTGGAGGTCTTTAAAAGAAGTTTAGATGTAGAGCTTAGGGATATGGTTTAGTGGAAGACTTGTTAGTGTTAGGTCAGAGGTTGAACTTGGTGATCTTGTAGGTCTCTTCCAACCTAGACTGTTCTGTGATTCTGTGACTTCTGTTGTCTTAAGTGAGGAAAAAGGTAGGAAAGCAGAGCTTGTCTTAGGCCAAGTTGGTGGAAGACCCTCACCTCTTGGAGGAGATGTCTTTTCCCTTAACAGTCTTGTTTGAGACACGGTACGTTTACATGCATTCTTAAGAACTGTTGTGTGTTTGTAAAGATCAAAGAAAGACCATTTTTAAGCATTCATAGCTTAAGAATAAGGAGAATAGAGCATATTTTACAGACCTGTCAGAATTTAGGCATTAGTCCCCCACTGACCAGACTTTGGTAATGGGATACATCTAGCCAATATTTACAGAAACACCAAAAACTACGTAAGATTTTAGGTACCTCATGTACCTAGGTGCATGTATACTTTAGGTGCTCATGTACCACTAGTCCACGTAGATTGTGTACAGTCTGCTAGGCCTTTTTCAAAAGGAGTAATAATCAAATTGAAAACACATATTACAGTATTAACTTATTAAACAGAGAATGTCCTTTATTTAAAGCATTTAGATTCCACACCTGAGATGTGAGGATTTCAGTGGTCATCCACAGAGAATTTCTAACTCAAAATGGAAAAAAAGTCATGTAAATGGCTTGGACTACTTCTTGTATTCTCTTGGTCCTTGCATCAATCTGTTATAGTCTTTAGAGTAATCGTGAATCTCAATGAGACAAAGGTTTTGAGCTGGATACACAACACTGCATTTTGAAATGACAGATATAGCTTCCCCAAAAGTAGTCTTATGAAGATTACTTATATGAAAAAAAAAAGAAAAAATCAGAGATTGTCTGTATTATCAGCAAAAAAGAACATGTCACATAAAAGGACTGGATGCAATTGCAATGGAGACAGTGACACAGTTTCTTAGACCTCAGCTAATCCCTGAACACTTAGTACCTTCTGAAAGCAATATTAAGCTTTCAAATATTTAGCTGTTTTTAGCAATACTGAACATCATTCAAAGTATATTAAGTCTGAATTACTGTCCCAAAAGGAGTCTATGAATTGTGGCAAGTATCAGGCAAGCATCTCTCAAGCTTTTGGTGGCGCTATATCGTCAAATAAATCTTCATCTCTATAAAAACATGAAAGAGGAATTCTTTCAAACTTTGTGACTGTCATGTATACTGATGTTTAGCTTTTATGTTTGCATAAAAATGTTGACATTGCCCTTTTTCTGCAAACACTTTTCTTCATTAGATATGGTCATGTTAAAAACAAACAAACACACTTTTGTTAGGCTGCCTCCAAGTAAAACAGTGCTCATGTTTTATTACTTACTAACCAGAACTCTGCCTTATCTTCAGTAGGATAGGCTGAGTACTTTGATGTAATCAGAAGTAAAGTCACAGTAATCCAATATCAAAAGTTATCCATACTGTCATCTGGGCTCACAGAGGAACTCTCAATTGAGATCTTTAGCATCAACAGTAAAAACATGCCAGCAGGTGGAAAACACTGCACAAGGAGAATGGTAAGCATGAAAACAACATTTAAGACTAAGCTGGGGACTTTTTCCAATCAACTCTAAACCAAACAGCTAGCATATGGTACACCCTGCATATGGATTAGACAGAGCGTACAGACATCTGTTCCCACCTCACTTACAGGTGCTGGAGTTAGTGAGCCTGATCTGGCCACAGCTGAAGTCACTGAATGGGTTTTCACAGCCATTGATTACAGCAGGATGGGATTGTTTACTATTGAATCAATTAAAAGCAACATTAGAAAGTTTACAGTTTCCTTCTTTTTAATTCCTTCTCTAGTCTCTGCTTTCAAAGTATAGTAAGTTAATACTCCTCAATCTAACTTTGAACATTTCCTTTTAGTTCTGCTTCTTGCCTTTCTATTAACTTGTATTTCTACGCTACATGCTTTGCATTTCTTATTTTTCCTCAGATATCATCTACTTAGATTATTTCATAGAGTCACAGAGTAACAGAATGGCTTGGGTAGGAACGGAACTTAAAGATCACCCAATTCCAACCCCCTGCCATGGGCAAGGACACCTCCCTCCAGACCAGGTTGTCCAAAGCCCCATCCACCCTGGCCTTGAACACTACCAGGGATGGGGCATCCACAGCTTCTCTGGGCAGCCTGTTCCAGTGCCTCACCACTCTCTGAGTGAAGAATTTCCTCCTTATATCTGATCTACAACTACCTTCTTTTAGTTTAAAGCCATTCCCTCTTGTCCTTTCCCTACACCCCCTGACATAGAGTCCCTCCCCAGCTTTCCTGTAGGCCCCCTTTAGGTACTGGAAGGCCACTGTGAGGTCTCCCTAGAGCCTTCCCTTCTCCAGGCTGAACAACCCCAGCTCCCTCAGCCTGTCCGTACAGGATGGGTGCTGCAGCCCTCTGATCATCTTTGTGGTCCTCCTCTGGACTGTTCTAAGAGGCCTGCATCCTTCTTGTGCTGGGGGCCCCAAACCTGAATGCAGTGCTTCAGGTGGGGTCTACAGATTAAATCCAGAGCTCCAGAATAAACTGGAGTATAGCTTTCAACTAACATGTTAGAGTAGTAGTACTGCTTATCTAATAATAGCATCCTATACGTGGTTGTATATAGGCTCCAAGGACCCTCTTAAATGCCAGCTGGTCACCACTGCCCTGCAAAATCAAAAGGCAAAGGGCAAAACTGAAAGATCCAAAATTGTGCTGAAAACCCATTAGCTTTTGCATTTCTAGTGATAGATTATAACTTTTTGAAAGTTTTGTACATCGGATAAGTCCTAGCTGCTCAAAAAGTTTATCTACTTTTTCACATGATATGAGCAGCGAACTTCAATCAGATTTGGTCAGAGTCCCTGGAAAACTGCATTGGCTTATCTGTATCTGGGACCAACGCAGAGTTACTACACCATCACTCACCCCTTAGTAATTGTTTATAATTCTTCTGTATTGTATCTGATTTATTTTTAAAGACTATGGGGATGTAATATCCTTAAAAAGAAAGCAGTTTTACAAAGAGTTCAGCAAGTGCAAACAGACAAGTCAGTGTGCTGTGTACACACCGTGTTGGTGCAATTGGCTTGCAGAAAGCCAGAAGAAAAGGTTGTATCGGAACAGCAAATATCTTAGCATGGGGCTGCAAGAACAGCTGCAGGCTGCTCAGGAGCAGCAACCAACTTCAAGTACTTGAAGCAGCAGCAGCAAGAATATTAGAGAAGTTTTCAGTAGCTACTAAATGGTTTGAGCCCCCTTTTTTTTTTTTTTTTTTTAATTAAAAAAAAGTGTCAGGGTTTTTAGAATCATCATCAGGCCATTCCCAGTCATCTCAGATTTATAGGAAAATCTTCAGAAAACAACATTTGCAAGTCATACCCTCTAAAACCCATTACTCAGTGGCCTCATTCTGGGAAAGAATATTTAAAAATCAGGAGGACGGTTATGACTCTTTGACTTGCTTTTTCTTTCCGTGTGTATAGTGTTGCATTTATGCAAGCTTGCTAATCAATATGCTGCCACTAAACCTACATTTAAAAAATGATGGAATAAACTGCCACCTAGAGTTAAAGCCTTGATATTAATGCTGGTTATATTTATATTCAAAATAGAAAGCTTTAGCATTTCAATATGCAGGACCTATGTACCACTAGTCAACATAGTCTTTGAATACTGCCAAAACAGGTACAGATTTGTCACAGATTACAAGCTAAATGGGATGATTTCTTGACAGATAACAATCTATTTAAAAATCACTAAGGAACTACAGATCATTATTAGCATGTTATTCTCACTCTATTTGACAGGAATATTCTAAATAATAATGGAGATCAATAGAATGAACAAGTATTACTGAAAATAAGGTGCTATTTTTTATTTGTTGACAGACTTTCAGTCTGTTGGGACTACATATTCACATATTGTTAAGTTTCTATAATTTCATCAGCTGGTTCATCAGTCAAGACATTTTAAAGCCAAGAAATATCTACTGACCTTTCTATTCTGAGCTGCATTTTGGCATTTATAAACTAAACTATTAAGTAAGTAACTTACATGCTGAAAAATTGCATTAACCTGT
Organism: Nettapus auritus; assembly: GCA_011076525.1. Lineage (NCBI taxonomy): Eukaryota > Metazoa > Chordata > Aves > Anseriformes > Anatidae > Nettapus > Nettapus auritus. The sequence goes on along the minus strand of CM021766.1, from coordinate 31,375,537 downwards.
ACAAAAGTAATCTTTACATTAGAACAGTTGTGACAGCCGAGGACAGCAGGTAATCTTGCTAGTTGTCCAAACAATGCAGAGTCCTGAGTGAACAAGTTATCTCCCTGTTGGAGATGCAGTAAGTACATTAGAGAAGCATACAAGCCTGTGGCAGAAATCAAAATGTAACTTGGATCACTTTGATACCTTCCCTTACACTAACACTTGTCTCCTTTCATGTAAGACAGGCTTATTACATACCCTTTTTAGACTAGTTTTCTGACGCAGTAAGGTTGACCAAATCATGCTGCATGCCCATAAGTCTGGAAGCCTGTCCCTCAGGAAGTCCAGAACCCATTGGCCTCTACAAACTAAACTGGAAAGAAGATAGTTCAATGCCTGCAAGCTCTGTAGAAATCTATGATTGAGTTGAGGGGAGTAACCTAAGTTAATAGCCACTTCTCCAGAAAAAAAAAAAAAAAAAACTAAAAAATTTAGCTATTTTAGTTAGTTAGTTAGATAGTTTGTTTGTTTTCCCTCCTCTTTCACACCCAAATGATCAGCTTTTGCATAACTCCAAATAGGAGCTAATATGAGGTGCTTAACTCTAATCTGATTTGCTGTATGGACAGTGAGTTTCAAAAGAATGCAAGAGAACAGGGGCTATTGCAGCAGAAGGAGGCATTAGGGATAAAAAACAAATCCATAACAAACTAGAGAGCATTCTTTCTGCCCTCAACAGGATTTTTTTTGCTAGTTATTTCCTAATCCTTACCTTCTTTTTAGTTAAGAGATTGTGACCACTTGAATGGCCTATTAAAATGAAATCCAATCAAGAAAATAATTGTAAATAATGAGAAAGTACATGGACTTCGAAAAATTGTGTGCACAATATTTTTCTAAATGAATAAACATCCAATAGTTATCTATAAATAATTCACTTCAACAGAAAAAAAATCCAGAAAAAAATGTACCAAAAAGTAATGTTTGAGCTGAAGATCTGAAGTGCTTTTGGCAACAAGCATGTAATCAAAGGCTGAAAAAACAGCCAAGATCATTTTGACATACTAGAGATAGCCTCTGAGAGCTCATTCCTAGAAAAGACAGGTTGGTATGCACCTAGGCTTGACAGCTGAACTGCAGATATTGATGCGTGGGTCAACAACTGGTTGTGCAGCTAGTGCTCATGACAGGGACTTGGCATTTATGATGAGAGCGTTGCCTGCAGTGACCATGACGTTAAAAATAAAGCAAGCAAGCCAAAGCCCATCTGGAGTTGAATCTTGCAAGGCACATGCAGCATATGGAGGGCAACAAGGTCTTCTACAGAGATATGAGACACACACACACACACACACACAAAAAAAAAAAAAAAAGATCGGGGGAAATGTGGGCCTCCTGCTGAATGGAACATGGGACAGATAACAAAGGAAAAGGCCCAGGTACTCAAAGCCTTTTTCACAACTCTGTCTTTACTGCTAAGATTTGTCCACAGGAATCCCAAGTGCCGAAGACCAGTGGGAAAACCTGGAGCAATAATGGCTGGCCATCTGTACAGGAGGAGTAGAGGAGGATCCGTTTAGGGAACATTTCTGCAAATTGGACATTCACAAGTTCACAGAACCTGAAGAGATGAACTCAGGAGTGCTGAGGCAGCTGGACAAATGTTGAGGGAGGTAGTCTTTCCCCTCTGCTTTGCACTGGTGAGACATGTCTGCCTCCAGTCCTGGGGATAAATCTCCCAATACAAATCATGTGAGAGGCTGAAACAGCTGGGACTGTTCAGCTTGGAGAAAAGAAAGGTCAGGAGAATCCCACTGGCACGTACTCTTGCTTAATGGACTAATGGGAGTTAAACTCATTTGTTTCTTGATAATAGTGGAAGTCTAAGTTCTTAACATGCATTTAAATAAGCAGCAATGTACAGAGGCAGAGCTGTAGAGAAGTGTAGTAAAGAAGTTTTAACTTTGTTGGCCTGATCTAACTTACTGGTGAAGACAGCCTACTACATTATTACTAACTATCCCATTAATAAGCCTATTACACTTACTATACTCAGATAGAGGGTGCAAAATAATTGTGTCACTTCTTCTAATTAGAAAGTTTTACTTTTTTGAATCTTCTCCATGTTTGTCTTTGGGTCTCAAAACAAAATCAAGTACATGAGCAAGTACTCTTGTACAAGTCTGCTGCCATGCAATTTTACCATATCTGACTGGAACACAAGTTTCCAAGGTTTTATTAGTTTTAGTAAGAATACTTAAGATTTTTCATAACTGATCTCTTTGGAATTAATTTTATATTCAAACTTACTGAATTTGGCCTTTAGTCCAAATCAAAATACAAGCAGCACTTATGTAGCTGAAAACACTTTCCTCATGTAAAAGTCTGTCAGTCTAATGTATTACTATATGAGACATTGATTTTTTTTTTTTTTTAAAAAAGAAAAAATAAAAAACATTCATTTAGAAGCTTTCATGTTCATATTGCAGAAGCATCTAACAGCCTTCCTCTAAATTGCCACTAGGTATAAGCTACACAGACAAAATAATATGTTCCCTTTCTCAAATACATCTTTTTTTTTTTTTTTTTTTTTTTTTTTTCCCTCCAGCTTCTTCTGAAGTCTACTAAGTTCTGTCTTTCTGTACCACTCTCCTTAGAATCCAACATCCTGACCAGAATTATACATTCCCCCTTTCAACAGTGTGAGTTAAACCACAGGGAGTTTGTTTCTACGGTTGGATAGCAATAGCTATTAACTACTTTATAGTAAGTTAATTTGTGCATATCCACTGTATGGTCACTGTATGCTGGAAGCACATCTCTCCTCTGTAATGGCTTACAGTGAACCTCAAAGACACTTGTAAACTATTTCGGACAGTAGCTGACTTGTTATAACTGTGTTAGTTTCCATTAGAAAGCAGTTGGGCAGCATTATGTCTGTCATCATCATGTCAGAAGCACTTGCATAAGACATGCTGTCACTGCTGCTGTATCATTGTTTGTGAAGGCTCATCATGTAATCAATATTAAAGCAGTAAAAAATGCACAAAGTTCACTACAAGCCCTTAAATGATCAAAAAGTTGCATCTACTTTCACATTTGAAGGATTGAGTGCTAACAGCACAGGGAAGCTGTGCTGCTCAACCTGTGTCACGTAATTATTGTTTATCAAGCTGTAGTTACACAGTAATAACGGATGGCTTCCCTACTTTAAACCAGCTCAGCTTTCAAGCTTTTCCTGCCTCCCTCATACACATTCCTTTCCTTTCAGTCCTCTTCATTTTGTATTAATCTGGTAACATTGAATAGACTTAGACACATGCTAGCACATAATCTTTTTCACACATTTGGAAGTGTTTGGTGGGTTTCATTATCACTAGTATTTATTTATTTATTTTGTACATAGAGACACAGGATTAGCTCGGGTAAAGTCTTTGCTTTAGGGCAGAGGTTCTTCTATCTAGCTTCATAAGCCCAGCCCTGCTTCTCCAGACATCAGTCAGCACGGTGAGCTCGACTTCAGCACTATCACCCGATAAAGCTGACCCCGTGCTCAGGGAGGAAAGGGGCCGCACTGCCGAGGCCTCGGAGCCCGGCTGCGAGGGCCAGGCCGGAGGCAGGGCCTCCAAAGGCCCGAGGCCGGGCCCCCGCGGTCCCGCCGCGCCTCGGCGCTAGGTGGTGCTAGCGGAGGCCGCAGGCCTGCCTCGGCTGGCAGCCGGGAGCCCGGCCCTTAAGGCGGGTGCTTAGCAATAACTAAGATAAATTTCTTAGGAACGGAGCAATCGTGTCTCCCGGCCCTCGCCTGGCGTTTCATGGGTTCAGAATCGCTCCACAAAGCAAGCAAATAAAACACTGTGATCCGGACTTGCACGCTTCAGTGGAGATCAGATGTGTAAAACACCTTGTAGCTTATACTTCCTGGACATGCAGCTGCATTTCTCAGCTGCTCCCCATGAAGTAATTCCTTCCACATTTCCCAGGTCTTTTAAGTTTCATACTGGAATGACCCTTCGATAGGAATTAGTTTTGCAAATCCAAAATAACCTTGGCACCTACGAGGCCCTTGCGCAGGAAGCAGCGCTCCACTCTTGGACAATTAGGTTCAGCCATTTCACTTGCTTTACTGAAACGGAAAATTCAGCATGTGTTCTAGCATATTCCACAACAGAACAGTGCACTGTGCTTTCCAGCACTTTGTGCTGAATTCCACATAGTAAACAAATCAGCAGCACAGTTCATGGCCACAATATAAAGCCAATGTCACTTGTCAATGAGTGACAAAACACCCAGGACCTTATAAAACACAAAGAAGTATCCAGTACCTTCAATTCTCCTAGCAAGGCAAGCTCATGCTTATTTTACTCACACTGCTCCCTCCCCCCCATCTTTCTTGCATGCTACTGTGGAACTTTAGATCAGGCAATAATTAGTCGCAGACTTCTAGGTAGGGAATTTGTTTTATTAGCTCTGTTCTGAGGTGTCAAGCAAGAAGGCTTCAGGAGAAATGGTTTGGTAGCATGCAGGGAGAACTGATGTTTTTGGCATAACTCTGCATCCATTACAGTCAATGGCACAGGACGTAATTTTCAAATAAGAGACAAGACAAGGTTATGCCGAGTTTTTCCTTTAGTGTTATACACTTAATAAAATCAGCAGGCCAAAATGAACAGTTGTTGTTTCTGGCATATAGAAGTTGTACATTATGTAATCCCTCCACTGCCAAATACTTTCCAGTTTGTTCAATATAATAGGCTTGAAAAAAAGCAACTCTCAGTAATATTGAGCTGATTCTTAAATAAAAAGATGACTAATTGTTACTAAGTCAGGAAAGAAGAGTAATTGGCTAAGTCTACTAAGACTTCTGTATATATCAGCAACTTCTCAGATAAGCAGAAAACTCCAAATACTCTTCCAGAATTAGAAGCATGCCCCTCTTCCTATTTTTAAGTGGTATGATGAAACCAAAAAACGAGGACTTACTACCTTCTCCTTTTATAGGTGGACTTTGTATTCTGATTAAAGAATAAAATCCAAGCCAGGAAGTTATGGTAGTCAGACTGAGCTGTAAGCTGTCAAAGAGCAGCAATAGCAGGGCTGCCCCAGGAGCAAGGGGAGCTGGGGATGAATATAGCACAGGCAGGGCCTCACCCACAGGGCACAGTCCCACCACACTACACCAAGGCAAGCAGAGCAGTAAAAACAAACAAACACCACCTCAACAGAGCTGAAAACAAGTATACTTGCAGTATAGCTCAGGCAGAGAAATCAATAGCATAGGCCAGAGCTGAAATGGAGGTCTGGGTCAGGAGCAATGGCCACGTGGGTGAAGGTCCCAGGTGAAGCCTCTTGTGGCCGTTGCACCTCTTAGGGCTCTCAGGGCCCAGGCATGGAGCTTCTGCCTGCATTCACTAGGAGAACCGCTCTGGTTGCTGAATTAGTTATCTTGCTGGAAAAAAAAAAAAAAAAAAAAAAAAAAAAAAAAAAAAAAAAAAAAAAATGTAACTAAATGTAACTAAACTATTCCCTTGAAATGCTTAACTGATATAATTAAAGAGCCAGAGAGCCTGTGACATTCTTTCAGGAAGAGAATTATCCTAAAAAGATAATTGAACATAGGTATATTTGTAAACATTAGCAAGACCTGCTAGGACAAAGACTGTAGAGAAAATATCACTTATTTTCTGTTAGTTATTATCTGCCTTGCAGCAGAGAATACAATTTTCAGCCTTTAAGAGAGTTCTTACCAAGCAATTCTAGTAACGAATAAAAGATATCAATCTTGAAAACATTTTGTCACAACATTTTAAATAATTGTGTTATTTTGCCATTATCTGTTTAACAGCAACTCTACTAGGTATACTTTCTGACTTTAAAATAATTTTGTGAATTTATACACCTATTAGAAGCTTCCACATTTGATTGCACAGGTTTTTATTTTTAAATTTTAGTCACTTCCTAAGCTAAGCATAAAGGTAGAGCAGTCACTGTGGAAAATATAGTGTATTAAATTAGGTCTCCTGGGGGTGATATGGGAAAGAGAAAGAAGATAATGTGATTAAGAAAGGACATTCAGATGGATTGTTATAAACTTGGCAAAATAAAGAATCTTAAGGTATTTCTGCACTAATGTTAGAAGATTGGGAGAGCTGCAGAAAACACTACAGATTTTCATGAATAAACATAATTATAATTGGATGACAGAGACAATGTAGAATGAGCCTCACAAGTGAAATGCTCCTCACTGACACCCTATACTCTAAATCCAGGGCCTGCATTACCGTGGAAAATGCAAGTCTATTGTATTACATCCTTGGAGCCATACATTAACAGGTCATCCCAGAATACATATCCAGGGAATATGATCTGACTTCACATTAGAAATATTGATTCAGAGGCTTATTCTTCAGCATTTGTCTGTCTTCCAATTTTGTACTAATTCAGAAGCATAAAAGTAACCCAGTATCACTTTGGGAACCAACACATTATGCTGAAATGAATGGGGTTTAAATAAAATATGCTCAGAATTATGTGGATTTAATTGTTCATGTTTTCTATATAAAACAGTATGAGAAAATGCTGAAGAGAGTCAAAAGGTAATTTGACTTTTTTAAACTTGATTTTGGCTCTTTATTTCTGTACTTTCCTCAGAAAATGAGGGTTATAAAATTGTTCTGCTTCTGTAAGTTCCCATTCTGGTAATTTGCATCTAGCAGCAGCAACTACAGCAAAAGCACTGAGGTTTCACAGTTGGTACTTGCACTCAAGTTTAGTGGGGGGGGGGAAGGTGCCTAGAGAGAGGAGAGAAGACAGATGCTAGTAATGATTCCTGAACGATAAAATAATAGTAATAAGAAGAAGATGTGGAGAATGCAGGCATTCATTTTCCCTATGTAACAGAAGCTGCTTGGCTGATCTGTGTACACTGGCCACCCAGTCAGGACATGTAACTGCACAAGTCATGCCAGGTGCTTCATCTGGTACAGTACATAAATGCTAGTCTGCACAGCCAGCAGGTAAAATAAGAGAGATTTGGGATATGCTGGGTGTTTGGGTTACATTTGCAAATGATGGTGGACTTTGTGTGATATTGCTACAGAGGAGGTTAGCAAAGGTCTTGGAGAAGAACAGAGCTCTGCAGTGGTTGTCCTACAGGAACCCAGGGCAACATGAGATTACTGAGAGAATATAATGTGCAGGACTAGATCATAAATCCAGAAGAAACTAAACTTTTTAATTTTCACTGCTTTTAAGGCAGTTTATTTTGCTTCTTATCATATATAACTATGGTTTGAAATGTGTTTGTTAGTTTTTATTTTTGTTTTTAATCACAAAATTATCAAGAATATTAAGTTTTGTGATTCAAAGTTTTATGGAAAGACAAGAAAACTTTATCTTGAAACTCATACATTAAGTGAAATTGCAACTAGCTGTATCTTTAGTAGGATAACTTTTCTCCATTCTGAATTTTAGCCTTTGGATTTAAGAAGATACATATTTAGTTATACTACAGCATGACCATAAATATGTTTTTATGATTGCACTATGAAATACATTCAAGAATCCTTGAAGTTTTGATTTGAACTCTGATTTATGTATCATTGGTGGTCTTCCATATGTATTTCTACAGTAAAATACTTTAGAAATGCCAGCATCGCCAGTAAGTCCATAGAAGTTTTTAAATTTTTGTGTAGGTACATGACTACTGGCACAGAAGTGACCTAATCCACTTATTTTTGACTGCAGTTTACCTTTAAAGTGACATTTTGGCACAGGGATAATGATTATTTCCCAAAATGTCCTCCATAATAAATATAAAAGAGGTAAAATAGTTGGTCCTATCTTTTCTTAGTCCTTTAGAACCTGGAAAATCTATTGACAAATAAAATGTTTGTCAATTAAAATAAGAATAACAATAAGCCAACCTCTTTTCCCAGTTCCTACACTAGTTTCACGGTGAAGAAAATTTTATTTCTTCATCATACATTCTGAATATATTTGTATACAGAATAACTAGAAAAGACCACATTACAACTTAAAACATATTTTTATTGTAGAGTTATTACAGGAATATGCTAATATGCACCTTTCATAGGCTACAGGAAACAAAAATATCTAAAAGTAGCATATAATGGTATTACTGCCATTCCCATGGGTGTTCTGCATGCCTTTTTTGACTTATTTGTCCAGTTAAAATACTGGACAATATTAATATGCAAGGACAATACAAGGACATTCAAAATCGTGACTCAAAATCATAAGATTGGTCTACAGTCTGAGATTTTTCATATGCTTTCCTTTTTTTACTTCCTTTGATTTGTTTCTTGGTCATTGTATCACATTTTCAAAGTTTTATCTTCAAACACAAAATTAAGATGCTTATGTCTTGTCTTTTTTTTTTTTTTTTTTTTTTTTTAAGTAAAGATCACATAAGAATAAGTAAATTTAAGAACTTTGACAAAAGTTCCTGAGACTTGTGAGACTCATGAGACAGAATAAACTTTTATATTGCCATATAATAGTTTGCTTGGAAGTGTCAGACAAATGAAAAAAAAAAAAAAAAAAGGTGGTAAAATATCAGGTGGAGCACATCCTGTAGAGCTTGATGCACTTTCAGTTCCTGTAAGCTGTGCGCTCTGGTGCATTTGGGACTTTTGAAGGCAGCACTAGGTCTCTGCTAGTCCATGTAGATTGGCCTGTGACTTCAAAGTTGAAAATGGGGTGAGAAGCAAATCTTTCTGGTGACAAAGAGCTACACGGGCAAGCACCAGGTATCCTTTAAAACTCTTCAACAAGTAGTTTTGTGAATTTGAGTATTCTGGGGACTTAGGTCTTTAGCATAAAATGCTGCATCTGAATGGAGGACTCAGAAATACTCCTAGGCTTGGTAAAGAAAGAAGACATAAAACCAGACAGCTGTGAACGTTGAATGTATCACAACATGCACCATACACTTCAAATGTAGACCAAGAAAGTGCCTTTTTTCAAACATCTGAGACATTTATACAGGTTGTCCTCCGGGAAGATTCTCTACCATTGAATAATGTATGCACTTACACTACAACCTTTCCTTTAATCAGGATACTGATGAGATTTTCTTCTTTACTTGGCCATTTTCCAAGCCTTGTAGAAACATATTTATTTTTAGAACTCTAGTCCTAAGTTAATTTGGTTGGAATTAGCCAAAGGGTTCAAAGGTGTTAATGAAAAACACAGAGATAAACATGCATGTGTGCATGCATGCATACTCATACCCATATACATGCATCCATACACACACCTTTGGTATCATATAAAAATCAATCTAAAAATACAATTTAAAACAAACCCTTCACCAGTAATCTGCATGCTATACATGAGCAGGAACATAAAGAACATCTTACTATTTGGTTTGGAAAAATTCCCTGCAGCTTACGAGAAACAAAGTTGAAATATAGCATTAAGCTTATATAGGAAAAAATATTATTTTACAGTCCTAGTAAGATGGTTTGATTATGTGCAAGTCCTAGCATAATAAAAGACTCCTTGTTTGCCAGGTAGCATCATGGTGGTCTGTAATAAACACTAACATGATACAGCATGTCAGGGATCAAAGCCTCGTGGAATAACTCATGGAATCATAACTACTGTTTTGATTTAATACAAAAAGTTAATCTAAAACATTTTTAAAGACATTCAAGCATTTCAAAGTAAATATTTTCTGAAAGCAAAACAGGAAGTCATCTGGTTCCTTGTCCTTCGTCCTTTACTTTGCAGCACACCTATTTTTGGTATTGGATAAGAAGCACGTATACAGCATACCAACTCCCTCATCACAGTTTACCTTCAGTACTACTATCAGCTGTACCATATTTAAGTGGAAATACATTTATTTTCCATCAGCATCTTGTTTTGCCCTTAGCATCTTGTACATTATTATGGTTACATCATGTTTAAAATGTGCAGTCTTTTAAAATGCAAGAGTTGAACTGACAGTTTTGCAGAATGAGGTCATGATTGTGCCATCAGTTTAACATGATGAAATGCATGCTGCTGTCAAAAGGATGGCCTGTGCTCCCAAACTTGCCTGACTGCCCCCTGTTAAAAGCCTCAGTGGTTATAGCAGCTCAAGGAAGACAATGAAAGTGAGTAAGTGGGTGCACAGGAAGACAGTATCAGGTTAATGTGAGCATGTAGCCTTTGCTGCAGGCCTCTTATTTGCAAGGTGTCAGCAATAGAGATGTAGTTTCACTTATTTCTGTGAAATATTTCATACAGTTGGGGTAGTTTTAAAAGTTGTATTTTCCTTTTGACAGTTTTCTTTTTATTTACTAAACGACTTACGAATATTTATCATGAGGAAAGTACATTGTATTAGTCTGACCAGTGGATTTTAATGAGAAAACTGTCAACTAAGTGCTGATGCCTACACACCTTGATACTGACCTGCAAACAATTTATGATGTGCATAACAAGCTGTGTTTTCCCTCCTTCTTCAAGGAAAAGAATTCACAAATATCTGTGAAGTCAGTGAAGAGCTAAAACCTACAGCATCTTCAATAATCTATACATATATAAAAACTGTACCATGAATAATTTTGGGGTTGTGTCACTCAGAACAGTAAGTATTGTCTTACACATTAAAACTGGGAGCAGTTAGCCTACTCTGTGCCTAAACTCCTGAAAATTATAGTTGGCAATCACAGGAGTAGGCATACGCAGCTGAGCCAACAAAATGTTATCTTAAAAACAGTTCAACTCTGAAAATTAAATGTCATTCCTAATTGGAAAACAAATCACAAAGTGCCACTCAAACTATTTCATTCTGTATGTTTAAAAAGATTTTTTCCACGTCCCTTTTGCAATCTTTTAATCAGCACCTGTGTACTTTACATACATGATGAGAATAGTAAGTACAAAGGAGAAAAAAAAAAAAAAAGGAAATGTACTGTGGGAACAGATATAATTCTGTTCTCTCTAGCTAGTGTGCAGCAAAATCCAATTCACTTCAGACTCATTCCAATTCATTGTAATTCATTCCACATTTGAACTTTGTCTCTACCTAATGCAAAGATTTTAAAAGGGGGTTACAAAAATACAACAGCTTCTGTATAGCTATCCCAATATCAGCTATGTGCATCCCTATGAGTTAATGCAACTCTATTCACAATTCTTACCTGAGGTAAGAGAAGACAGGTATCTTTCTTTATTATCTCAAAAATAAATGTCATGTGGGAACACAGCTCTGTGTGTCTATAGTCGGTTTTGGGTACAGAATGCTGAAGTAATAAAGAAGACTCCTGAGTTCTGGAAATCTCCAGATTTCTCAGAAGAGTACTGATGGCTTATCCTTTCAAATACCAATGTGCTTCTGGAGCACTGTTTGGAATAGAGCTATTCAATCCCAGTTAATAGGAAGGAGATGTCTAAATATGTTTTTGTCACAATCCTACAGTCACTTAAAGATATTTCCTTTGGTTCTGCATGGAAAACAATTGCAGAAGTTATTACAGTATAAATTTAACAGATACAAAGGTTTTGAAAACTCAAAGCTTTAGGAGTAGCAAAGAAATTTTTGTTCAAAGGTTTTGAACAAAGGGGTTTCTGTATCACAAAACAGAGATGCATCTTCTGACCTTCCCTGGTTTCCTACAGCTTTAGGATTCACATGCGTAAGCAATACTGTGTCAAGAGGAAGGAAGAAAACTTGCTTGCCTAAAGCAGAATCTTTTGTCATCACACAGCTTAGACACATGACTCCACAGACGGTGGCTTTAGGTACAAAAAGAAAACCAACCACAGGACCTGCCGTAGTGATGAAGTGTGTCATATATTTGGCATGTCTAATTAAAGCTACTTCATATTATAAAAAGGCTATACAGATTAAAGAAACAGAGATGGCATTTACTGACCCCATTAGCAAGAATGACTGGCATGTTAGATCCAGCAGTGCTTTGGGTAGCTAGCATCAGCCTTATCCCAGAGTGCCTCTCCTCAAAGATAGAAGCCCTTTGGCTTGAAGGAGAGCCAGAAGATGGACGAGGCCTGTCAGCTTGCTCGCTCCCCTGGGGTGGTTCCCTCCCCAGGATCCAAGCAGGAGTCATGAGCCTGGATTCATGCTCAGTGCTGGGAACGAGAAGTATTTCTGGAAGGACTACGGAGACATAGCTGCACTGGAGGAGACATAGGAAGGAAGCATATTACCTGTATGAAAAGGGAGAAATAGAAGTATAGAGAGCTTACGTCTAGATAAGAGTGAAGAACTCATCACAGGGTGAAGAACAAAAAAAATGACAGTGGGTGAGCAGAGAGTATATGGATGATTGCAGGTGAATACCAGGAGACTCTGGAGGACAGATGTTTATTTTCCACAGCTGGACATAGATGGACTGTACTAAAAATATATATATTTTTAAATTGTGTTATATTATTCTAACTTGGTTTTGTTTATTTCTCCTGAGATTTTTTTCTAAATGTGTTTATAGGGCTGCTCCTGAAAAGTGAAACAAAAAAAAGTCTAATGCAGTTGATTTATGTTTTGTAACTGTAAATTCTCTGTTCCAACCTTGCTCTTTGTCATTGTTGTCAGATACTCTGGAGCTTTAATTAGAGAACTAGCTGCTGTTTGGGTTTTAAATCTGGAAACACTTAGAGATATTAAGTAAGCTCTTAATTGCCTCTTGTATTGAGGAAAAACTTCTTGTAACTAATATTTTTCTGAACTGGCAAATTTTTAGTTGAATAGATGAAAAATTTAAAATAACAGTGTTAAGACATCAGTCACATATCAGAGTAGGACAGAACACATTTTTTAATTTTTAATTTTTATTTTTTCTTCTGAGGTTTTCTCTCTTTCTTTCCTCATTCTTCTGAGTTTGGAGTAAAATGGTCTTTTTTTTTTTTTTTTTTTTTTTTTTTTTTTTTTCTGGCAGTTGTTTCATCTCTCAAAAGTGAAATTGTGATCCTTGTAGGAATCTAGCAAAAACGGGTTTGTAGAAAGCTGTTAATCAATCTGTATCATTCCAACATCTCTTATCAGTATGATGACTAAGCAGATCTGAATTTCAATGCAATGCTGCATTGCAGACTCCTGTGCAGAGCTGCTTAAATGAATTTAGCTTAGTCTGTAACACTGCAATCTCAACTTTGACTCCAGAGTAGTCTGGGTCAAGTTATGTTTATATTCAGTGTTTCCAAATAAAATCTATGTGATCATATGGTAAGTTTAACAAAACACTATATTCTGACTGCAGCATCTGTACTGTTTGTAATATGAGGCATAAATAAGCCTGAAGAACTGTGTGCCTTGCCTGAAAAAAATGAGATAGCCTTTGTTAAACTAACTGACGTCATGGAGGAAAGGAAAGAGGAAACATATTTTAGGATTAAAAATCCTTTTTCAAGTTGGCATTTCAAGAGGATCTATTTCAAGAGAGAATGGAAATTATCAGGAAATTTTGGGATTTAATATGGAGAATTTTACTGTTCTACTTCAGGATATGCCTTTGCTGCAAGGATTAATACTTGAAGCTCTGTAAAAGCTGAGATTATGTTCTTAACTTCATGACCTTAGGTGTATTGCTGAAGTCATGGCAGCAGCAGTGGAATCATTTGTTCCGATTCTTTCACAATAGACAGTGGGTAAACCTGTCTCTCTTTCTGGGAACTGGATGTAAATTATGAGAATGGACAAGTGGCAATTAGCCTTCATGGTAAAGTGAAGGAGAAACCCACACAGAAGAGAAGGCTCCACATCACACCTCCCTGAGGTGGCTCAGGTTGATAGATGAGACACGCTTAAGTGTTAAAGGGAAAGGAATTAATGGCAACATTTGAGTAAGAATTGAAGATAACAACTCTTTGACTCTTATTTAATCCTAAGTAGCTTGCAGTGGCCTTGCAGAATATCTACTAACTTGTAGAGGGAGTGTTACAATCAAAAGAAATGGTAAAATAAATAAAATAAATAAATAAACATCTTGTGAAAATCTCGAGGAGAAAAACATGATCTCAATGATAAACCAAACAAACCATAGCACTAGTGAGAGGTATAAGATCTTTAGTCAAGGGCACATTTTGTATATAAACTACAGCCAGTGGAAGATTCTTCATAATGGCCTCTCTGACTATGCATGTATCTATGAGGAAGAGGAGTGCCCAAGGAACAGGTTTTTCTGGTGAAGGAGGGACCTGGTAGTCTTGGTACCACATGAAAAACCATTTGGAGTTAACGCAGGACCAGTTTTCAACCCTCCTTCAGGGGAGCAGCAACCAACTCGTGGTGTGAATTACATATGAGAAAATATTCTGGATCTGACTTTAACAAAACTGAGGGAAATGCTGTCATTCGAATAAGTAATGACAGTACTCCTTGGTATTGTCCTCTTGCTAATGTATTACCAGCAGCATTTCAATTTCGGGAATTTGGATTTCCTGAGGCTCTTTTTGATGATTAAATTAAATCTCTACACTTTGTGGTATTTTTTGCATCAGTCTTTGTTATGAAGAAACTGCCATAAGTGTGCAGCAAAACAAATGACTAGAAGAATGAAGCCAATCTGCAAAGTGACCTCAAGGGTCCGAGCAGTGAGAGTTTCAGCTGTGAGAGCATACACAATACTAATAAACTCCTTCACCCGGAGAGAAGACACAAATAGCAGTGACTCACAATGGAAAGAAAGTCTGATAAGCCCTCGAGTATCCTCACGGTATTTGCCAAGTCCTACAAATTTATCAAAACTTACAATATTTAGCTTATTTCTTTGAGTTTGTGGAGCTATGTTATTAAATGCAAGTGGAAATAACCTTTAAAAGAGTTTGTAGCCTTTATGATTGCAAAGCAAAGTCTGAAAATATGACTTGACTGCATCTTAAATGTTCAGGAAACAGGCAAAATATAAACAACTTTCATTTAATTTTCATGATTCTTCAAGCCTGGTTAATGACTCTGAACACCTAGGGTTGTGAGGCAACAGTCAGAAAACACCTTAAAGTAAAAGAGAAAAAAGTTTTAAGGACAGTTCTAAACCCCTTCATCCTCCCTAAGATAATACTTATTTATCCTCCACTCAGTTTTTATTTTTTAAATATATTTTCTAATTAAATAACCCCTCTTGCCGTGTGTTAACCGCTGTATAGTTGGGCAGATTTCTCAGACTTCTGAGGTTGATAGCTTCATCTGGTTTTATGTAAAGTGAGCAGTTTCCACCTAAATGTCTTAGATATAACACATTTTGTGTTCTCCATTGTAATCTCCATGCTATCAGATATCTTCATTTTGATCTCGAGTCACTGGCAAAGTTCAGTATCGCTGGAACATTATCACTGTATCAATATCACTTTAATCACAATTAAAGCAGTACGTAACCTGAAAATTCAGGCCCAAACTCTATCTGATTGTGATGTACGCCTGAATGCCTAGAAAGATAAGCATGATATAACACAAATGATATGACACAAATGAATCCATCTTACCAGAAAAGTAAACTTAGTCTCCAGCACTGAAAACAAAACAAAACAAAAACCTCACATACACAAATTCTGTTTGCAATGTGTTTCAAAACTGGCCATATGCATGTTTGAGAAGATAACATGAGAAGATACTTTTCAGACCTGTGGGGCCTTTATCTAGACTGATCTACCTGCCAGACACATTCAGGAGTTCAAATATCAGAAGAGAAACTATCTAAACCCTTTTGCAACAGGTAGTTGTTGTCATCAGGCCAAGCAAGGTAATAGCAAATACTTTGAAAAGCAACAGAAGTATCTTAAAACCACAGAGATATGTTTTCATGACTCCTGACCCACTTGAAAGGAGGAAGGAGGGAGTGTTCTCATTTAATGTATTGCAGAATAAGCATTCAATCATTCAATTTAAGTTTTATGTTCAAATTAGTGTGTCACTCAGACAAACAATTGTATTGGTTGCCTCTAAAGGAATTTTATAAATTAAGGTGAATTTTCTAAAGTTTTTTTTGTTGTTGTTGGTTTTTTTTTTTTTTTTCAGAACATCGATGGCCAGAAGCTAAGCAGCTGATGACTAAGTTCTATATTAAATTCTGCGATGATTCTAGACATGTCATTATAGACTTCTGAAAGAGACACCAGTATAATTTTGAGACTGTTTCCTTTGTATTAAGAAATATTGTTTATCTTTATCCTAATAATTGCTTAGACAACTAGGATTAAGCTGCTAAGGCAAACAGTGTCTGATTTAGTTGGAGACAACTGTTGGAATAGCAGAAATTTCACTACAGTGAAGGAATGTAGGCTAGCAAAAGCTTTAAAAGAAATTTCAGACCCCAATAAACAATTCTGAGAACCTGAACAATGGGTAGATATTGCAAAAGAAGAAGCAGGAATTACACTTGATGCTTCTACAGTAATTATTTATTTACTGCCTAATATTCACATACTATTGTTTAGATTGGCCCTTTTGCACACGCCCTTGCATTTTCTGTCTGTGCGGCACCTAGGCAAATGCTGATAAACCAGAAAATGAATAAGATCTTTAACTGGAGGTTGTAGAGCTGTGAGCCTGATCAGAAGCAAAACTTCTGGCAGCTCACACCAAAAAGCTTAGAATAGGCAACATCCTGCAATAACAGAATATTCAAATCTCACGCATCAAAGACACTCTGAGTTCCCCTTTCAATCATGTTGCTGCGTAGTCATTTGCTCTTATAGAATTCAACTATAAAGATACAGCACTGCTTTTAAACAGTGAGACTGAACACTTGAAACATTTAATGACAATAAAATATTCCTCAGACCTCCTGTGTCCTAGCTTCTTTCCCCTCAAAAACCAATCACAAATCAAAAAACCCTAAACAAATGCCAACCGTAATGCCAGGCTAAGCTATGCAAAGCCAAAATTTGCTTTACATTAGTTGATTGTGGACAATGAAAGCTATTTTATAGTATACAGAAATGATGCTGTGAAAGATCTATTGTAGACTTCAGCAAGAGATGTAAAACTGTAGGCTTGCTGATGAACCTAGAACAGTCTTGTAACTACTTTTATGAAGCTGCTTAGCAAAGCAAAATTGGTCTGTTCATGCAGTCTGTCCCTCCCCCAGTGCTGGCTATTGTTTCCCCTTTCCTTGGTCTTCATTTATCTTCTAGTATAAGACAAAAGGACGTATCCTTTTGCCCTCCAAATGCAGGTTACTGCTGTTTCAGAGGGTATCTTAATGACAATTAGGTCATTGATTTCATTTTTCATTAGCTGGTGAGCTAACAGTTATTTAGGTTGTGGGATTGCCCTCCTTTTAGTACTGGAAAATAATTTGTGTTCTTTTGTGCTTCTCTGCAACTCAGCAGAGTTGCTCTTTTATTTCTAAATCTTGCTTGTGCCCCTTCTATATGTTAAATCCACCCCCTCACAATTATATTTTTGTCTCCAAGCTTGCCTTTCAACTTAGTGAACTCACTATGCTACACTTTACAAAAATCTTTATAAACTTCTAGCTGGAGAGCCTGTCAGTAGTATCCCTATCTCCTTCTGTTCTATTTCTGATTTAAATTCTGCATTCACACATAGTTTTGGTAGATACGCATGCAGTTTCCAGTGTCTGCAGTGGGATTTCAAAATGTGGATCCAGAACTTCACAAAAACTAACTGGGTTTATAGTCAGTGAAAACTGTAATCAATTAATGTAAAGAACACCAAGAAGCTTGGCAACAGGTAGGAGCTGTTTTATAAATATGAAACCTTTTATTATCATTAGCCTTAAGGTACAACTGCCTCTGATTCCTTCCTCGAATTAAGCATTTACAGTCCTATGAGAAAGAAAATTATCTGAATACTTTAAGGAGTGACTGGGAGCACAGTCTTTCTGCCAGGTTTGTATTTGATTAGAGATATATGTACTTGCCATAACGCACCTCTTTGCAGAGTGCTTGCAGGTTTGTGGAAGTGACAATAAAAATAACGAGTGTACTGCTCTGCCTGGATGAGCACAGTACTCCTGTGGCTACAAGCCTTCCAGTAAGTATGCAAGGTCATTGCAATGCTGATCCCATGGTATATCTGTAAAGAACGCACAAGGATAAAACATGAGGAATATGGCTCTTACGGATGACTCATCAAGTTTAATAGCAGTATTGTCACTTGAAGATAGTCTCAGGAAAACAAGTGGTCAGGTGTTCCCGGCCCACCAAGTATGACTGATAATCGTTTAGAAGCCTTGTTTCCAGACCTTCTCATACTAATTTAGAAACACTCTCCTCCACAGAAGAAAATAATTCATACCTATGCTTTTTCAGTTTATTCCAAGAATGGAAGTAGACAATGTAACTGTTTAATGCCTCAGTGTTGGGCAGCTTCCTTTTCTCTTACTCCTTTTTGCTACTCCCAGCAGACTACTCTCTCAAGAAATGCCTTATGTCCTCTTTCTAAGCTGCTGCTGTCAGCTCTCCTCTTCTGCCTCGAGTGTACCTTTGTGTGGTTCTGTCCTTCACAGCCTCATTCCTGCTTTTGCAATTATGCTACCTTTCCTTTTTGAAATTGAGATGGCATTAACCTAAAGTTAAAACAATGGACTATACCACTAATAATTATTTTGCAACAATATTAAGGCTATGCCAACACATGTAAAAACAGGGAATACTTTTCAGTACCACTGTAGATAGGTTTATTCCAGCAACACAAGAATGGAAGGTACTTCCCTGACTAGTGTGCTCTTGGGCTGCTGAATAGCAAGCAGAAGTAGTTGTGAATTCAAATTCAAGTACAAAGTATTAATTATTTAATTTAATTATTAATTATTAAATTTAATTATGACTACACCTTGGTAGATGATGAAAAAAAAAATGGTGGATGTAAAACTGTGATCTGGAAATCTATTTTGGGGGGGGTGGGGTGGGGTGTAGGGGTAAAAGGTGCTGCTAAAGGGAAGGGATGGGATGTGACCCAGGCTTGAAACTGATGCTGAGGGGGTGCTCATGCCTCTAAGAAGAAAGGAAATGTGTTGAAGGACCTCACAGAAATTGTAAGTGACATTAGACCAGAACTTAACAGCACAGTAAGGCTGAGATAGGTCTCTTCCCATAAACTGACAGGCCTTTTCAAAAGTATGTTTGTATGGGAATAGAAAGACCTTTGCGATATAAGTATTTTCTTAGTCCCTTCCCCCAAACTGAAATAACAGCATCAGAATTTTACAGATTAACAAACTACATGCAACAATATCATTCCTATTATTTGTTCTTAGCTTGTAACCTTTAGAAGAACAAACTAACATTTTTGTGAGGTTTGCATAAGATTGTCCTCTTCTGTCATCTACCACACTTGAGATATATACAGTTTTGCAGTACGTAGTAAAAGGGGGTTTTGTTCCTTCTGAATCACAGAATCACACAGAATCACAGAATTTCTAGGTTGGAAGAGACCTCAAGATCTTCGAGTCCAAACTCTGACCTAACACTAACAGTCCCCACTAAACCATATCCTTAAGCTCACCGTATGTGCTTAAACATACAAGGTAAGAGACACTGTTTTGCTAGACCACCATCTTGGTTCAACTATAGAAAAGCTATCATTTATTCATATTCATGTATGTCATGAGACTTTTCGCATCCTGTTTACCCCTTACATTTTATAAGCAAGGTAATTTATCTTATCACTGTTCCTTGCACAGAGAATGCATGTATGACTAAGTGACATGGGAAACAGTAAGTGTTTTAAGTATTTTAATTCTATTCATACCTAAATGTGTTTTTGCATAATTACACAACTGATGATTTAGTGAGCACTCTGCTATATTATGAGTCCCTTCGGGGTTTCCTCTACCACAGACAGGAGCACAGGGCATTATTTGGCTGAATTGAAGTGTGATGAAAGCTGTGAATAGAGAACCATAGTTAAGTATGTAAGTGTCTTCCAAATAAGCATCTACAGCATGCTTTATTTCTGCATGTAAATAAACATTAGGGGTCCAAAGCAATAAAGTAGATATTTCACAACTCTCATTGCTCAACAGTTTTGAACAATTTTTAATTTATCAAGGTGGTGAAATACCATATGCAAGACCATTGCATAGTTCTGTTATTGATAAACATATTCTTGAAAAGAGATTTCTGTGTGCTGTGAGATTTGAATTTTCTCTAAGGAATACACTTGAAGAAGAGTAATGCTAACACCAAACATTCAAACATGCAGAAGAATTTCAGAAATACATAGCTACAAAATACTTTAAAAGGTTAATATTTTGGATTATTTAGAAAAGGCAAATGAACCACAATGAATATCAGGAGACTGTTTTTTTGAAAGTCCAATTCACATGACTAACAGCTGGGTCTCT
Source organism: Nettapus auritus (assembly GCA_011076525.1). Taxonomy (NCBI): domain Eukaryota; kingdom Metazoa; phylum Chordata; class Aves; order Anseriformes; family Anatidae; genus Nettapus; species Nettapus auritus. The sequence goes on along the minus strand of CM021766.1, from coordinate 31,355,276 downwards.
GCAGGGGAAAAACACTTGTATGAGTAAAACTGAAACTTGGTAATACTCACGAATAAAAGCAAGAAGTGGGCAACCTTGAGCTGCTAAGTATTTAAAAATCCCTGTGAAAACTTTTACAAAGCCCAGCAGCCATAAGAGCACCCTATCACCCTTTCCACCTCTGCAATAAACAACACAGTGCCTTTGCTTTACTTGGCGAGAAAAGCAACTGTAATTGAAGTTTTTTTTTTTTTTTTTTTTTTTTTTTTTTTTTTTTTTTTTTTTTTTATTTTTTTTTTTTTTTTTTTTTTTTTTTTTTTTTTTTTTTTTTTTTTTTCTTTCATCTTTTCTGGTAATCATTACTATTTCTTTTGTATTCATTTTCTGTTACTGGCAATATAGAAAAAAAACAAACACGTATCTCATTTCTATTCCTATCAAGCTAGCGCACCTGAGGTTAACTTAGCAGCTCTGAAACCTAGTTAAACAAAACCAAAAAGGCCATCAAAGCAGTGTTTAATGGAAAAGCTAGAGATTTCACCCAGCACCCTTCACATGTGTTTGAATACTGAGCTGCTGGAGTATGCTCTCACACGAGCAGAAGGAACTAGGCTGGCGGTCCGTGAGGTGCAGGTTCTGATGTGTTTCGGTTCCACAGTTTCTGCCGCTACTTAACAATGGTATCGGTAGCAAACATATAGAGGCTTCTTTGTAACATCTAGAGCAGGAAAAAGACATGCAATGCTGTATGCCCTACTGGAGTAGAAGTCGTGCTGTTTGGTCAGAAATGTAAAAAAAAAAGCGTTTAAATTAGCGACTGCTGCTTGGCTCCGAAAAGCTCAGAGGAAAAGTAGAACCGCGTCTCGACGGGGACGGGGCACAAAAACTGCAAAGTGCTTTTGGAAACAACGCCTCAAGTTCTGCTGCCCTCAACTTCTCCCTTGGGTTGCCGACTATTTGAGGCCGGAGCAGCCGAGGCCGGGCTCCCGCCGCCGCAGAGGCGCTGCCAGACCCGTGCCCTCCCCGGCCCCGCATTCACTGACCTGCCCCGGGCCCCAGCGAGGGAGCCGGGCAGCCCATGGCCCCCCCGGCCCAGGTAGGGACGGCGGCGGGCCGGGGAAGGAGAGAAGGAGGGCAGGGAGGAGGGATCGGGCCCGGCCGGGGGCGGCCCCCATGGGCGGGCGGCGGCGGCGCACGGAGCCCTCGCAAGATGGCGGCCGCTCGGGGCCGAGCTAGCGGGGCGGCTGCGGGGCTGGGGGCGGCGGGCAGCCGCTGAGGGAGGCGGCCGGGGGCTCGCCTGGCCGTAGGGTGTGGGGAGCTTTCCGCGCGGCCGCCGGCCTTCACCATGCTGCGGGGCTAGAGCCGCGGAGACGCCGCAGCGGGGTAATAATGTTAGCAGAGGTAAGAGCCCTGCCCCGGCCCGCCGGGGTGCGGGGGGAACGGGAGGGCAGGGAGCGGCTCTCCGCCCGGCCGGACGGGCAGCCCCGCGCCGCCGTCCCCGGGGGAAGAGGAGCTGCTCGCGGTCGGGGCCTCGGCTGCTCGCACCGGGCAGCGCCGGGCCGCTCTGAGCGCCCTGCCTCCGCCCCTCTCCTCCACCGGGAGCCGCCGGGCCCTCCCGGCCCCTTTACCCTGCTCGGCGAGAGGCCGCGGGGCGGCGGCTCGGGGAGGGAGAGCCGCACCTGGCCGGGAGGCCTGCCTAGGCCGCGCCGGGGGGATGCGCCGCCCGGCCCCCGCCGAAGCCCCTCCGACCCGACCCGCCCCGCTGCGGTGGCTTTGCTTAGTCAAGGCTCCGCGTTTTCTTTCCCTTGCCAAAGGCTTAAGCCGAGCAGTTCTGCCCTGGCTGGAGTTGCTGGCTGTGGGCAGTTGGTAGAAGTGAGCTGCCTCTCCCTGCCAGGGGGTCTCAGCCCCAAATCAGACAGACTATGACACAAGTCTATGTCTTGAGGGTCTGTGTGGGTCCCCCAGAGGGTCAGGAGGGGCTCCCCTGCCAAAAGGTGCTGCTCAAGGGGGAGGCTCGTGTTGTATATCAGTTGCACTAAGCGAGGATTCCCTCTGTACTTGGTTTTCTCTCCAAAGACGGATTGATTTTCTATTTTTAATCAGTCAACAAGGTGTCTGGCATACAGACGCTTCCCAAATGTGATGACAGTGTTACGTGTATTATGTGTTTTGTAATTTATCGCTTGATCCTGTGGTGAAGGTTATTTGTCCAAAAATAAATTGTCTTAAAACTTAAGCATCTTACAGGATGACGACTTGCCTTCTGACACCTGGAAAATTTAGCTTTGCTTTCCTCAGCGATAGCTAAGGAAGTACACTGAAGCTTTGAATTTGCATCAGAGTTTCAGGGCATTAGAAAAGTGGCTCTGTGGAGTGATGAGCTCTCAAATCTCCCCAGGAGGGTAACATCTGCCAAGTGACTTAAACATGTAAAAATACATGACCTATTTTTGAACGCGGGGTATGTGATGGGTAGTCAGGGTTAATGGTCTGCATGAAATAGCCCTGGTAGGGTTGATGTGTACAAGCATTAATACTTGTAATTTAGATTATTTTAAGGGTGCCATAGAATGTTCTGGGTTGGTGCCTCACACCTGACTTTTTGTTCTGTTTGGTGATGGCTGCGTGTGCCTATTTCAGGATGCTTTATTGTCTTGGACTTGAAAATTCTTGTCTCGTATCACCCATGCTGCTATACCAGTGCCACTTATTCCATTGGCTTTTGGAGGTAAAACCTGAAACTTGTGTTTGTTAAGACCAGTTATGATGCTTAGCCTTGGTATCTGGAGGACTGGGTTCTGACGTGCTCTACTTCTTGTTCTCATTACAAAATCTTTGTAGACAAGATGCTTTGAAGCATTGCAGGCTTGGTGTCTTCCAAGAAAACAAATTTTAAAAATTTTGGGGGCGTCTAGCAGAGTTGTAGGCAGGCTTTGATTGCTTGCCTGAACAGCAGTCGTGGGGAGGAGTTCTTTAAACAACCAGACAGCTCTGGAATGGCAACAGCAGTGTTTGCAATTTAGAAGCAAACAAGAAAACTTCTGACATACAAACTGGAAGGAGTCCTTCTCAGTGTGCTTTTTTTGGCTGCTCTGATGGTGACTTGAGTGACTTGGTAACTAAATCACCTCGTGAAAACTGCATGCACGCCTGTGAGCTGTTTCACACTTGGCAGGAAGATGGAGATTGCCTCAAGCCTATTGATGCATATATAGTATTCTATAAATACTTAAATCTCCTTTTTAAAAAAAAAAAAAAAAAAACAAAAAAAAAAACAAAACCAAAAAACTTTATTAGTAAAAAGTTAATTGGAATGTATGGTAGACTGGCAGTAGAGTAGGATGACAGGGAGAACTGCGTGCATCTTTAGGCTGCCTAAATTTATCTTGATATCTGGATGCGATACTTCCTTAAATATGAAGGCTGTACTAACTAACTTTAGGGAGGGGACAGCCAGTAAGTCTTTTTTTCTGTCACAGAGTAACTGTTTATTTAAAAGCATACAGAGAAGCGAGATTAGAAAAAAAAATAAAAAACCTAATTTGGTGGATTTTGGTGGACGTGGGTAGTTTGCTACTGCCTAAAATGGCCAAGATCACCGTCAATTTTTGGGTCATTAAAAACTTGGAAAAAAATCTTGCTGCAACTGCTAGTTTTATGAATTCAGTCTAATTAAGCAAAATATTTAAGTTTGCATTTTTAAGTGTGAAGAAGAGGCAGGATCTGGTTCTGCGTGTGCTGTTATCATACGGTTAAAACGTAACATAGTTTCTCAGAATCAGCTTCCTGCATCCTTTGACTGTATCCATATATGCAGACCACAGCAGATTCAGGCCAGTTCTGATGCGGTTAGAATTAGGGCCTTGTAATCAGTAATTTCAGGGGAAGATCGCACTTCCTGTCAGGAAGAAAATGCTGGGTAGTTGGTTGGATTTTTTTTCCCTTACTGCAGGTCTTATTTTAGTTGCATCACAAATCACGTTGCTGGATGCCGGACACATTCTTATTTACCTACCTAGCAAAGGCTGTTCCCCAACTTTTTATTGTCTTTTGGCCATTGGAACTCGCTGCTGCGGTCGTGTCGATGCATTCTGTCTGTAGGTGTTCAGAGTGCTGCTGCAACAGCTGTTTCTCTGGTTGACCTTTCCGTGTCTTTTCACTTGTTCCCTTTTTCTTGCTCATCAGATGTCTCCTTTGCCGTTCAAGACTCAGTGTGGCCTGTTCCCATGTGACTTTCTGCTTCAGCTCTCAGCACTGGTTTTCTTCTCCGATGAAGCTGTGATGGACACGAGTTGCCCTCGTGTGTTTTCAGGTGGCTGCCTTCACCGTTCCTGACTTCTGTGCAGTGGCAACTGTACAGCCCTTGGCACAACTGTGGCTTATGCTGCTTAATTTTATCTTAAATTCAGATGGGGGCAAGATAGGATTTCAGTGAGACTTAGTTTACAAGAAGTTATAGTTTACAAGAGCTTATTTAAAATTGACAACCTGCAATTGAGTTTGCAGTCAGTATTGCATCTCTGGAAGCATAAGTATGCTCCTCAGTTTTTCTACAGCTTCTTCTCCAATGTTTTTCTTATTAAACTGGTTTGAGATTCTTAGTGATGGCATCCTTCTGAATTTATCAGCAGCTAAATTTTCAACACGTTTTAGCAGAGAGATGTTCAGTCACTAGTAAGTGACAGTTGAGAATCTTTTTGAAATTTGACAAAGTAGGAAAACTTACTTTTTCTTGTCTGCAACTGAAAATAAGTAATGTAAAATGAGCTCTGATTTGTTGATATTTATTGTAACCAGTCAAGATAATTCACCAACTACAAGTAAACTACTTTTCGGTTAAACTTTTTGGTTAAATTTTTCGGTTAAAATTTTTATTTATAAAATATGTATAGCAAACTTTTATTCTTATTAAAATTTGATGGCTGAGACCACGGAGAGAGCTGTTTTTGGGGAAAACCAAGGAAATGAGCCTGACTTTAAGAATAAAGATTGACTTAGCAGCTTGTTTTAACTTGCTTTAGAATAATAATGAATTAGCCTTACTGAAACAGTAGTACATTGTAATGTATATGTTCCTCCAACCCTGAAAGATGCAAGACACAGTTAACTGCTAAACTGCTAAAGACAGTTAACACCTAAACCTTCTGGACTTCATAGCGGCCTTCCAGTACCTAAAGGGGGCCTACAGAAAAGATGGGGAGGGACTCTTTGTCAGGGGGTATAGGGATGAGACAAGGAGTAATGGCTTTAAACTAAAAGAGGGTAGGTTTAGTTTAGATGTTGGAAAGAAATTCTTCATTCAGAAGGTGGTGAGGCACTGGCACAGGCTGCCCAGAGAAGCTGTGGATGCCCCATCCCTGGAGGTGCTCAAGGCCAGGCTGGATGGGGCTTTGGGCAACCTGGTCTGGTGGGAGGTGTCCCTGCCCATGGCAGGGGGTTGGAATTAGATGGTCTTTAAGGTCCCTTCCAACCCAAACGATTCTGTGATTCTATGGCTATTCCTATATAGGTGGTCATAAAGTGATTAGGTCTAATGGGGTTTTGCATCAGTTCTAAAATGTCAGTCTGTGCAGTTCCCGAAAACAGTGTGGAAGAGGAAAAGTGTGAAGCTCCTTAATTCAGTAAAACTTGTAATAGCTTGCCTGGTTAGATAGCTTAAGGAGCTTAAATGTTGATTTCCTCTGTTTGGTAGTGCTCTAGGGAATTATCTCTGGTTCAAATATGTTTGTCCCTTTATCCCCACCCTTAACGGAGATGACAAAGCAGGTTTTCATCTGAACTAACAAGAGGAGCATTGCTATTATTGGAAATGAGAAACCATTGGAGTTGTATGCAGGCTGTTGGCAACACTTTTAAGAAGTAATATTTTCAAGTCCCATTAACACCTTTCACTGTCACTTGGCTGAAAGCACTAAGGCTGGAATAATAGAAAAATCAATTGTAATTGGCACTTTCACTTACGTGAGGGAGAAACTTCAAGAAGCGCAAGACATCATGATCTTGGGCTTAATTGCTTGTTCTCTTTTTTTAATTATTATTCCATAAGTAATCAGTAATCTTTCATTTCTGAACTGAAAAAATGAGGTGTTACTTCATGATGTAACCATATTGGAGTATTTTGACAAGATCACTACCCTTGTTTACGTGATTTCTATTGTATTACACTTTAATTGTGTAATTGTGATTATGGGTACGAGGTAAAAGAGACATTGGCTTACAATGTGAGTAAGCGTGGATGGTGGGTATGTACAGCTAGGTGACTTCTTTTATAACCGTAATTTGTTTTGGAAATAAGTCAATTTCTATCCTGCTAGAGTTCAGGAGTATCTGTCAAGCATTTTATTCTTGCTCAGAAGCAGAAATAGCTCTGAAATCCTTAGAGAAGAGAAGTAGATTTCTGAAGAACTTAGTGTTGATTGCTGTTTTATATATTGCAGGGGATGCGATCTCAGTGAAAGCTCTCTAAGACAACTTTACCTGTGAATTTAATCAATTGGCATTTTAAAAGCCCCACGAATTTTCAACTGGTTTTGTTCAAGGAGGATTTTCGAGAAGTGCTTCATAAAACAGAGTACGAATTTGACTGCAGTGGTTACTTCAGTAGTATTTTAGTTCAAGGCCGTTTCGTCAGTGGCCCTGAAACTTCTAGCGTCCTGCGGGTTTGCATAGTTTCTCAGACAGTGAGCACAAGATTTAAGACCCATTTGAACCTCACTAGGTGTCAGTTTGCCAGGTGCCAGCAGAAGAAGAGAAACCCATCTCTGCTTGCTCACTTTCCATTGAAGTCCCTTCTTGCATCAAATGGCAAACGTGATGTACATACTGCTGCTTGGCTTGGTTAGAAGAACTCTTGGTATTACGAACTATTATCTACCAAGAACTGATTTTTGTTTTACAGGTGGGAGTAGTGCTATGATTATTTTTTTTTTTTTTTTTTCAGGAGGGGGTGATACGGCCTAGCTAAAAGGTTCACAGGTACCTACCTGTTGATAACACTGATGTCTAGAGCATTCAGTTAAGTATTTCAGTCTTAAGTTTTGGGTCAGAAGATGAGCTACAAACGTTTTCTTTCCAAGAACATTCATGTATTTGGGATCTGGCTTGCTTTGTACAGAATTAGCTGCTTTTATTACCATGTGGTTCACATTTATTGCGTCTCTTCCTCTGCCTTTCCTGCCTCAGGTCTGTGTTTCTGGGAGGAATGGTATGGTCTGAGTTCCATTTTATCCAAATCTGTCAGTGTTAAGAAGTTATTATTTCATAAATATTGCTATTTTAAGATAAAATATTTTTGTTCTTCCATGTATGTTTGCAACCCTGAGGGCTAACTCTGCTCTGCACTTCTGCTGGTGCCTTATAAGGCGCTCTAGGTTAGGCTCGAGCAGGAAGTTTGCATTGCTACACATCCTGTGGGATGCTCCGCGCTTCCACTCTTCCTGCTGATGCTGTCAGATGAGGGCCAAGCAGAAAATACTCTCAAAGTTCATCGTGAAATTCTTGTTACAGCTGACCAACTGGTTATGAAACAGCGCCTCAGACTTGGCATAGCTCCTGTCATAGCTCTTAATCAGCACTGAAAGCATGGGCAGAACGTGCCTGATGTTCCCGGTCATCCGATGGTCAGAATCTGGCACTCCAGACCATGGGGATGAGCTGAAAATCTGGTGCTTGAGGAAAGAAGTATCCAGCCAGTGTAACTGTAGAAAGAATGTTTGTTTTAAAGTATTGCTGATCATAAAAATGATCTTGGAACTGTTTGACCTAAGGGCACGGTGAAACCTTGCTCGTTGCTGTTCTAAGAACAACTGCTGCAGGCTGACCAGAAACGTCTGAGTCGCCTTGGATCCATTCTTCTTTGTGAGGCTGACACCTCTTCACTTACACCTCCGTATTCCATTATAACAACTCCAGACTTTGTTTATTTTCAGAGTTTTCCTGAATGTTATATTATGGCATCATATAGCATCTTTCTGAAGCATATCTAATGATTTTTGTGATGTCTTGAAAATAATATGATTTGTAATACTGCTAGTTCTTTTTGTAGATAAGGAAACTGTATGTGCTTGAAATTGCACCTGTATTTTTGTGTGCAATTTTTTCCTCAAATGCTATGCTGAGCATTTTTTCTAGCATATGTTGGCATATTTATTAACAGTTTTTTCTTTAATTTTTACTTTGCTACCTATTGCTTGAGGTAGCTAACTTCTTTTAACATAATTGGAAGAAATATGCTCTTTATAGTATTTTGTATATTCAAACAAATGTTTCTGATCACAGTGCTAACAAATTGGAATTTTATTCACTTCTCTAAAGAAAAATCTTTTAATATGGTGATCTTAAAGCTCACGATTTAACATCTCATTTACAGATTTAATCTTAGGGTACATTGCAGAACAACTAAAAGGGGGCTTACTTATCTATTATGGTTCATCTATTGCTTATATATAATTTTAAGATTACTGGGGGGAGATTGTTTTGTGCAAATGTAACTGTCATTGTTTTGATATGAAGATGTATATTTATAATGCATCTTTATAGTGCTCGGTGGCTGGGAGAGTAAGTCTTTATTTTAAATTTTAATTCCTTTTTTTCTGAGTACTCAGTAGTTGTGCTAAACATAATTTACTTGCACTGTTTGTGTACAAGCACTGAGTGCTTGTATAACTAGTGCCTTGTTTATGGCATGACGTTATTTCTTTTCTGTTTCATGCTTGCGTTAATTTGACTTTCTTGTGTTAATGATGAAATAAGTTTTATGTATTTATGCTGTCTGGACTTTGGATAGTATTGGTCTTGTCTTTCAGTTGGCAATTGCCCTGCTGCAGCTTTTTAAAGAATTCTTGAGAAGGTGATCAGTTAGAAATAGAGACCAAAGGCAAACTTTGTTTATATAAATGCTCCAAAGCTCTTCCCTACTTTATTTCAGAATACAATAAAGGAAAATGCCCAGATAACGATGGTCTGCTCTTGCCTATAATTCTTTCTTTTATTTTTGCTTTATTTTATTGATACCTTCTTTTCTCGTTTTCTATTTGAAATTGTTTTCCTGTAATAATCTCAATATGTTAATATTTTGCTTGCGTTCTTCTTAATTTTTCTCTTGATTTCTAGAGATTCAGCCTTAACTGTGTTTTTTCTTGTTCTCCATTTTTTGATGCATTATTCAAGGTATTTTTCTGATTTCCAAGGATCAAAGTAACCATGCTGCTGTCGTGTGGAATAGTATGAGTTAGTCTGTGAATGCTGCCACTTTGCTGTCTGTGTGGCTCTTCATTTATTTATTACTTGTCACTTTCATGTGTTTCCTTCCTCTTTATTTTTCTTCCTTAAATGCTTATCTGTGTTTTCGTGCTGATGTCACGGGGTAGGGCATACATTTTTATCTAGATGTATGGCATGCATAAAGCAATCTAAGATACTTGAGTGCCGTTTCACGTTAGAATTGAGTGGATCTAATCTGGGCTGCTGCTAAAGGGGGGTTTTCCCAGTCCCACCTGGTCCAGCTGGTGTGATGCTGCTTCTCGTGTCAGGTCTGTGGGAACCATGTGAGGAATTTTTCGGCAGCCGTATGAGGAGTTAGTGGGAACACAGAAATTGGCTCCCCAGTCAATGGCTATGTGATCCAGTGCGAGTGAAGTGCACTGTGTGCAGCGCCTTCCTGCATTTACTTCTATTTAGATCTAAAATACAACTAATACCCAAAATAATTCCTGTCTTTTTGAAAATTGGGATCATCCTTGTTCCTTCTGTGACTTCTGAGAACATCTGTGCCTCTAAAATAGTTACGAGTGAGGTGAGCTACATCCACTTTGGCAAGGTTTTTTATATTTTTAGTGTTCTTGATGTTGATAATGGCTGAGGTTTTTAGATCTCATCTTGCTCCAAGAGCTGGATACTCAAATTACTTGGTGTCATCTGTTGGAAATATTCCATGCTCAGGTGTTGGAAATGATTGTTTGAGAATGAAGTGTTCCAGGGAGTTCATAAAACTGTCCGTCTGTAAATTTTATTTGTAGATATCCCTGCTTGCTGTCTCCTTCGGTGTCACAGTGGGCAGCGTGTGCACCATGGAGCCATCCAGGGTGTAGCTGGCACAGTAACTGTGGGCCCAAATTGTGCCTGAGAAAGGATGAGAGGCTGCTGAGGCTGAAATACTCATCAGGATACTCAACAAGCTCTGTGCGTACACAGAGGCCAAGTGGACAGAGGTTATGGGGCAGAGGCTTGGAAGAAATTGTAGGAGGTTCCTCTCTACTTACACGTACCTTGGTTTCTGAGCTACACACTGCAGCCCACCAGCAGTGTTACATAGCAAATCACTCAGATAAACCCTGCGAAGCTTAAGCACTTCAGATGCAGCAGGCAAAATGCATTTGTTGATAACAGTGCTCAGGAAAAAGTGACAAGTGCACGGAAGACCAGGAAAGATGCTCAGAGTAACCATGTTTTCCAAAAGGAATGGTGAATCAAATGGGATTTAGAAGTAAGTGGGTAAAGCGGCCAGCCATAAGGATTGAAGGAAGGATTAGGAAAGGGGATTTTAAACACAGGAGGGGGAAGGATTGGGAATATTTGTAACTGATATTCACCTTACATTTATCCCACTGAAAAAGGCTATAGTATTTAAAAATTTTTTTTGGGCTAGGGACTGTCCATTCTGTAAAGAATTAGCCATCAGTTGCTGCTTAAAGAAATTGAAATCTTTTGATGTTGCAGACTACTGGGTAATTTGGACATGCTGATCTTTGATCCTTTTTTTTTTTTTTTTTTTTTTTAACGCAGCTGGATGATAATCTATCCAGAAAAACAGTTGTAATGAATGAACTGGAAGTTTAGAGGATTGCTGTAGCTTTGTAAATGTTTTTGTCATTTTGTTTAACATCAGTTTTCATGTTTGTCTTCCTCTAGAAGCATCCGTCGTATAAGATTCGGCTTGATGAGAGCTCAGATGTAATCTCAGAGACCAGTGAGAATTTTTAGTGAAAGCGTTTGTTTCAGTTTCTTTTTTGGTACCTCAGCAAGAAAACTTAGTGCATTTAAAGGACTGAAGTAAGTTTAAACATAAGAAGGGAATAGTGGAGTAGCAGCATAATTGTCAGAGAAAGGTTCTAGTATTCCTTCAGTGGACTTGAGCTGCTGCTTAAATGTACTATATTTGCAGCCTGGATCTGGTATTTGGCTACTGGAAACTGCTTCTTTGAGGTTCCTCTTTTCACATCCATCTAGTTTTGTAGCTGAAGCTAATTATCATCCTGGTTAAAAAGCAATACATATTTAAAAAAAAAAAAAAATCATTTAGGTTGGAAAAGACCTCTAAGGTCATCGAGTCCAACAGTTAACCCAGCACTGCCAAGTCTACCACCAAACCATGTCCCTAAGCACCACATCTGCACATCTTTTTAATACCTCCAGGGATGGTGACTGAACTACTTCCCTGGGCAGCCTGTTCCAGTGCCTCGCGACCCTCTCAGTGAAGAAAATTTTCCTAATATCAAACCTAAACCTTCCCTGGTACGCAACTTGAGGCCTCTTGTCCTGTCACTTGAGAACTTCTTGTCCTAGCACTTCTTGCTTGGAAGAAGAGACTGACTCCCATCCCCGCTATAAACCTCCTTTGGGGTACATGTAGAGAGCAATAAGGTCTCCCCTGAGCCTCCTTTTCTCCAGGCTAAATGACCCCAGCTCCCTCAGCTGCTCCTCATAAGGCTTGTTTTCTAGACCCTTCACCAACTTCATTGCCTTTCCTTGGGCCCACCTCAGCACCTCAATGTCCTTCTTGTAGTGATGGGTCCGAAGCTGAACACATTATTTGAGGTTTGGCCTCACCGGAGCTGAGTACAGAGGGACGATCACCTCCCTAGTCCTTCTGGCCACACTGTTTCTGATACAGGCCAGGATGCTGTTGGCCTTCTTGGCCACCTGAGCACACTGCTGTCTCATATTCAGCTGGGTATCCATGAACACTCCCAGGTCCCTTTGTGCCAGGCAGCTTTCCAGCCACTCATCTCCCAGCCTATAGCTCTGCTTGGGGTTGTTGTGCCTCAGGTGCAGGACCCGGCACTTGGCCTTGTTGACCTTCATATAGTTGCCTTCAGCCCATTGGTCCAGCCTATCCAGATCCTCCTGCAGAGCCTTCCTACCCTCGAGCAGGTCAACACTTGTAGCCAACTTTGTATTGTCTGCAAACTTAGTGAGGGTGCACTTGATCCCCTTGTCCAGATCACTGATTGAAGAGAGCTGGCCCCAATACTGAGCCCTAGGGGACACCACTACTGACCAGCCTCCAGCTGGGTTTAACTCCAGTCACCGCAACTCCTTGGCCCAGACCACCCAGACAGATTTTTACCAGTGAAGCGTACACCCATACAGGCCTTGAGCATCCAGCTTCTTCAGAAGAATGCTGTGGGAAGCCTTACTGGGTCAAAAGCCTCACTGAAGTCGTGGTAGACCACATCCATAGCCCTTCCCTTGTCCACTGAGTGCATCACGTTGTCATAGAAGGAGATCAGGTTAGTCAAGCAGGACCTGCGTTTCATAAGCCCATGCTGGCTGGGCCTGAGAGCCTGATTGCCGTCTATATGCCACGTGATGGCACTCAAATGTTGGGGGACTGTTAGTAATTTTTTGGGAACGGCAGTTGGACACAGTGAAGGGGAGATCATTGCAAGCAAGTCCAAACTGAAAGTAGATTGATAGTGCTAGCACTGGTTGAGGTTTTGGATTTAAAAGAACAAAAAAAAAAACCCCCCCCCCCCCCCCCAATAATTTAAAGCTGTGATTATGATATTGTAGCTGTTTCCTCATATTCCAATTTTAGACAGTAAATATCCATTATTATATTGATGGTAGTTGTTTACGAGACTACTGCTCTTGCTCCTTTTTTTTCTAAAGATCAAGTTGAGCACTGTTTGGAGGGGAGGATAGTACTTTCAAAGGTAGTATTACTTCCCAGTCATATAAATAGGGGGCAGAATATTAATTGGGAGCACCAATAAATTTTAAAATCTACTGGTCCCATGATGGCTGGTAGAGCGAGTATGTGGCTTCAGTACATGGATATACTTTGTTTTGGCAGAAAATCTGTTATAGTTGAATTAAATATTGTGTGTTGGTTTCCAGGTTTATTTGTATCGTAATGGAGAGGCCAAAATAGCACAGAGTACTCCAGATGTGGTCTCATGTCCCAGTAGAGGATCGCTTCCCTGGACCTGCTGGCAGCACTTCTGCTGATAAAGGGCAGGATTCTGTTTGCCTTCTTTTCCATACAGGCTGTCTGCCAACTCACATTAATGTCCCCAAGGACCCCTGGATCCTTTTCTGTAGAGCTCCTTCCCAGATAGTTGGCCCCAGCCTGTATTATGGCATGGGGCTATTTCATCCCGGCAAGCCTACAGTTTTTGTTGAATGTCATGAGGCGTTGTCAACCTATTTCTCTAGCCTGTTGACGTCCCTCTGAATGTCAGCTGTGACCTCATCTGGTGTTGTATACAGACTTACCGAGAGTGTACCCTGTCCCATCATCCATGTAATTAATGAAGATATTAAACAGCGGTGGTTCCCGTATGGTCCCTGAAGGTCCCCACCTAGTTACTGGCTGCCCACTGAACTTTGCACCACTGATGAAGTTTTTGCATCCCATCATCCAGTCTTTTGTTTTTCTTTGCTTATCATCCACTTATCAACCCATAGCTCACCAGTTAGGTGATAAGGAGAATGAGGTATTGTGCCTTGCTAAAGGGAAGATGTGCAACATTTGAGGCCCTTTCCTTGTTCCCTGCATCATTCTCCTCATCGTAGAAAGGAATGGGGTTGTCAGGCATGATCTGCTCTTGCTAAATCCGTGTTGGTTGCTCGCAGCCTTCCCAGGGACTGCGATGAAGCTGACGGGCCTGTATCTTCCTTCTTGGCCTGGACCCACCTTCTTGAAGACGCCCTTTTGCTGCCAATATAATTTGAGAAAGTGTCTGTGTTGACCTTCAGCTGAGCTTTGACTTTCCTGACTCCAGTACTGCCTGTAGTTAAGGTGCAATTTGACATCACAGCTCAAAAACTCAAAGCTTTCTTTTCTGAGCCCTACATTATTGTTTATAGTTTTCGTCTTCCTTTTTAATAAAGGAAAAATGACTTTTTTTTTTTTTTTTTTTTTTTTTTGGAATGGTGGTGGAGTGTCTTTTGACCACAAAATAATTCCACAAAGATGTGACATGAATGACAGTAGTTCGAGATGACAGACTTGACCACTAGGGAGAATGTGAAAATTAGTATTTGGTCTCATTGAGGTGTCTATTTCTAGAGGAACCCTTTTGGCAATTATGGTAGCTAATGTGGATTAGTTTTTTTTTTTCTTAAATTCCTTCACATCCATAGCCTGACCTAATAAGGCAATTAAAATATCTCATTATATTTAGCCCAGTCTCAGGTAAAATACTATACCGTTACATTGCTAATTTAGTATTTTAAAGTAACTTTTTTCTAGATAAGGAGTCTTGATTATTTGGGAACCATTACATTGTGTTATGTAATTTTAAAGTTAAGAAAAACCACAACTGGACAGTGAAATACTACAGTGCATCCAGAGCAGCTTCATCTTAAAGTAAGAGTTGTAAATGAGTGTAGTTCAGGTTGACTCTTGACAATTGTGCTGCAAGTATCAAATAGTACATATAAAATACTACCAGCAGGTTAAAAAAGCAAACAAAAAACTTGGGTTACTAATTTTATAGTCAGACTTCTAATGACTAAACCATTCTGGATTATGTGTGTATTTATAAATATACAAATTCTAGGTTAGAATCATACGTATCTGTGGATAGGTCATTAAAACATGGTTTATTAGTTATCTGCTTGTTATATGGAGTTTGCTTGAGAATAATTACATTGCTTAAAGATGCTTCTATAAAATTGAAGGTATTGTCCATGCTGTGTTTCACACTTGATGTTTCCAGGACATTTTTCAGGAGTTATTTAGGAAAGAGCAAAACAGAAAAAGCACGGTTGGTGCCACGGTGTATAGTTCCAAGATGTTCGTCATCTTATGGAATTGAGCTTATTTTATCCTTCCGTGTTGTTGAGAAATTCTGCATTTGTGGGGAAAAAAAAAAAAAAAAAAAAGCACTTTCACTTTGTTTCATTTCCTCTTTTTATGGGCCATTATTTAAAGTTTTTGAGGTTTTCTGAAGTATCAATTGCATATAAACTTTTTGAAGCCAATTTTATAATAAGATTATGCAAAATATTTTCATGTAGGCACTGTTGTGAAACTGTGTGATAATTCCAGGAAATAAATATTGGATTTATTTTAAGAAAAATAATTAGTGTTCATTTGATCTTGTATAACCCGTTTCTTTCCATTTTCTTCTCCGTTTCTAAAGATCGCAGACAAGAATGGCCTTTGAACAGAAAGCTACATCCTGCGTCATTTTCGTATTTAAAAAAAAAAAAAAGTTACTTGATAAGAGATTCTGATTGTCCCTCTTTTCCTTCTCCAGAGTTTTGCACTAGCAAGACCTGAAATAGATGTAATCTGTTTATCCAGAGGCTGAACGTAAAACAGTCTAGATTATCTCACTGGTTCGAATTCAAGCTTGAGTTAGAGGGATTACTTTGTTCTCACGTTGGATCACCTAAGGTGATCCTCCTGTCAACCAATAAGCCTGGTCCTGTTTATCTGGTCCTGTTGGATCCTTCTTGTCTGTTTTCCTTCTGGCCAAACTAAGTTAGATACAAGTCAGTAAGGATCACTTTTATGAAATTAAGCTAAAAATGACTTTGCATATGTCACTTCTTCTTAGATTTAAGAAACTGGCTGAAAGTGGGCTTGCATCTCCTGTTTCTCATCATTATCCGAGATGCTGAATTGCTTCTTTTAAACGTGACTGTGATTCCTTGTCCTTTTGAATTAGATTATGGTTTAGAATTAGTGTTTTACTGCGAGCCTGTGATCCGTGTCTGTGAAGGTAGCCTCTTGGTTTTCCTAGTTACATGATAAATATTTATTTCACTTTCAAAATTTGGTTATGAGAAACAAGGCTTTCTGTCCTTTGTAGGTAATTCTGCTCTAGATAAAATAGATGTTAGCCCAGAGAATAAATGTTAGAAAAATGAAGGTTGGTTCAATTAAAATAATTAAATAAATCCACTTCCTAGTTTCATGTTGTCATGCTGGTAGAGCAGGTGTGGGAAAACAAACAAACAAAAAACAAAAAAGCCCTTTGACTCTTTAATCCAGGCTGTTTCACTTTGCTTTTTCACTTGGAAAGAAAGTTTTGGGATAAATATTTATTCTTTCTGGTAGAACCAGCGTTAATCAGAAGACTGGTCTTTTTCTTCATCATCTTACATGCACAAACAAATTTAGCAAAATTATGTTGTATATTTTGATTATTTTAACCAGTAATATTCAGCAATAAGGCAGTTTTTATTTTAGTAACTTTTCTGATAAAAATGAATTGCAATAGCATACACAACAGCTTTTAAACTTTTTAGTACATACTGTATTTCTGTTGTATTGTTGGGTAGTTTAAAGTGATGTTAGCATATATTTTCATTTAAAGGTTAGCCCTTTTAAAAATGAATGTCACAAATCACAGAAGGAGTGCAGTGATTGTGGTTTTAGGATGTAGCAGAAGTTATTACCTGTCCTGGATAACTTTACTAGACCAACTTGTGTAGCTGGGGGCACAGGTAGGGGAGCACAATCCCCAAACTTTCCTTTCTCAGGCAGCGTGAGTAGCATTAGGAAAATCTGAGCTAAATAGAGCTGGGCATGGCTGCTCTTGGATTAATCCAACTGTTAACCAATTAAACCATTTGACATACAAAGCATACCGTAAGCAGAACAGGATGAGCTGATGTGGAGCGGGGACAGATGGACTCTTGTTTAGTACAGAAGAGGGGAGTTTCCAGCCCATGTAACCTGGAGGGATCAGCGAGAATACTGCACTTACCCAGAAGAAACTTCATGGGCCTAACTTTCTAAAACTTAACATTGTGTAATGTTCTTTATTTAAAAGATGATTTGTTTATATTTACATCCTCTAATATTTTAGGCTTACTTGGGGGAAGGAGAGGAAAAAAATAGAGCAATAAAAGGAGAACAGAATATATGAAAATCCTTCTCGTTAAATTTTTCCTAAGAGTTTTATTGTGAGTATTGCAGCAGTAAATTGTTGTATAGATTTGACTACAATTAATTTTTACATAGTCTGGGAAATCCTTTTGGGCTATGGCAGGAAAGGGCAGAAGGATGAGACAGAAGAGGTTAAAAGAAGAGACCATTAGTGATGTTAGGAAATAGGGATATTCAGACCTCTTTTCAAAACCCCACTTGATGTGTCTTTCACTTTGATTGCTGTAGATTTGGCATATAGTAGGAATGTAACTACAAAGATATTAATGGTTTATTTTGCACTTGTTAAGTGTTTCTCCTGGTAGTGTAACATAACAATTTCACTGCAGATGAAACTGGTACTCCAGTTGATACTGCTTTCCAATTCTACTTGTCATGCTAGTGAAGACACAGTAATTTGAATCCTAAAATAATGTTTTTAATCACTTGACAAAAATGACACTTGCCTTAATTATAGAAAGGTTTATACATGAACACATTCCATTTACACTTAAAATGGAAGTTGAGTGAAAACGCAGATGTGGAGAATTAACAGAAGATTAAACTTGACATCTACTGTATATGCAGTCTTTGACAATTTTTTAATGTGAGCCCACAGGTGGCGTTGAATACATTTGGCAAATCATCATATTCAGAAAAAGTACTAAAATAGCAAAGACTAGTTTGCTTATCTAGCTAGGTACGTGTCACCTGCTGTTCTTTAAAAAACACTAATCAGATATACAGAGATATAATCAGATATACACAGTAAAAGAATTGCAAGGAAGTGTTTTTGTTTTTAAATGACCCTGTTATTTCAAAGTTCAGACTGTTCTTTTGCAAGCCTTCAATTTGAAAGTCCGCACAAGGGCAATCATCAGTAGCGGTACCGGCCTTTTGGGTGCTACAGTTGTGCGATATGAGTAGTCTTCTGCTGAAGCTGTAGATGGACAAGTAGGTGTTTCCCAAGCCCAGCCTTTCCAGCCGTTTTGTCTGTCTGTTCTGCCAGACACAAACGTGGCTGCTGCTTGGTGGCAAAGGGGAAAGCAAGAAGAAAAGAAGCATCTGTCAGCTGGACATCTGGAGCTGTTTTTGCATGAAAGGAGAAGCGCTTAGGTATCTGTCAGTTGCAGTTGCAAATGAAAATTGACCGCACCAGTTGAAATGCAAACTGAGCACAGCTGTACTTTCCTCAGCAAATATTCAGTGAAAGCTGTATCGGGGCTGAGGGTTTTGATTAAAGATGGATTAGAAGCAACGCTCTGAAAGCTTGTCCACTGGGCTAAGTTACCAAGAAGCCCACTGAAGCTACTTCAAAGTATAGTTTAAAAAAAAAAAAAAAGGCGTAATTAGGTATGCTGTTGTAGAAACTCATTGCTGCTGTGGTTGGTACATAAAAACCTTGCCACGCACCTGCTGACTCGCCTGCAAAATAATCTAGCTAATTCGTAAGTAGTGAACTATCATATGCATAACTACTTGCATACTAAATTACAATGGGATATTTCTTCTCTTAAACTGTTTTTTTAAGACTATAAAGTCTGTCTAGACTGTAAAGTCTGTCTAGTCTATAACCTGTACAGTTTCTAGGTGGTGAATCTTATGGATCTACACAAAGTCCTGCATGGATGGTGACATGGTCAGTCTAAGCTCAGCTGTATCAGCTGTAGGTGTGCAACAGGAGCCATCAAAATGCTGCATTAATTAGAAAGCAGAAGCCAAACAAAGGAAAAGCAGAGGTATATAATGAAGCAAGTTTATGTACTTCTTTTAGTAGGTGTCTGTATTTTTTTTTTGTGGGGTGGGGAACATTGAGTGGGAAAAATGAACAAAGTCCAGTCGAAAACAACAAAAAAAGTTAGGTGTCATTGATAGTGTTGTTACCTGCATCGGCTGAATCAAGTTTGAATATTCACCTATCTTGTAACTAACAAGGCTTTCTGGTGTGCAGTTTTGACTTGCAGGCAGCCCTTTACTGCATTTGATGTTTATTTTGCTGATGCAATTCCAGTCCATGGAAGAAGATGACTGTGTCTTCTGTGGTGCTGCATTAGCCCCTCATGGGTATGACTTTACAAATATGCTGCAGAAGTCTTTCTTTGTAGGAGTTAAAAAGTGAAAGAGAGGGAGCGGTGATGGTGGAGGGAACATACGGCATCTGTAGGGATGGTGAGCTGGTGCGGGTCCAGCTGATGAGGTGGAAGCATTGTTCATCTGGAATAAAGAGCCTTCGTCTACGTGTGCCTGTGCGCGCATGCAGTATGCACACGTACGTGCATCCCACAGGATTAAGGCCAGTATTATCTCTTCAGCCCTAGGCATTTGACCAGAGTTGCTTGAAATGCAGTAGCTGCAACTTTGACAGTTCAGATTGGAAGAGTGTGCTCCCGGCAGGGGTAATTTCAGCTTCTTTTAAGGGGTTTTAGGGAGCTGCTGCTTAAATGCCATTGTTAAAGCATCTCTTCAGGAGACTGGCTTGTTCTTAATGTTAAGAGTGACAAATACTCACCCTATGACCAGCTTAAGTAAGAACAGACAAAGTTTCATTAAATTCATAGTTTTTTTTTTTTTTTCTTTTTTTTTTTTTGAATTGACATTACCAATACAGCTTATTTGTAAAGATGTTCCACGTAGGGGGGTATGACTTCTTATGTTCTGAATACCCCAGCTAGTTTCACCTTACTTTCTCCTAAGGTACTACCAGCTGTGTAGTCGTATTTGAGTAATATTAGGACTTCCTTTGCTTTTCATAGTTGCTTTCGATGTGGTAAAGGAAACGTAGATTTCAGTTTTGTTTGGGAGTCATGCTGCTAATGGCCCTTTAAGAATTGCGAGGTTACAGGAGCCTTTATTTGCAGCCAGCCTGAATGGAACCTTTCTCATCGCTGCATCCTTTTGAATGTCTCTCTCAGAAATCCACAAGACTGTATACCACGTGTCTAAAGTATATAAGAATTGGGCCAGTATCTGTTGTACTTACTGCAGTGTACTGAATTGTACGAGTTTTAAGAAATCCTATTAAAATACCAAATGAGATTTGAATCTCTGTAGCCATATGCTAAATTGCAAAGCTAGGGTGTAGGACAAAAGGTCACAGTTCTATCTATTAGAGTTAGAGAACTTTCTTTGTTAATTATGCATTCATCCAACCCTGAATATGCACACTTCTATCTAGTTTAATTAAGTTTTGTTAAGTCATTTAGAGTGCTTATCCCATTATTAAGTACTTCAACTTTTTTGAGTAATGCCATTAAGCATACTGATATTTTGATATAAAAAAACGTTATCTTCTGTGTGCATATCTTCCTATTGTGTGTAGTGCTCTGCAGAAGTTTGAGGATGTTCGTATTTCTGAGGGCGTCAACTGGAGGAATCGTCTTTGTGTATTAGAATGTAGATGCATAATAAGAATGTATGATGAGAGCTCATGGCACTTGTATTTTTGTGTTTGCCGTTTTTTTGAATTGGTATCCCTTTTGTTGTCTCTGTCCTCTCAAAATACTGCTACATTTACTTCTTAGAAGTTAAAAGAATCTTGTACTCAGCTGTGGCAAAGATTTTTTTTGTTTAACACTGTTCTTTAGCATTTTAGCTGTTTGGGTTGCATGGTTAATATCACCTAATAAAGTCAAAGCACTTTTTCAGCTGAAAGAGAATGGAATCGCTTTCAATTCAGTTTTTGAGCAGCGACACTTTAATTTAAACAGATAAGTAAGCAGATGAGTGTATTTTTTTCTAGCCCCAAATTCCAAACAAAAAGCCAATATAACTTCTCCATCTCTTGCTAAAAAGCTTTAACTAGGAAGAAAACAGAATCCAATCTAAACTTGCTATTAAACTCGTAATAAAATAGGAAGAATTAAATAATTCTGGTGATTACCATGTATATCCATGAAACAATCTCTCAGTAGAGCTATGATTTAGCTTTTGGGCAGCCTGATGTCTTTCTTTCAGAAAAGAATTGAGGCTGCTTTATGTAGGAACCTTATTTTTTATTACTGTTCATTGTTTATAGGATTCTGAAAACTTTGTTTTTTTTTCCTCAGGAAGTTGTTTTTTTTTTTCTGAATTCTGTGTCTAAGAGGGAAAGGTGAAATCTAAATAGTCTTCAGAGAAATAAGAAATGTAGGCAAGCGTTCCCCATCCCTCCTATTAAAAGCTTTAAAAAAGGGCTCTCTGCAAATCTGGTGTTCAATTTCTGCTTGTTTTCTAAATGTCAAACTGCAAGACGAGTTTATTTAAGTGCTTTCTTAGTGTTACTTGTTGACATAGCAGTTGTCTGAGTTTCCATCAGGGTGTCATTTGATCACTGGTAGAAAAGGCGTAAATTAGACACTAGCAAAAAAAAGAAAAGTTGAGAACCATAGAGCTGGAACAGTTTTGGTGGCCTATAAATACTTGTCATCATCAGTTTCACACTTTTGAGACTTGGCTGAAACATGCTTTCCATACTGAACTGTAGACTAGGCTGAATTAA
The DNA here is from genome assembly GCA_011076525.1 of Nettapus auritus. Lineage (NCBI taxonomy): Eukaryota > Metazoa > Chordata > Aves > Anseriformes > Anatidae > Nettapus > Nettapus auritus. The sequence continues at coordinate 31,333,713 of CM021766.1, read as the reverse complement.
GTTTATACACTCTCTGGCTGCATTGCAGCACCGTGAGAATCCAAAGCTGTTGTAGCTCCGTCCAGTCAGGTTTTCACTACCTTGCTTTTTGGACATATACACACACATATATATTTACAGGTATACATCTATATATAGCGATAAAGATTGTGTGCATATACTTGGTATGTGCATGTGCTTGCCCAGTGTGTAGCAGAACGATGTCCCGTATCTCACTGCAGGCTGAGTTTTGTCTGCTAAGTTATGGAAGGCACCAGCCCTAAGAAACCACCAAATCCACAGCTGCTCTTGCGGTTGACTTCAGCTGCACTGGGTGCTTTCAAAACAGCTTTTGTATCTCCCTCCCAGTGCCGAAGAATCCGTCCTGCCATGGGCTCTCTCTTCTTTTGTGTATTAAATCTCACTATTTTGAAATCCTATTTAGATACTAGAGGACTGCTGTAATGCTCTTGATTTCTGTGCTAACAAAAATTGTTGATATAATGATTGATTTTTTAAGTTTCCTTCTCTCTTTTCAAGAAAAGAGTAAAAGTAAATTTATACCCAATATTTGATGTACTGGCTGACCAGTGCATCATCTAATGAAGATACGGCATTCTTCAGCTGTGGAAAATTACACATATAGTCATGTCAATGTGATTGTATTGATATTTTCCTGTTCTGTTGCGAAGTCTGTATTTTTCTTGGAAGTAGTAGAGAATTTCACATGAAGAAGGTATTTCAAGAAACAAGTGTGTACAAAAAAAATGTAGAGAAGAAGGTTGACACTTTATGCATAATAGTTGCATCTGAAGTGAGAGATGCCTAACAGTAGCTAATGGAAAAATGCTCTAATGTTGGCTAAAGCAGACTGCTAGCTCGCAATGTAAGTTGGTAGCAATATGCACTTCTTACTTAGTGTTTTTATTTTATCAAGCAAAGCGTCTATTTCCTACACAGTTAAAATGTATCAAGTTTTTAATAAACTACAAATATTGCTCTGGAGACTTTAAAGTTGTAAAAAAATATCATATTAATAATACTTTTTCTATGTGTTCTTGTTTACAGACCAGTCTTTCCATATGGGGATGGGGAAGTCTTGGTGTTGTGCTCTTTCTAATAACTTTTGGACCCTTTGCTATATTTTACTTTGCATTTTATATCCTCTGCTTCGTGGGTGGGTAAGTAGATTACTTACTGTTTTTTTAATAAACAAGGTTCAATTTTAATGCGTATATTAGCAGTTTGCTCTGAAAATCTGTAGTGACTTCTATATAATTAAATCTACATTTAAGCAGCTCTTTGTGACCTAAGTTTTTTTCTCGATCTTAAAGTTTACTTTCGATATTTTTTTTCTGTTGAATATTGCTTATGCTATGTTTGCCAAGGCAAAAAAGGTGACAGATTTAAAATAATAATAATTAAAAAAGCAAAAGAGCTATATGTAAGAGATGTTAAGAGGGCAAATATTCACTTAACACCACTGTCATCTTCAGTTCATTCCTTCCTATTTCTGTTCTTCTCCCAAGTAATTATGCCTCCTTTCTTTCTCACTACCTCTTTTTCCTACATCATTCCTACTTCATTCATGAGGACAGTGAGCAGGTGTTTTTCTGGGTTTATTGACATGTCTTGCAACACCTTCATCAAGTAAATCAGATTAGTAACTGTAGATACTTTATTCTATAGACAGGAAGGGAGCAAACAGAATGTATTTTTATTGTCCTTAGCACAATTTTTGCATTGTGTATGTCTGCCTTATAACCTTTATTTTTAATGCCAGGTCTAAATGAGAGGTGAGATATTCCTCCCTCCTCTCACTTATCCATCTCTTCTGCAGGACAGCAATATTTCTTGGTTTTCCACAACCTGTTTGACTTCTAATGAGAGTGTTTGGGCTATTTTTATTTTTATTTTTTTTTCTTCTCTCTGAAACACCCGTTTAGCTTTCTTATTGGATACAGTGAAGAGTATTAGTACATTTCTCTGTGTCATTCCAAAAAGTGCAATAGAGTTTAGTGTCTAGAACTGGAGATGCTATGCTTGGGTTTTAAACTTGGGTTAAGCTTGGAATTCCCTGTCTGAGAATGCAGAGTAGTCAGTTTACCAGACTGCTGACTTAAACTAGTTTTTAAGTAAATGTCTTTGTCTTGTTGAATTTTGATACGTGTATGACTGGCATATTTTGCTGGCTGTTTGTCCATTAATGCAACTTGGTTCATTTTTGTAGCTAGTCATTGAACATCAATTTTAAAACTAAAATCATCTCGTGGTACTGTTAAATTTTGTTAAAGCAGAATTTGTATCCATTTTCCTGTTACATGTTTACGTACATAGACAGATATGCAGTCTTAGCCATTCCAGTAGAGTATTTAGCTTAAAATGCACATTGTCTTGGCTAAGGCTGTAGTCTGGTCCTTTTTTACACCATTAATCTTGTCAGACGTGTGACGCATCCTGTAACAGTCAGCATACAGAATCAGGAGTACCAACTAGGTCAAATAGGTTTATTTCAAAGTTATTCTTTCCTGCTTTTCGTTATGAATTAATTCCCATGCAAAGTTATGCAAAACACTTGGTCCAGTTCCTCTTACCTTATAACATTAATATTTGTTTATAACTTTTTCACCTATGATTAGCAATGATAACAACATCAGTTATGTAAATTAAGAAAATAAAAATCTAATTTTGGTTCATGTTTAGCGTGAGCATTAAGGAAACTACTATACCCTTATGCAGAGCAAAGTAACAATTTTGGATGTGGCTTTTCATGCTGTAACTTTATCTTAATACTTTGAATTGTTATCCAGTTTGGCACACAGTTTTCTAGCTGTTTACACTTGTTCACAAATGGTGGCTTATATCAACAGTTTCAGACTTCTGCTAGCTGGGAGTCTACTTTTGTCCCATTTTCATTTTGCAGTTCAAACAGAAAACATTGAACTGTAGTTGGCTGCATCCTTAATAATGACCTTAATGTTTATACCATGTGCCAGTGAGTTGTGAAGGAAAACAATGATGATGCCATAGCTGTATCAATGTTATCTGTTTCTACTGTTTCACTTCTGTTGCGTGCTATCTAATTATTTTTTTATATACTCCTAACTGTGTATTTCCTCCTGCACAGTTAGCCTGTAGTAAGCACGCTACTGTGTTTGTATGCATAAAAAGACACTTGTGTGTCCATACAAAAGCTTTAAATCAAAAGTTTTGTTTATTTTTTTGTTTTGTTTCAGGGTTGATTTACAAAGCAAACAAACAAAAAAAGCTAAACTTTGGGGTTTGTTAACTCATCAAAAAGGCAATTGAGATCTTTCCACCCAAAACAGGAGGCAAGAGATAGATACTCTTTCTTTAAACTGTATAGCCAAGGTGTTACAAGGTGTTAAGCTTCATAAAATATTTGTTGCCTCTACTTCAAGTATTGGTGCAAATCCGTTAACCTGATGCTGGGCCTGTCTTTTACTCATCTTTCTTTGTACTGGATATGTTCCACGTGTGTTTCTTACCTGACTCTCTCTCCTTCCCTCTTTGCATTCTAAAGAAGTAAAATAGAAATTATGTGATCTGTGGTTCTGCCAGCAGCCTTAAGTTTTTGATACTGTCATAACTAGCATTTCTTGGACCAGCAATCAATACGACATTTAAAGGAATTTGTTTTTTTGTTTTTATATAAAAAAAAAAAAAAAAAAAAAAAAAAAAAAAAAAAGTGTAATTATCAATACTTAATAATACCTGTGTATATGTGTCTGGCTGCCTACATTTATTATTCTAATTCCTACCAGATTGGTTCTGAAGCTAGCTGCTTATTGACTTCCACAAAGCCATTCAGCTGACGTTGTTACTTTTCAGACTTTATAGGAAAAAGATAAATCTGTAGTCCTTACTTTTCTGCCTTTCACCTTTGTTCTGCTGTTAATCCATCCCTGTGAAAAGCTGGTCTTCCAATAATCTTTGGAAAAAAATAACTGTTTAAATAAATTAGTCTCGTTCTTTTTCTGTTCTATTCAATTTTAGAAAAGACTGCACTGATTTCTCATTTACTGGATTGAATATCCTCTTGATGAATTGAATAAGCATTTGCACTGGAAGCTTCTGATTAACTAACAGCTATACTGATTGGTCATCATCTATAGGTAGTTACTTGCAAGGCTTTGATCCTTTCGAATTAAAGGAAGTACCTCTCCCCTCCTTTCTCCTATGAGTTGCTACTATATGGTTGAACTTAAAACTATTTTTGGGAAAAAAAAAGCATTTTGGGGAGTAGTGTCTTCTTTAAAAGCAGACTGAGTTTTCTAATAGGAAAATTATAGATTATAAATAAAACAAACCCAAGCATTTAAATTATTAAAAAAAAAAAAAATAGTGAAACTAATATTGTGAAGTTTTAAGCACGTTTTTGTCCTTGAACTGAATTATGATGCTAAAAGAAAATTGGTGTTACGATTTTAAAGCAATTTGGAAGCATCTGGAGCAGAAAAGCAATTAGAATTTTTAATTTTTTTTTTTTTTTTTTAAATTTGTTGTCCTTCATTCACATGTAGATGTAGAAAGTATTTGGGATTGGCAGATAAAGATGGTGCTGTAGGCTGGAAGGGAATCAGAGTATCAAGTGAAATTTTCGTGTACATTATCAAATTACCCATAACCACCTCCCTACTTCTGAATTATCGAGCACTAGGGTACTTGGAAAGAATGGTTCCCAGCTTCAGAATTAAAACCTTCAAAGGGAATCCTTCTGTCTAATTCAGATGTGTTGGTTAGGAATTAGATTCTAATCATAAGAGTAAGAATATAGTTTATCAGGAGCAATCTATATTAAAAGAATGTATGATTTTAGCATGTTTCTAGCCTGGAACAGCCTTATGAGATCCTGTGGCCACAAGCATTGGTCAGTTATCATTTAAGTGGAATACTTTGATATTTGCTTAAAAAGCTGTGCATGTTTAGCCATCCCAAGACTAGTCTTGAGCAGCAGTAGCTTCACATTGTTTTTCATGCTCAACTTTTCAAAGGCTCCCTACTTCAGTTATGCTATAATTGGCACAGCCTTTAGGTTTTCATCTATTTCTTACTAAAACCAGCTTTGTGTTTTTGTGCCCTGTGTCATAAGTTGCAGCAAAATTGAACTTCTAGTAGTGGTTATTTTCCATTGTGCTTTCATTATATTACAAAGAAAACAATAATAAAATCAGATGCTGTCCTGATTAACTACAAGTCATAACTTAAATGTTTTTGAGGAATCGTGATGGGGAAAAGGTAATGAATTTCTAATATAACATTTTTTAAAAAAACTAAATGGTCCAGGAATGTGCTTGTTTCTAGAATTTTTATGCTGAATTAAACAAAAAACAAAACCCTAACACCTTGTGTTTAACTTACTTTTTCTTCTAGCAAAACTTTGCCTCTCTGTTCTGAGGTAGCTTGATAGGACCATTTATTTTTATTTTATTTTTCAGCTTAATATGAGTTCCAGGACGAAAACTTTTTACTTCTCATTTAAATATATGTAGTAATATATGTAATCAGTAGTTACTTTCTACACTTACTACATCAGTTTCTTTCTGGAGCTTTTGTGGCTATTACTACAATGTCATGGTCTGATGGTTATTAAATGGTTATTTCTGCATAATGTTGAAGTAAAAGCATCTTTCTATAAATGCAACCATAGCAGCCTATACATTTACCCCTTTTTCACTCTTCTATTATTTGTGAGCATAGGCAGCATGCCCTTAATGGTTCTTCTACATAGCAGGCTCTGTAGTATAGACTATAGATATTTGCTACATGGTAACATTATATTAAGAATGAGAACAGAAGACTGAAAAACTTCATACTGTATTGTGTCAGTTAATTTGAGTAGCATATTACACTAAAAGAGCCCTGTCTTATAGTAGTCAATGGTGAGAGTCAAGTATTGACATTTTGTAACTTGCTGTGCAGTGTTTTCTAGAGGCTGGGGACTGGAAAGATCACTCTAGCTTGTCTGTCTATTTCAATTTTAGGGGTTTTGTGGTTACTCTTTTATTTGGAAAAAGCAACTCAGAAAAATACCTTGAGCAGTGTGAACATTCATTTCTTCCTTGTACATCAGTTGGGATCCCTAAGGTAAGGAGACTTTACTGACCTTAACTTGTAAATCAGGCTTCATAGCTTTGAAACTTAGAGAAACACTGCTAATCAGTTTGAATCTAAGAATTAGAAATGTACCCATTTCCCAAAATAAATGATCCTGCTTTTATGTTTTGAGTCAGCTATTAAACAGTGTATGAAATTGCAGTGCAAGATTTTTCCTTTTTGAAATATATAAGCTTTTAAAGCATTTATGGAAAATTTGTTTTAATTACTGTTTCTGAGTTCATTATGCAAAAAGAGTAAGATACAACTGTCTAATGCGATATGCTAGAAATTACTAAACTATTTTCTAGACTTTTTTTTTTTGAGTGGGAGGTGGGGAGGTGGTAGCTCCTTCCGGCTTTTTCTTGCAAGATCGTTTTGACTACTTATTCTTCCATCGTTGGGTCCGTAGTTTTGCCAGTTTTGATTCTTTGTGGTCAGTGAGTTCCTTGATGAAGTCTAGATTTAGAGTACTTAAGGGAGGTAGAAGCTCGTTTCTTTGACCAAGATTTATGTATGGCCAAGCAAAAATCATGGAAATGCATACATAAATGGAGGAGCATTGTGATCCACTTTCCAACTTGGTCGTCGTCTTTTCTGATATGTTACCAGGTAGGTAGACCTAAATTCAGGCATCCTAGTTGGCTAAATCTGCATCTCTGTAGTACAGAATAAGTTCTTAACAGCCAAGATGTGGAATTTTTAGCAATTCCTGGTTTATGAATCTATATGTCTTGGCAGGTGTATCTTGGCCTAATTGGTGTGAACTCATTAGTATAGAGAAAACGAACCTAAAAATTGCTAGTTACATTAAGATATTTAATCTTACAAATGTTTTGTTGAAACATCTTTCAGCTGTCAGACAGTTGGTCACTACACTTCATGTTGTCTGTGATGAGGAGGTTTCAACTTTCTTAGCAGCAGCACATCTAAAGAAATGTGCTTTGTGATTCAGCAGTATGTTTTCTAATCACAACTTGTGTGTGCGTGTATCTGAGATGTCTGGGACTTAAGTATATTCTAAGCTGAGAGTGAATTTATTGGTCCAAATGAAAAATTTAAGGCTTTATCGCCACTATTGAAAAAGGAGTCAGCAAACTAATGATTTGGTTCCATTAATGAAACCTGATTTTAGGAGACTGAAGTTCTTGGTGCTGTATGGCTTGCAGTGCTTATAGTGACTGTGAAGTGTTGCTTATGTCTTATATTTTTTTGAGAGCAGATTTTTCAAAGTTTTTTCTGTCTTTTAGACTTACTCTGTGTCTGAACCTTTTTTTTTTTTTTTTTATCCCTATGTGTATGTATGCTCTAGTTGCTTTATGAAAGAATAAAATGTCTTTTTTTGTGCAATGTTTGCTAATTTAGTACTTCTGGTTTTGAGTGTGGATTATTGGTGCAAGTATGTCACTTTTCTTAATTTACCAATGTTGACTGATCTATGGATTTTTTTTTGTAGTAAGTCAGAAAAAAAAAAAAAACCCTTCATACTAAATGCTATTTGAAGTTGTCCTCCAATTAATATTTCTGTCTTCTACAGTAGTGTTCTGCATGTCTTTTTTGTGACTCTGTTAATACAGCAGTAGCTAGTTTAGTTGAGCTTTTCAGTTGGAAGAACAATCTGAAGATGTGGATTCTTTATAGGAAGATCTTTTTCTCAAAGGCAGTCAGGAGGGCTTTCAGCATTGTCTCCCATAGCATCCTCATAGACAAGCTCAGGAAGTGCAGGACGGATGAGTTGACAGTGAGTAGGACTGAGAATTGGCTGGATGGCAGAGCTCAGAGGGTTGTGTTCAGCAGCACAGAGTCTAGTCGGAGGCCTGAAGCTAGCAGTGTCCCCTGGGGGTCAGTACTAGGTCCAGTCCTGTTCAATTTATTCATCACTGACCTGGACGATGGAATGCAGTGCACCCTCAGTGAGTTTGCTGATGGCACAAAACTGGGAGGAATGACTGATACTCCGAGGGCTGTGCTGCCAGGCAGAGGGACCTTGACAGGCTAAAGGATTAGGCCGAGAGGAACCTCGCTAAGTTCAACAAGGGCAAGTGCAGGGTCTTCCACCTAGGGAGGAATAACCCCAAGCACCAGTACAGGCTTGGGGCTGACCTGATGGAAAGCAGCTCTGTAGAGAGAGACCTGGGAGTCTTGGTGGACAGCAGGCTGACCATAAGTCAGCAATGGGCCCTAGAGTACACCTGGAGTATTGTGTCCAGTTCTGGGCCCCCCAGTACAAGAGGGACATGGAGCTACTGGTGCAGGTCCAGAGGAGGGCTACGAAGATGATTAAAAGACTGGAGCACCTGTCATATGAGGACAGGCTGAGAGAACTGTGCCTGTTTATCTTGGAAAAGAGAAGACTGAGGGGAGACCTCATCAATGTGTAGAAATACCTGAGAGGAGGGTGTCAAGAGGATGGAGCCAGTCTCTTTTCAGTTGTGCCCAGCGACAGGACAAGAGGCAATGGGCACAAACTGAAGCACAGGAAGTTCTGGATGGATTTGAGAGGGCACTTCTTTACTGTGAGGGTGACAGAGCACTGGCATAGGTTGCCCAGAGAGGTTGTGGAGTGTCCTCTGGAGATATTCAAAAGCCGCCTGGATGCCATCCTGTGCAGCGTGCGCTAGGTGACTGAGTTTGGCAGGTGGGTTGGACTAGATGACCTTCAGAGGTCCCTTCCAACCTCAACCATTCTGTGATTGTGTGATTTTGGTGTTGTTTTTCTTTTGCTCTGTTTTGTTTTTCTTTGTTTTTATGTGAAAATGAATGTTCAAATGTTTGATTTTAAAGAAGGGGTTACAATTCAGAGCACCAAAATGTGGATAATGTGTAGAGTGCAGCAAGCTCTAGAGAACTTGCAACACAGGATTTGCTGCAGATATGTTTGCCTGGATGCTGCTTGTTATATATATAATGAATGCTGTGCATTAAGGGGAAATTATGTAAGTTTGATGGAAGATTATTTACTTAGTATTGCAAATACGTAAAACTTTCACTGGAGAAAAAGGATATGTAAGAATGGTCTAAGTTCATAGTTGGCACTGGTTTGAGCAGAAGGTTGGACAAGATGACTTTCTGAGGACAAGACCTAAACATGAATCTTAAGAGCCTATAAGCATTCAGATTTTACCAACTACCCTTGCATATTCTTTTTATCTCTCTTTTTTTTCTCTTTCCTTCTGGCTGCTTTTTTTTTTCATTGTTTTCCAAATGTGGTTTTGTGCATGCAATCCTCAAATTTCAAACTTCACTTTTTAAACTATTTTGGCAACTTCAACTGTTTAGTAGCAATATATTATCATTCCGTTCTGTATTATTTTGGCATTTTTGACACTGTCAAGACGAAAATGTTTTGCAAATTCATAAATACATAGCTGGAATATTGCTTGAATGTGAGTCAACTTTTCACATATTGAAGTAGTATCAAACTGTTTCCTCACCTTTAAAAGTATATAGAATTTTGCAACAACAAATATTTCCTTCTTAGTTGAAAAGAGAAATGTTTTCTGGCCTTGTATTTCAGCACCATTCACTGAATGTGAACTTGTTTGAATGAGAGATACTTAGGGGAATCATGTAGAATAGTAGAATAGAAATACTGGGCATATTGTCTATCATTTTTACATTTATGTTTATTTATTTATTTATTTATTTATAATTCTATGTCCCCAGTACAGCCATAACTCACTCTCTTCTCTAGAGAAAAGGGGGAAAAAAACTTGATTTTTTTTGAACAGTAATGCAGGTTGTTGTGTTGTTATTTCTCAGAAAATAAGGGGCTAATTGCAGGTTTCACCTGAAGTTTATAGAAGGACATCGTATTAGTCCACTCAATGAAACACTGTCAGCAGGTGTGTTTTTTTTCAGTATGTTGCTTGCTGCAAGTTAGCTCTGATGAAGTAATACCTGGAGTTAACTGCTCTAAGTTGCAAGTCCTTCTATAAAGCAATTTTTTATATCCTCATCAATTACTTTCCCAAGACTTGCCTGTCCAGACATGATGGTACCAAAGAGTAGTTTTTTTACTGGCATATATAATAACCTGAGGTGTATAAAGAAACAAAGGGGGTTGGGGGGACAACCTGTACAATTACTTGCCAGAGGCTACACGGGAAGTTCATTGTCAAGTATTAAGATGAAGTATTAAGATTTTTTTTTTTTTTTTTTTTTTTAGCAAACTTGCTTCTGTACAGTAAGCAAGAAATAGTGCAGGTCATTTTTTTTTTGTCATTATTTACCATATAAAGAAATGTGGATATTAGATCTTACGCACTACATAGATTATAATCATAAAGTTTTACAGAGCTGCTACTAGAAGTATACAAGTATCATGAGCAGTTATACTTAGAATCCAGCTCTACTTAAACCTGCATAGTTAAAATTTCCTAATCTCTTTCAAGTGCATAGAAGAAATGAAACATGAAGCCAGACCTATTAAGATTGACAGAAGACTGACAGGTGCAAATATAATTGATGAGCCTTTGCAACAGGTAAGTTATAACCAGGACTATTTAATTTAATATTTTTATTTTTCCAAGTATTGAGTGTGTTATAGCAAAGTAGTTGTGAGACAAAAAGAAGTTGAGAAATTATAGTTGAGAGTGGTAAGTGAAAAACGTCCAGGATGGACTAGGATATTGGGCAATATTTGAGTCTTTTTTCTGTATCTTGCAGTTTCTCAGCATAGCCGTGGTGAATTCACATGAATCAATATGAGAAAGAGGTTTTAGCATGAGAGTTTTCTTGTTTCACTCCCAATTTTGTAACGGTATGAACCTTTTAAGAAGACTGCTGTTGCATTACCAGGCACAGGAAGCTGTTTTGTATTTTGTCCTGTTTTGTTCATTAGTTTGTCTGTCTTTTCCCTGTTCAATTTCAGGTAATCCAGTTTTCCCTGAGAGACTATGTGCAGTATTGGTATTACACACTAAGCGATGATGAATCGTTTCTTCTGGAAATCAGGCAGGCTCTTCAGTATGCACTTGTTCAGTTTTCTGCCAGGTAAGATTATTTGTATTTTTATCAATACACTGACTAAACAAGTGGACAGTTGGCCTCTATTGGTTAATAGTCTGGTAATAGTTAAACAATTTTTAATTTATCTGTTGGCATACTTCACTGTATTTTACAGAAATAACGTTAATGTACTTTAAGATTATAATCCAAGAGAGCTGCAGTCTTGTTGATCCCTCAAGGAATAAAAGGAGGTGAAGTTTATAGTCATGGTCTTTTCAAAATAGGCTTTTCAAGATTTTGATTAATGCCTAATATTAGCAAATAGTATTTTTCTGCAGTTTAGGTGCTGAGCTACATAAGTCATCACCTTTTTCTGTGCAGGTCTGTTTCATATAAACAGCAGAGCAATTCCCAAGACAAATCAATTTGAAAAACTTAGTTCAAATATCTGTATCAACTCGGGTAACTTTTAAAAAATGGTGTTGCTCTTCAATATGTAAGAGCAATGAGTACTTTCAAAGGGGTAGTAATCTGGGGAATTAAATTATTGATTTCATGTAATTCTTCCTTAAAAAATGAGTTTACATGGTTCAGAACAAATGGAGAGTTTGTTAATTGTCCAATACATTTCAGTCGTTGATTAATCAAATAGCAGGGAGTATGTCCAGGAAATTAATTGTCTTTAGCATGGCTGATTTCTCAGCCCAGGAAACCATGTGTGTTTATATCCTATATACCAGGATATTATACTAATAAATAATTACTAAATAATTATTTCAAGCGTTCATCCCACTGTAGTGATCATCTGTTTGCTCTTCAGAAGCAGTTGTGGGTAACCTAAATAATAATAATAAATTTCTTAGCAAGTTTTTAAGTGTTGTCATCCCCTTCTTCTGACCTTGAAAATGTAGATCTGTGTGCTTTTCTGGCAAGAAAGGTCAAAGATATAGAGCTAGGTTTAATGCTAGGATAAGTACATGATAACAAAATCTTACTGACTGTTTCCTAGGTTTTCCATTATGTCGTAAACTTGGAAATCATAAAAGATAGGCTGAATGAATAATACCATATGGAAAGCAATACTGTGCTGACCTGAAACTGATTTGGCTGTTCAGTCGCAATGTTTTTGTCTATTTCATGAAGCTAACTGTGTTTAGCATTATGAAGCACTCGTTTTGTGTCGAAACGGGTCAAATTATAACTAATTTATTTATTTATTTATTTATTTTTCTTCAGTATTACAGCTCTTCAAAAATAGCCACCATTCCCATGCTATTGTTTATTCTTCCTGTATAAATCATATCATTTTCATTGACCTGCAGCAATTTATTATTATTATTGAGAGAAAATGATATAGTGCATTTAAAATGACTGCAATTGGTTATAGCTGTAGCAGTCTTAAATTAGTTCCATAATCTCTAATTTCATCTAGCCTGTGAATTTCTATAGAGAACGAGTACTGTAGGTTTTTCTTTTTTCTTTTGGAGTTGCTCTTACGAAGAATGCTGCAAGGCTGCCGCCTAGTGTTTTTCTACGATTTCTTTGTTGTGCGGGTTGTGGGTCTGGATTATCGATGATTAACAGGTTAACTGTCTTTTGAGAAAGCTCCGTTTAGGAAGGCATGGACAACGCATCAGTATATCTGCATCTTTCTTAGACCAGTAATTAAATATTCTTATGCAAATCTAACAGTGACTATTTTCCAACACTTCATGCATTGTTGATTAGAGATCTGTGTCAACTACTTCTCATGCAAGCAGTGGAATTGGTTGTTGATAATATTAGGTTGTTGGTAGTTTCAAATTAAATGTGTGTTTTCTTACTTGTGCATATACTGCAAATTTGGAAGAAAATGATTTTATGTGCCTTCCAAAATGACAGAAAAAGACCTGGGGAGCATTTAGGTTGTAGATGCTGGTAGACAGTTTGTGTGAGTTGTATTTTTTTTTCCATGCATATTTTAAACTAATGATGAGGATCAGAATACTATACTGGATATCAGTATTAACTTTAAAGTAATTCAAACATAACTAATGTGTAGATGTGAGTCGTAAAATGGTATTTTACAATATTTGATTTGTTTTCAGTGAATATGAAATCAGGAGGCTTTTTTATTTCTTTGCTTCTCCATGTTTGCTATCACTCTGGCTCTTGGAAGGGAGGAGAAAGTAGAAATTTATAATTGCTTTTTGTATCCAGGATAAACTAATTTTCATGGCTCCCCTTTTCTGATAGGTCAAAGGAAACAGACTGGCAGCCTTATTTCACTACACGACTTGTTGATGACTTTGGCACTCATCTTCGAGTTTTCAGAAAAGCTCAGCAAAGAATAGCAGAGAAAGGTGATCAGATGAAAGGTAACAATGATGGAAATATGTTTATTTTGAGTCTTAAGTTGGCAAGTATCTTACACGTGTGCAATATTTGGCTTTTTTTATTAATAGTTTATTTTCAAATTTCTGATCTTTACAGAAAAGTTTGTTTTCTTTTATTTTCTTTTGTGTAGACCAAGCTGAGGAACTTGTAGATACATTCTTTGAGGTTGAAGTTGAAATGGAAAAAGAAGTCTGTCGTGACCTAGTCTGCACTTCTCCCAAAGATGAAGAAGGTCTCTCAATATTCTTCTGAAGCTATTTTAGTATAGCAGACTGAATAAAATGCTATCGAGTTACAAATATGAATAAATACTGAAGCCTTAGCATGTGACTTTCAAAGCATGATTATTTACAATATGTATATTTCTTCTGATTTGTGCGTATTAATATTTTAGGTGTGTATATATGGAGCTATCTATCTTTTCATTAGAAAAAAAATATTTACAAAATGTTTTCTGACATGGCTTTGAAGGTGTTTATTGTTTTTTTTTTGTTTGTTTGTTTTTGTTTTTTTTTGTTTTTTTTTTTTTGGTTAGATCTCACTTCCATTGTACCACTCTGTAATCTTCACTTCAGGGGAAATCAGTTTATTGGGAAAGTATGCAGGATGGAAAAACAATCTATATATATGTTAATGAAGGAAAATATATTGGAATTCCTTGTTTGGTTCTTGTAATTTGGCTCTTTTTTCATGGCCTTATGACTCTGTAGAGCTGCCTCAGTTGGATTTTTTTGTCAGTGCTGCTTATATTCAGTCTGAAAAGTGTTACTATGATGCTTGGACTATAAGAACATATATAGCTGTATGTTTGAATTTTATTTTAAGGATTTATCAGTTGGTATTTATGTTATCATGTAAGATGAAAAACAATATAATGCAAAATTGTGCTGAGAAGTTTCTGTTTGTTTTTTTGTTTTGTTCTCCCTCCCTAGGATTCCTAAGGGATCTGTGTGAGGTTTTACTGTATATATTGCTACCTCCTGGAGACTTCCAGAACAAGATCATGCGATACTTTGTCAGGGTAAATACAGTCATCCTAATTCTTTGGTTTAATGCCATAAGAATTTCTAAAGCTGCTCATTTTTTACTTTATTTTTAATTGTTCTAACTTAATATTGGATTATTTTAAATGAAAATTTTTGAAAAGTATTTAATAGCAGGGAATGATTTTCTGAAATGTTTCCCAAGTTTTTTTAGCTCTAGTAACACTAGAAAAGTACGTTAAAATGGCTATTGTTTTTCTTGAGGTATTAATATCTTCCAATTAAATGGTAATTGTAATTACATGCTTTTTCTTTAGCATTGATACAGTGATTTCTAGACTGTCGCACTTAGTAATTTTATGAATAAATACATTAAAGTGATTAATTATATTTTTTTTTCAGGAAATCCTCTCCCGAGGGATTCTTCTTCCATTAATAAACCAGCTCAGTGATCCTGATTATATTAATCAGTATGTCATATGGATGGTAAGATATATCATGACTTTATATTTCCAGAATGTTTTTATATAAGCCTTTAGTTACATTGTTCCCTGTGATCATGGCAGGTAGGTGTTGAGTAGGAAAGTTAACCAATACTGGCAGAAGTAGTGAAATTATGGCTGGTGTCTGTGTGTGTGTATGTTGGTGTGGTATGTGTGCATGCATGTATGCTCTGTCTGTATTATTCTTTGGCAAACGTTGTCTGACTGTATTACTTAGCTGTTCTCAAAGTATGGTGATAACATTGAAAGTTTTTTTCCTTGACTTTTTTTTTTCTATGTGCATGTTTTCTTTCTTTAAAACAAACAAACAACAAACAAACAAACAACAACAAAAACAAACAAACAAAAAAAACCTGAAGAGACCTCTAGAATGACAAGCAGTAAGGTGGCTTTTTGTGCATGTGTGTTTGTTTTTGGCTTCTGCTAAGGAGACTCAGGATATTTCCTAGAGATGTTTCTGATAATTCTTAATAATTTGACTGAATGGGAAGAAACAAAACCTTTACTTTGACATCTCTCTAAATCTACCTGTGGGGAAAAAAAAACTCATATACTAAAATAATATAAATAGAACATTTACATTTTAATTAATGTTATTGTCTGATAATGCAAGTTAAAACTTGCACTTAAAGTTCATTCAGGTATACATATACAATGTTTACTTTGATCTGGCACCTTCGTTTTTTGTAAAAGTTTTCACGTTTCTTCTACAGGAACGTGAAATGGAAAAATTACTGCTGCTCATGTGCACCAAGCATTTCAATTTTTGTTTCCCCTTTCCTCCTACACATCTTCTTTTTTGGTAACTTGGCCTCTTTCTTTATTTACTGAGCACTGCCCCCGACTGCATCCAAAGATAGAATTCTGAAGCTTTTACAAAGTTTTTCTATTATGATGATGGCCCAAATATTACTTTTCATAATTTCTTTGAGGTGGGGAAGTAAATATTCAGGGAATATAAGGAAGAATAAAAACTTTCAAAAATTTAGTACAAACCTTACAGAATGAAGATGATTGCAGAAAATTAAGGTCAGGAGTTGATATGACTGAAATTCTGATTCATATGGGAACTTTTGACATAAAATCAGATTCAAACAAAAAAATATATATATTCTTGAGAATGAGATGCTTAATACCATGTTTCTAGGTGTACCATATGTAGTCTGATACTGTTTCTTTTAAAATAAAACATAAAGCTTCACTATAAAATTACAAGTTAAATATTTTTTTTTTGCCATGATATTCATTTTAAAAAAATGTTTAAATTTCTGATACTTTACCATTACTTTAACAAAACATTTCTTAGAAGTTTGTCCATTAACTTTGTCCAAAGATATCCACAGTACATTCTCTTTTCCTCTATGCAGCTCACGTCAGTGCACTTTGGCAGCGCAGACCAGGTGCATACCAAAATGAGCATTTATGAAAGATGGGTGATGTGATTTCCCCCGTCCCCCTTTAGATACTAAAGGCAGCATTAGACCTCATCCCTCTGCACCTGCGTGTGCGTGCTGTAAAGCTGCCAGCCTTCCTGAGATCCCCACGCTACATTCGTAACGCAGTTTCCAATGGTGTGAGCAGCGCAGCAGGCTTCCTGCACTTGCACAAATTCCTGTGAGTCCCTGGAGCAGACTAGGTTGATCTTATGCCAATACTAGGACTGCAATCCTGGATATGATAGTATGCATTGAAATAGCTTAATAGTATTTACAAGGGTATCAAAATTAGGGTTTCCGAGGGGCTATTATTTCAGACATTTCCTAATTTTTATTCCACTAGGTTGTGGTTACATAGTAGAATGTTTTAATTGCTTTTGTAATTCTGTATCTTAAGAACCCTTACATGGGGAACACGTACAGTTGCAGGGGCCCTTGGCAAAGTTGAAACCTTTTCAGTGGTATGGTCAATTTCTGCCTTTGCCTTTTTTTTTTTTTTTTTTTTTTTTTTTTAATGGGAGATGGGAAATAGCAGAAGAAGGTTAATGGGTTTTGGGCAGATCTTTAAGTACAATGACGTTTTCCAGGTGGCTTTCCGCTACTTCTTGAAAACAAGAGGAGTGAAACAGATTTTGACTGCATGTTTCTTCTTCCTTGGTCCATTTACTCTACCAACTGTGATTCTTTTGCCCTGGTCCTTCTAATTTATCCCTACCTTACCAACATTTTTTTGTGTCTTTGACTACTTTATTTAATTCTTCTTTTTTTTCAATCCTTTTTTACTTTCTTTCCTTGTCCATCAATTTTAAAAAGCAGTTTTCCTGTGAGTTGTGGAAAAAAGTGACCCAGGTTACATTCAAGCTTTTACACTATTTAATGGGAAGGCTCTGAATTGAATCCTGCTTTGAGCACGACTTAGATGTCTGCCAGAGATAACTTCAAACTGATTTTTTTTTTTTAATATTTTGATAGCTTTGTTCTGTGTATTGGGAAAAAGCAGTCAGGTGCATAGGTGATTGTATCCTAAAACTGGTTACAGAAGAGCAGAGCATGTGAGGTTTGGGATTGTATTACATAGTGCAGGAAGGAGTCATCTGGGGGTGCTGACTCTAGCTTAGAGATAAGTTGGTTGTGTTTGCAAGGCTGTGAGACGGAATGATACTGTGAACCCTCAGAAATAGAGGGTACAAATATGTAGATAGCTTACAGATGTCCAGTATCATTTATCATTTGAACTTCTGAAAAAAAAAATTGTACTTCTCTAAGAGTTTATCTAATTTTGAAATATATAAAATTTTAGCACCAAAGGGAGATTTAGAAGCATCAAAACGTCTTCAAAATTCCACTTTGCAGTGTTGCATTGAAATAATTTATAATGACAGTGTTGTGCTATGCCTCATACATAGCTGTTTTTTTTTTCAGATTCGTGATTCCAACTGTAACTATGAGGCCTTTATGAATATTATTAAATTAAGTGATAATATAGGAGAGTTGGAAGCAGTGAAAGATAAAGCAAGTGAAGAACTGCAATATCTTCGATCTCTAGATACAGCAGGAGATGGTTAGTACTGTACTATTTCTCAAAATATTGAGAGTATTTACCAGCGTGAACCCTGAAGAATATTTCAAAATTTCAGAATATGCAAACTGATAAAATATAGTATAAAATAGTTCGTTGTTAAATTGTTTTATATGTAGGTGTATATATAAAAGTGGTAAACCTTGGATGCTGTGTGTTTAAAAACAGGTCTCTTACCATCTGTGTTTTATTTCTGTAGGACTTAGCTAGTACCTGTTCTTTTTAGAATGTTTTTGGTTTGTTTTCTTTTTTTCTGCTCTTTTTAATGTAGACTAATTAGTTATAAATGTATACTTCCACTGAATTGAAACTTACCTGACAGATGGTTCTAAATTTCAGTAATACTTTGGTTATTAATGGGTAGTCACTTAACAGTTGATCTGGAAAAGGAAAGAGAAGAATTGTTCTTTTCAATTGGTAAAGTAGTTAAACTGAAAAACTTTTTCTGCAAAGCTGAAGTGTTTTGTATGAGGTGAGCTCTGTATGATATTTTTTTTTCAAGTAGGATCATAGAATCACAGAATGGTTTGGGTTGGAAGGGACCCTTAAGTATCATCTAGTTCCAGCCCCTCTGCCATGGTCAGGGACACCTTCCACTAGACCAGGTTGCTCGAAGCCCAATCCAACCTGAATTTTAAGTATTTTATGAAAGTATTTTAAGTATTTCAGGACAAGAGTTTGCGTACTCATCTGCATTACTTCTTTTTTTTCCTTTCAGATATCAACACTATAAAAAATCAAATAAACAGTTTATTATATGTTATTAAAGTATGTGATTCAAGAATTCAGAGGTTGCAGTCAGGAAAAGTAAGTATTTTAGAATTATTTTTGGTTCTGAAAGAGTGACGTTGCAGATGACTTCAGTTCAGTCTGGCTTTTTGCTTTTGGATTCCTGCTTTTTGGAACATGGCTTGAAGCATGCAATTACAGGCATACATTTTAAAACTCACTTTTTTTTATTTGCAGTTTTAATATGGAGACATTTTCTAAAGGTTCACATGTTTAGGGAGCTTTAGATTCTGGCTTCAGTAGTTTAGATATGCCAGTACATCTTAAACTATTCCCATATATTCAGTATTAGAGTTGAACTGAAATGGTGTATAGATGATAAATATTTGTATTTCTACACCTATATTTAGTTCTTCTTTGCTGCTTCAGTGCATACCTCTTGTGTCTCAAGCTTAGTCTTTGGCAAAGTTATCTTAACTTGTTGATAAAGGTACCACTTGGTGATTATTTTGTGGTGCCTTATGGAGTCTACGTGTTGTATTTTGTCAGACTTTAGCTTACAAAAAGCCTAAGGCAGATTGGATGTTAAATTTGAGAACCTAATCTTGTTCTGCTTACTTGTTTGTTTTATTTTATATTTATTACAGAGTCAGTATGTTTGACTTTGCCTAGTTTCTTGACTCTCTTAACTGGACCTCAGTGTGGCTCTGTGATAACATGATCTTGTACATATTGACTGTTAAAATGTTTAAAATGGCTGAACCCTGAAATGCTACTGTAATACCAAGAAATGTCAAATTAGCAAAAGAAAGTTGGACAGAGATGAGTTTAAGTTGTGGTGACCTTCACCCCATCAGTTTCTGATACTAATTAATCTCAATTCATTTTCATTCTTATTGTAACCGGTATGGAGGTATTTGGGGGTAATTTGACTTGTATAGCATTACATGAATGTTACATGAATGTGTTAAAAGTCAGCCACTCGTATAGCAGCAATCTTCCATGTTTTAGTTATAAGAAGATGACCTTCTTATTAGTGACTGTAAAAATAACTAAGCTTTGAGAGGCTGCTTTATTGTCTATAACATAAATAAGTTTTTTATTGTGTCTGATTTATGGTAAGCTAGTTTTAAAAAAAAAATGAACACACTGAACTGTTTTTTACAGGAAATAGATACTGTGAAACTGGCAGCAAACTTTGGAAAACTTTGCACAGTCCCTCTGGACCATATTCTGGTAGACAATGTTGCACTACAATTTTTTATGGGTAAGTATTATTTTTTTTTCTGATCTTTCAATTTAGAAAGACTATCCTAACTCACAAGTTTGTAGATACTTAAATAATAAGTATCTACTGAAAGCTAAATATATGTAAGCCAGAGGGAGCACAAAACCTTTTTTGCAAATGGTTCTATATTTATCTGTTCAGAGCACACAATACTTAGTGCTTCTGACTACTTACATTAAGCTTATTTCAGTGCTGATTCAGTTCTCTCCTTAAGACCGACCCTGCAATCACTCTTGGTATGTTAGCAAAGAAGTTTGTTCTGTTTAGAAAAGAATCACTGCAAGAATTGCTCAGTTTCATAATTGGAATGACTCTGAGTTTTAATTGCTATTGCTTGCCTTTCTCTGGCCTCAATGAAATTTATGGGACAAATCATGGCTGAAGTTTGATTACTGCTTTGTTTTAAATTCTTGGAGAACCTTCGGTAGCCTTGTAATCAATGTACTTTTTTAACCATATACAAAATAAGTTGATAGATGGCTTAAAGTTTGTGTAATTCATATTTAATATTTTGTAGTGCTAGATGTTCTTCTGCAAATGAATAATGCTGCTGATGGTCATTGCTGAGAGTGTCAGTTGTTTTTTTTGTTGCTGATAGTCTGTTTAACGTAGTAGATGTATATGATTGATTAGAATTCCAGTTTGAATTTTCTCTCAACTCCTGTCATGCTGTACAAGCCTGTTATATCCACATGGTAATGATTGATTCAGTTTTTATGTGTGTATTTTGAGATTAGTTGCCTAGGTCTATACTTTGTTCCTTTTTTTTTTTTTTTTTTTTTTTTTTTTTTTTTTACTTATTATCACCAATATCATCTATATAGTACTTTTTGTTTTCCATTCTAGATGTATAACCAGATACTGGAGTCCAGTATTTAGTTCACATCTTAGAGAATTTTTCCTTTAAGATGCGAAATTATAACTATGCCTGTATGGTGCCTGTTTTCTGTGTTCGTGTAGATTACATGCAGCAGACTGGTGGCCAAGCACATCTGTTTTTCTGGATGACAGTGGAAGGATACAGGGTTACGGCACAGCAACAGCTGGAGGTACTTCAAAGCCGGCAGAAAGATGGAAAGCATCAAACTAATCAAACCAAGGGTCTATTAAGAGCAGCTGCAGTTGGAGTTTATGAGCAATATTTATCAGAAAAGGTAGAAATAATATATTTCTGAATTGTTTGAAACTTTTTGTACAAATAGTTGTCTGGCTACGTTAATGTGAAATGGATTTGATATAGTACAGTTTCTTTACAAATGAACACTTCAGGTATTACCTGCATATCTTCTCTTTTTTTACGTCAGGCGGTCAATGTCTTCTTTTTTTTTTTTTGACTATCTTATAAATGCATTGTGTTCTAGAAAGTCTGCTTTTGAGGGACAATATAGAGAAAAAAAATAAAGAAAATATGAAGACAGAATAGAAGATAAATTCCCATAGCATATGCTGCCCTTTCTCCCTTCCCTTCCTTTTAAACTGACTTCTCTCTCACCCTGCTACCCCCATTCTCCCCAGATTAAGAAGAATTAAATAAATAAAAGAAAGAAAGAACAAAACCATTTCGTATGTGTACGAACACAGATTCAGGTTGGGCTTTGAAATAAAATAAATTCCTGTGCCTCTGCAAATGCCTGAATGTGTTGCACAAATATCACCCTCTTAAATATATTTTGATAGGCAAAGCTTTAATGTTCCCAACAGTACCGTAACAATGAAGTATTCAGTAGAAGAAAACACTTGTCAACTTCTATGAACAAAGCATCTTTTTCTGAATTTGTGTATGCATAAAAATCACCATTCAGCTCATTTTAGAAGCTTCCCTCAGCAAATTATCCTTCAAATCTGTTGTAATGTTTCTCTTTCTTCATCATTTCTTTCACTTTGTTTTTTCACCTCGATAGAATATCAACAGGGTCATCTTTAGACTATCCAGAGCTTACTCTAATGTTTTTGTGAGCTGACTGAACACGCACCAGTTCAGAGTCAGAAGCTCCTAATCCCAGAGTTTATTCAAAAGCCAACAAATGTGGCCTCTCAGGTGTGCTAACTAGATCAAGTGAGCAGCTACCTATGTTCGGTCTGGTTCAGTGCTGGCTTCTGTGTCTGTTGCAGAAAATGGGAAAGTATGTGAGCTTGGGCCTGCCTAAAAGAATGCTCAATAGGTACTAGTGTGAAATGTGTCGTATCAAAGGACAACTGAGAATCTGATGGATGCTAATACATTGTCTCTTCTGGTAGCTGTAATGCAGTCTGTATAAGAAGCTACTGTGATTACCGTTCCTAGTAGTCTGCAGGAATTAGTAGAACTAGCAAGCTGTTAGTCTTTCCTTAGACACTTCAGGACTTCATTCATTTACCTTTTTTTTTTTTTTTTTCTTTGAACAGTTGCTTTTGAATATTGCTTTGAACAATTGGGATGCACAGTTGGGATGTGCATAAATTAGTTTTTGAAATGTTTGTTAGTGCTCTGAAAGTTCGGAGTTTTAATACGCAGTCCAAATTTCATCATTTTTTCTTCTGACTCCCGTTTTGTGTTCTAGACAGTTCATGACCTGGATATACTCATCAAGCAGAAATGCATTTTGCTTAGAGAATTGCAGAATTGTATTGGATTTTGTTTGTGGGGAAAAGAATGCTTATTTTTATTCTGTGAAAGTTGATTTAGATCTCTTGACAGGCATCTCCGAGAGTTAATATTGATGACAACTTAGTAGCAAAACTGGCAGAAACACTGAACCATGAGGATCCAACACCTGAAATCTTTGATGACATTCAAAGAAAGGTATACTCTATTCATCCTGTATTTCATAGGAGTTGTTAAGGCTGTAGTGCATTAAACTTCACTACAGCCATTCAAGAGGATCAAGAAACTCAGCGTCATCAGAAACCTAAAACCCGTTTTACCACTTTCATATTCTATAAAATCATATTCTAAATTGTCATCTTTAGCTTGGCCATATGTAGCCTCTGGTTTTCAAAGTAATGGACAGGTTAAAAATTATGGGATGATTTGTGTTTATGCACCAATCTAAGAAAATGTGCCTATGCAGAATAACAGCTAAGTGGTACAATTTTGGTTTGCTTTGAAAAAACATTATTTTTCAAAGGAGGTATAAGCGTATTACTGTATTTATTTCTTTTAATGAATTTGACTGCTCTGTTTCTGCCAGGCTACACAGTGTAGCACTCATAAGCAGCAAGTATTGAAGATAAAATCTTATCGATACCTTCATACGCTGACTTTATCAATCAGGTCTAATATATATATATAAAAAGTGAATGATGTTTTTTAGTAAATTACATATCCCATCTGGGAGGTTGTTATGATTTTTTAGGTCATTAACTTCATGTACTCATTTCTATTAAAAATTAATGATGTGAGCTGTAGGACTTAGAATCACTTTGTACTTCATTTAATAATAATGAAAACATGTTGTAAAAACTACATTGCTCAAAGTAGATTATTATAAGGGCCTTGCATGTGATATCTGCTGAAAAGAACATACAATTTTCATGTATTACAAAATTGACATCCTCGAACCAGCATGATTTTTTTTGGCATTCTTACCAGGTGATTGTACTTGTACAAATTTGTTCCTACTATGTCTGTATATGTGTATATATATACATTGATTGCTCCAAAGTACTGCTTAAAAAACAAAAAACAATGAGTGAAGATCATAGTCACTTAAGGCAATTTTGTAGGGGATTAAAATGTCACGTCCTATGTATTTCTCCTCTTAAAATTCATATGTACTTAAATTGCTAGTTACCTTCATGATAAAGCTTGTTTTTGTAACTGGTTGGGTAGGTAGTTGGGGAATTGGATATGATGACACTGAAAAAAAAGAATATGTCAATATAGCAGGAAAGCAGCATGTTCGGGCTGCACAGATAAATTTTGGAGATGATGTGATTAAATCTTTGTGATGTAGGATTATAGAGTATTGGCTGAACTGGAAATCTTCAGGGAAGTAATATGTGGTGTCTTCCTTTTTTTCCTCTATTATTGATGAAAGCTTGTCTAATTAAAAAATATATATAAAATACATATGTATATATATTTCTAATGTTATTCTTATTTAAATAAGGTTTATGAATTGATGCTGCGAGATGAAAGATTCTACCCTTCATTCAAACAGAACGTATTGTATGTGCGCATGTTAGCTGAGCTGGATATGCTGAAGGATCCTAGTTTCAGAGGATCAGATGATGGTGAAGGAGGTGAGCTCTCTACCTGTAAGGGAGATTTTCTGGGCATATTCTTTTTTCTCCTTTAAAATGAAATGAGGAACACTGTCTACGCTTTTTTTGATAAATCAAAAGGTTTGTATAGGATTTTAAATTAGTGTTTTTTTTTTGTTTGTATTTTAATGTAAATTGTTCTGGGAGTTAAACAAGTTTTTCTGTAGTAACTTTATTAGCTTTGTGTGATTTTTTTTTTTTTTTCCAAGTCTTAGTCACAAGTGTGTCACTACAATAAGTGTGCAACTCTTTCACTTGCATTTTTTTTTTCCAAAATATTGAGGTACTTCAACTTTTGCTGGGTTGTTTTAATGCATAACTATATTCTTCACCTGGAAATAGAAATAAGTACATAGAAGGTATGGATTTTTAAAGCTTTCTGGAAAACCGAAAGTCTGTGAAGGCTTTTTGTTGTTGTTAAGAATCGAGCTTGAAACTTCAAGATGTGTGGTTGTGGTCTCCCTCCCCAACCCCCCCTTGGTCTTCTGTGCAGCTAAGGAGCCTTTACTTCTGGAATTTTTGTTTTATACATTTTTCTGCATTTTTTTATCAACTCCTCTGAAATTTTTTATTATAAGAGCTTTCCTTCTTTTTTACCCCTTTGAAGTAACATCATGGATCAAGAGTAATTTTGACACAGAACCCTTTATAAATAAAATATTTTTTTCCTCTTTAAAACACAGTTTTATATGAACTTAGTTATTCTTAAGAACAATTTAGCAGATGGAAGGAGGATTGTGTTCTTTACTACCCTCTAGCGATACATTTTGGTAACACCTGAAGAATCGAAATTAGAACTGTAAAGATCAGCTTTGTTCTTCTCACTTAAGTTACTTTCAATACAATATGTATTTACTACACCAGTTTTGAAACAGTCCTGTTGATGGAACTGCCTCCAATGTCTCCGCAAAACCTACATTAATATACAAAATATCTAATAACACTTCTACAGTCTACTTTATTTGTTCCTAAGTTCTTTTTATCTATTTGTTCTTTTGCCTTTTTTGTTTAGTGGTTTTATTCTCTGTGGTTATTTTAATCAACTTATGTGAATATAACTATTAATTTTCATGTGTTAGTTTTGTTCCATAGTGTTTAATTTCTTCCTGTAATGTTGGGATTTTTTTGGTCTTCTAAGTTCTTTAACAAAGCCCAGAGAACTCTGACAAAATTTATCTTGGATCAGATACAGGTCAGGTTATTCACAAATTAATGCATTTGAATGTGTAATTTAATGAAGTAGTTAATATATTGGATGCAGTCCTGCCACTAGAAACAAGAAGCTGTGTAAATTGAATAATTGAATAAAAAAGTAATTCATTCTTAGACTGAGTAGGGAGGAAGGGATGAAATCAAATTTTCCCTGGATCTGTCCATCAGAGAGCATGGGCTTTTTTTTTTTTTTTTTTTTGAGATTAGGCAAACTTCATGATGAAAGGAATTAAAGAAACCATACAGGCTGCCTGGTGGTATTTTGGAATTTACTGCTAGCATCAATTACCAGCATTTGGTTGCTTGCGAGTAATCTTAAGAGCACCACTGACAACACAAACCGCTATCTTTAGCTATTTTTTTGTCCTAGTAGGGTGAGAATGATAGAAATACTAGCTCTGTATCACTTTGGCAATGTTAACATGGCTTGTCCTTTCTATCTGTGTTATCCTGGAAGGGCAGAAGAAGAGTTTTTCTCTGTAATTTTGTTGTTGTTAAGGTCAGGTATCCTCAGTCTACCACATTTTCTCAAAAGTTGCTGTGTCTTTTAAATTAGTATGCTGTCTGTTTTTGTTAGACATACTGGATAAGACAGAGAATGCATAATTTTTGAGCAAATTATTTAGTGGTCTTATGTTAATTAAATTGGTTTTGTATAACTTGTTACTACAGTTAACTCTTGACCTTTTTTATTCTATTTCCTTGAGCACTCTCAAGTCTTAGTGCTTTTCCTTATGAACACTTTTGGGTCAAAGAGCTACCGGGTTACAGTGCATATTGAATCGAACTGCATTTTACTTTTCTATTTTAAAAACCAGTTTAATAGAAGAACATTTTAATATTCAGCATGAATTATTACTATTTTTTAAATTTGATTTCTAACAAAGCTAGGAACCATTTTGTCACTCCAGACTTGTTTTTAGTAGAAGTGGAGGGTATTTGACTGTAGTGTGGTCCCAAAGAAGTCAGCAACTAAAATAGTTCTTTTCATTAACTCAAACATCAGTCTGATGGAAAATGTTCAACTATTACACTGACTCCTTAGTGAAGCAATTTCATGTGGTGATACAAGCTTAAAGTAAAAAAGAAGTGTTCTCTGGAGTGCTTATTTCATATCTGTAGTTGTATGAACTTCCATACATCTTCATTTAGATGTCATTTTGGGGAACTGAAAGTATTTATATGTCAGGTACAACTGTTGTGCAATATCACATGTCTAATTTTCTGCAAGGTTTTGGCTTCACGTTTTTATTTCTTCTATACAGGCCCTGTATTGGAGAAAATTTTCTAACCTGTTTTTTCATTTTTTCTCCCCTTCCTCACTGCTCCTAGAATCTTTTAATGGGTCTCCTACTGGCAGCATAAATCTGGTACGTACGTACTTTTTTTCCTTCTTCACAATAGTAGAGGAAGTGTGATAAAATAGTTGAATTATGGTACCGTTAGGGGGGTTTACTTCGTTGCAATTTATTTTCTGAAAAAGTCTGCCTTGCTCTTGAATCAAATTGAAAGACACATAAGGGATCAATTAATCTATAAGATAAAACTGTCCTTTTTATACTTCTCCCTGAATTTAATGAATTGCTTACATAGTTTCTTACAGAAAGAATGTGTTAGTAGACTGTAGTAAATTTAAGTGAAACATACATCCTTATACCTATTCTTTTTTTTAAATAGACGTAAATTTCAATTTTTGGTAATGCTAGGTGAAAACAAATCCTTTGATACTGAAATCTCAAAGGATTAAATTCCAATAGACTGTAAAACAAGGCATTTAATTGCATTTTAATATTTTTTTGAATTAGTACTTGATTTGGAAACATTCATGTATCAGGATTTTATAGATTCAAAATACGAATCTTTGTTTCCTATTATGACCATTTTCAAGTTCGCATTCTTGGTATTAATTTTTTAAACATTTTTTTAAGCATTTCCTTCCCTCCCTCTTACTTGTTTCTTCTTAACTGAGCCACAAGATAAGCAAGGCTCGATGGTGCATGTTAGAGTATTTTTCAAAGTCTTATAGTTTTAGAAAGCCTTGCAGTCTGCATGCAAATTCCTGGCTTATGTAATTCCTAAGCCCTTCTAATTCATTCTTAGAGGATTATGTAGCTCCTTAAGAGTTCTTGTGCATTAGCTAGATTATGCTTAGCATGCAGAGGAATATAATTAATTTTGTAATACAGTTTGAATACCTTTACTGTCAATCTAAAGATGTTTCCATGTAGTTTTATTTTTATTTTTATTTATTTATCTATTTATTTATTTTAAGCTGGGGTATTTTCAATTGTTTTTATCTTGTTTATGTTTTTGAAATATAAAGAGAAGATTCAGCAGAAAGAACTTGCACAAAAATCCTGTTGATGCAGAAGTAAAACTTATGTTTGTTAATTTTTTATAAATTTGCATACAATTATGATAACATTTCACAAGAGATGCTTTCAGTGGACTAATCTCTTAAAAAGATCTTTCAAACGTCTCAAGTATTCTTTCTAAAACTAGCCTGACATATCAGAATGCTATGTTATGGGTATAGCTCTTTGTTATAGCTCATCTGGCAAGTGTTTACATCCTGCTTAATTTTTTGGCTTTTCCAAAGTAGACTAGTCTTAAAGCCTTTATCAAGTACTGTTGCACTAGGTATTTGCATATGATGCTTCCAAGTCTTGATTTTTGCTGTTATTGTTCTGAAAAGTGTAGTTGCCTAATACAACAGTTATTATTTTTATAAAGAGTGAAAAACATTCTAGCAGAAATGCCTAACAAAGCCCTGTTTATGCAGAAGAACTTTTGCTTTCTGTAGTCCTTATTCTTCAGGGCTGTTTGGGGTTCTCAGTGCTTTTACAGGTGTTTGAATACTTGTAGATTAGTTTTTCCTGGCTGAATTCCACATCAAAAGCAAATTTCTGTACAAATAGTATAGCTCCCTTGTGTTAGCTAGTTACATGAAGAAAAATAGACCTTGGAAAGGTTACTTTAAAGGTCAGGGAATTTCTTAACTTTCATCTAATGACAATGCATTAAAAAAGATTAGGTTGCAGTGTGATATTTTTGCATTTTAATTAACTTGTG
The DNA here is from genome assembly GCA_011076525.1 of Nettapus auritus. Lineage (NCBI taxonomy): Eukaryota > Metazoa > Chordata > Aves > Anseriformes > Anatidae > Nettapus > Nettapus auritus. The sequence continues at coordinate 31,305,244 of CM021766.1, read as the reverse complement.
TGCATTTAATATATGTGCATTTTAATTAAATTGTTCCTGCGAATATACCTCATGTCAAAGATACTGGGGCACACTAAATGCCTGTTACTTTATCTCAAAGTCTCAACCATTTCATTTATTTGCATTAATTATTTCTGCATAATGTTTTGCCACAGATGTTGAGTGTTTGCTAAAGTTTCCATTTTAAAATTTATCTCCTGGACCTTCACTGTAAGAATGTGTTTGAAAGAGTCTGTTTTGAGGAAAAAAATATCTTAAAAAGTATCATCTTAATTTCTGCCTTTAATTTGGCACATTAATCTAGTAGACTAAACTAGTCGGGTACATTGTGGTATAAAATAATTGTAGAATATTTACTTTCGCAGGTTTTATCTAAATGGATCCATAACGTGAATCTTGTGTTCCTTTTGCATAGAACAAATAGAAGCAGTTACATAGGTATTATGCCCAAGACCTTGAATGGCAGCAGAAATGTCTGGGTTGAACTTCTGGACGTCATTAATACGCATTAGCTTGAACCCTATGTAGTTTTCAGGAAAAAAAAAAAAAAAAGTTTGATAATGTAGGGAGGCAGGAAAACAATCAGTGATGCCTTAAAACAATCAAACATATGTAACAATAGCTTAACCTCAATATTTCATAGCAAGCAAAGTATTAGAGCAGCTGACTATTACTTACCTTCTGTAATAACTCCTGCATTTTATAGAATTGTAGAATTATCTAGGTTGGAAAAACCTTTGAGATCATCACATCCAGCTGTCAAGCTGACCTACCAAGTCCCATCACCAAACCATGTTCCTTACTGCCATGTACAGCACACGTCTCTTAAATACCTCCAGGGATGGGTACTCCACTGCTTCCCTGGGCAGCCCATTTCCAATACTTCGCCACCCTCTCTGTGAAGAAATTTTTCCTAATACCCAATCAAAACCTTCTCTGGTGCAAGTTGACATAGTTGCCTTGTGTCCTTTCATTTCTCATCTGAGAAAAGAGTATCACAGTCCTCATTGCAATCTCCTTTCAGGCAGTTGTAGAGAGCGATGAGGCCTCAGCTGCCTCTTCTGCAGACAAAACAACCCCAGTTCCATCAGCTGCTCCTCCTAAGTCTTGTTTTCTAGTCCCTTCACAAGGTTTATTGCTCTTCTCTGCACACACTTGAGCAATTCAATATCCTTCTTGTAGTGAGAGGTCTAAAACTGAACTTAATATTCAAAGTGTAGTCTCACCAGTACTGAGTACAGAGGGACAACATTTCTCTAGTCCTTCTGGCCATACTATTTCTGATGCAGGCCAGGATGACATTGGCATTCTTGACCATGTGGGCAGACAAATAATCCCAAATAATTGCTGAACAGGAAGACAGGTGTTAACCTAAGGGTGTGCCTGTTTATTTGTCACAAGAGCAAATATTTCTGAGGAAACTTTTTTGCTGTTTTTTTACGTAGAGTGGAGAAATTTTTGGACTTTTACTGCACTGTAGCTTTTGTGTGATTTGAAGTCAGTTGAAAGAAACAGAACAGTAAAAAGATATAACCAAAAGATCTATTATACCATATTTGTATCCCTGTGGCTGTTCTTTTTGCATCTTTTATTGTTAAATGTTCAATGAAAAACTGTGTCTGTACTTCTATTAAAACTGAGATATCAAATGAAAATAGTAAATATAATAAAGTGGTCCCCAAACCATGTGAAACTGAGTAGGGAGGGAAATGAAGGGCCCTAGTGGATGTGGAAAAAAAGGCTTTGGTAACCAAGGTAATTAAAAACTTAGTTTCATTATTACAGTGCATTAAGCTATTAGTGTATGCTGAACTGAAAGTGTGAAAATTAATTAAAGTAATCAGAAACCATCTCTCAAATGAGATGTGTCCATGATCTTATTCTCTCTTGCCCATTTCTTCTTTCTTCCCTCTCTTCTCCCACCATGCAGTCCTTAGATGACCTTTCAAATGTCCCTTCTGATGAGACAGTTCAACTCCATGCATACATCTCAGATACTGGTAAGTTAATCTGTTACAATGGCTGATTTTTTTCCAACATTTATTTTGAGTTTTTTAGTATTACAGGCATTTGAAGTCTGAAACCTTTCATTTTTTTAGCATCATAAACCATTTGAATTCATATTTCCCATTAAGTCCTTGTAATGGAACTCCATAGAGAATTAATGCTGTAGCTTGTAGATCGTATATGCAGTGTGATTTAATTCTTACTGTTCGTAGCATTATTATTTTTTCAGTTTGTGAATAATTGTTCATTAAATTTAATACTGAGTGGTATTTATTTTGACAGTTATTTAAAGAACAAATCCTAAAAGCTAACTCTTTTTATAGTCACATGATTTGAATTGTTGACTGTTTACTTCTCTTGCTATATCACCCCATAATTCTCTATGATTCGTGAGTGACTTAGCTTAATTTAAGGTAGTTACCAGTTTTTACAGTGGTGGCACTTTTGGTTGTTTTTAGCAAACTTTTGTTTAGAATTAAGTTAAAAAAAATGTGTTACGTAAGAGCAAATAATAAATGTCAGGTATTATCTACAAATGTTCTACTTCAACAAGATTACACTAGGAAATTAATTTGTCATTGGGTCTTCAGATAGTTGTTTTGTGGAGTAAAGTTAAGAATAACAATTTTGCTTTTTTAATTAAAATTGGAAGCTTTACTTTTTTTCTGAATTAAATTTAGAAGTTTCATTGTTTTGATTTCTTAAAGGAGAAAAAAAAAGAGAATCTAAACCCACGGAAATTGTTTTAAATTTGTCTGCTAGCAGCACATACTGATAACTATCAGCCTGACTGTCAATCCATAATACTTCAGTTGAACTGAGGGATTTGTATAGTTTCATACTGTAAGATAGGATTAAAGTGGATGTCTCATTTCTCTTCACCTTGAATTTAGAGCAATAAATAGAAGTCCTTGCCTTCTGGATGTTACAGACAGCATTCATATGCTGTTCGCTACCTTTCACTGTGCTTGTTGATAGTACATGAGATCTCCTTAATTTTTGAGGAACTGATTTGCTTTGTGTTGTAAAATAAGTGCTGGTTTAGAAGAAACAACGTAAGGGGCAATCAGAGCTGCTTCTTTCTTTTTCTACTACTCCTGCCTGGCCTTGCAGTGTCCCTGTGTAGTGGCTGCATGGCAGAGTGGTCAGTGTAAGTTTAGACGATAAGGTTTGCTCAGTGCTTGTGGGGCCGTGGCTTCTTGTCTCTTTTCTCTTGGGTTTCAGCACTCATCATTCTTCTAGAGGGTAGATACCAAAGAAAAGGCTGATTCCTAGTGTGCGTTTTATTAACATATAATTCTTGCATTGTCAGCAGCTGCCCCTTCCCTGGGGATACTCACTAGCTGCTTAGGCATCAGCCTTGCTCTTCAGAGGTGTCAAGAGATCAGAGTTGATGATTTGACAGAAAAGTGTATTTTATGGAGCACAAGTGCATTAAGAAATTCACAGAACTTAATCAAGAAGTATTTTCAATGAGCTACTGACTGTTGGCTTAATAATTAGAGTTACAGCACGCAATTTTAATGTGTGCAGTGTATGCAGTGTTTGTTTTAGGTTAGTCTGTAGTTTAAATGGAAGTTTTTGAAACCCACCCCCTTATGGGGATGGAAGGAATGTGGGAGAGAATTTAAATACTCAATGAGGAATAAAAAGATGTTTGTTTCTATTTCAGTTAAGTGTCTCTTCTCTCAACTTATTTTATGGAGAAATCAAATTGAGTGCACATGTGTACACATACGAAGTACATATGGGTACACACATGCAGAAGGCATACATTTGTGTATGTTTGTGTGTATATAGTTCCTGTTGACTGAGAAATAGTGTGGGGAGGTTATTTTCTATCTTGTAGCCAATAACTGCTGATGTTAATAACAGAACTAAATGATTAGTGTTAGTAGTTTCTTTTTGTATTTGCAGACTTCTAAAAATAGAGAGTACTTTGCAGACTGGAATTTCTTTTGATTTCATGGTTGTCTTTCACCTATGTCTTGAATTCTTTAGATTAAAATTATTTTTAAAAGATTTGTTCTCTATTCTTTAATGTTGAAACCTTCCTGTTCTTTTTTTTTTTTCCTTCATGTTTTGCATGTGATAGACAAGTTTCAATCTTTAAGGCTGCTTAATATCTCTAAATTAAACTTAAGTTTCTGGAGGGTATCACTTATGCAGTGTTTTGAATAAAGGGATGGCTTACTCTTCTGCTTGCATGTCCATTTTAGTCTCTCAAGTCTGTCATTTCAGACATTTCTTTACTTCACGTTTGTGTCCTCTCGTCTTCCTTCTTTCTGTTTGTTCCTTTTTTTGTTTTTGTTTTTAAACTACTAGTCTATGCTGACTATGACCCATATGCTGTGGCAGGCGTATGTAATGACCATGGCAAGACATATGCGCTGTATGCTATCACAGTCCATCGGCGAAATCAAAACAGTGAAGAGACATGGAAGACGTATCGGCGTTACAGTGACTTCCATGACTTTCACATGAGGATCACTGAGCAGGTAATTTGTCTCACAGAAATTCTTTAAGTTTTCTTCAAAAGGTGTTTTTTCTGTGTGATGGTATGGCATAAGTGGCTTTCTCCAAGTGAGTTAAGATGCAGACTTCCAGCATTATATTATTTTTCATTAAGGTATACTTTTAAATCGTTAATATAATAAATTATTTGTACCTAGCAGTTTACAGGTGCACCTGTTCAGTTCCTGATGCTGAGACATTAGATTGCTTTAATAAAAGGATACGGTACTAAATAAAGTTGTTTTCTTTCTTCCTTTTTCTCAGTTTTACTGTGAAATGTTTGTATGGAAATGCTATTGGTCTGGAACAGTGGCATAGTTCATCTGTTATATTTCTCACAACGTTAAAAACTCAGTTTGGAAAATACGTAATTAGGTTTTAAGAAAAATGTTAAGGATTGGTGGGTTTAATAAGGGACAGATGTTGGCATTTCAGTGTACTGCTAGACATTCTTTTATTTGATATACTTGTACGCTCATGTTCTTAACGTATCCTCAAATGAAAGAAAGAAAATGTGCAAGATGATTGCAATTCACTGAAGTACAAAGTAAAGCCTAAGATTTTGTATTTCTCTTGATTATTTTTTTCCAAAACTGAATTAAAATTAATAATAATCCCTGGCTTGGTGAAACAGGTATGGGTTACCTGATCTTATTTTTGTGCATCACTGTAGCATCTCCAAAACTCCCAACCATTATTGCTTTGTTTTGAAAGCAGAATTGAAATTCTTACTGAGTTTGCAGACACAAGAATGTCACTAGTATGGTTAATTTTCTTGTGTGCATGTCTGAGATACTTTTATTGACATCTTGTGGGTAAATGTTAGAATGTTTTATATAAAATTAATAGAAAGGGCAGGGATATTTTTTTTTGTATGGGGTGGGAAATAGGCACTCAATCCAAAATTAAATTGAAGTTGTCTCTATTTATAGTATCTGTATGGGCTTTTAATTTTTTTTTAAGGTACTGAATTCACAGAATCATAGAATGACTTAAGTTAGAAGGGACCTTAAAGATAACCTAGTTTCAATACCCCTGCCATGAGCAGGGACACCACCCGCTAGATAAGATTGCCCAGGTCCTTGTCCAGCCTGGCCTTAAAAACCTCCAGGGATGGGGCATCTGCAGTTTCTCTGGGTAACCTGTTGCGGTGCCTCACCACCCTCTAAGTGAAGAATTTCCTCCTAGCATCTAATCTAAATCTCCCTTCTTTTAGTTTAAAACCATTCCCTCTTGTCCTATCATTATCTGCCTGAGCAGAAAGTTGTTCTTCATCTTTTTTATAAGCCACATTTAAGTATTGAAAAGCTCCAATGAAGACTCACCAGAGGCCTTTTAGGAAGATGTACAAATTATCTTGATGTATAGTCGTAACCTTACCAACTTCCACTCAAATAATAATGATATTTCTTGAATCCAGTGTTTTTGAGTGGGTGTGATGACATATGAATAACTTGTAGACTATACTAGCATATGTCTGTATTTCGAAACTCAATATCACTTGGTATGTTTGAAAATTAAATTTTGCCCTTGACTGTCCTGAGAGTTTGCATGTACTTGTTCTTGACAGCCTACCTTCATTTTAGCATCTCCAGGGGGCCTGAGTTCTGGTCTCGATGCAGATATTATTTGCCAGGTATTATATGGTAGATGACAACAGGTGATATGAAATAATGACCCCTATAATTTCTGAGGTCACATGGTGATTACTTTGAACACAAAACGATTTTTTTTTTTTCTAGTTTGAAAATCTGGCAAATATACTGAAACTTCCTGGCAAAAAGACATTTAACAACATGGACAGAGAATTCTTGGAAAAGAGGAAAAAAGATTTAAATGCATATTTGCAGGTAAGCTGTTACGTCTTTTGGTTGGCATTCTTTTTTTTTTTTTTTTTTTCCTAAGGTAAATAATTTGCTAGCATTTATTGGTGGCGGTGTGTTTTTCTTTTTTTAGTTCTTTTTTAAAGCACAAAACAAAATGCTGTTGAAAGTGTCCCAGCTGAAACTAAATGCCAAATTTAATTTTGAATAAACAGAAATTTCATAAAAACATCATCAGTACTTCCTGATATTAGTTTGGTTTTGAGATAATGCTATCTAAAAATTCAGATAATTTTCTAACAGAATTCATCCAAATAAATAACGAAGATAAATACTCAACAGTATACCATAAGAAATTTAAACTTTTTATTATCTAGTCAGTTGGCCATCTCTGTGCTCCTTTGGTTTATTCTCAGCTGTTTCTGCCCTGATTCCCCTTGAACTGGTGAGGTTTCCATTGTGTTGTGTGTTTGTTTATTTATGTTTTTGAGCACTACACCACGTAACTTTCTTTCATTGCACTCATTTTTGTGGTTACTTTCTCTTGTGTCATTGCGTAAGGATTGGCACAACACCCACTCTGCTCTGTAGCAGAACCACAGAACTTCTCCATTCAGATAAGATCTAGCTTTGACTTCACAGGGATTTCCCGTTGACTGACTTGATGGACATATTAATAAATAATGAAAGCGTATTTTTCTGTGAGATGTAATAATTAACATATAAGTTTAAATTATAGAAATTACCAGGCAGCAGATTGTTTCCATCTTTTAGAGTAGTGTTGGAATAAAATTTAGAGAATGAATGAAACAATACATTGCAAGATAACAGTGTTTTTGGGCATGGTAAACTTTTACTGAACTGCACGACCTTTTTCATAATATTTTACTCAGCTCCTGTTAAATCCTGAAATGATGAAAGCTTCTCCAGCTCTAGCCCATTATGTGTATGACTTCCTGGAAAATAAAGCCTACAGCAAAGGGAAGGGAGATTTTGCACGGAAGGTAAGAATGTTTTGCACTATTAGGGAAACTTTAGTAGAGCATTTATTAGTGTGATGACTGCATTAGATGGAGATATTTAACTGATATTAAGCAATTTTATAGCACTTTCAAAAATGTCAAGTGAGTTGTTTTAATATTTATGATTTACAAAGTATTTCAGGGTACACAGAACCAAAAATGTACCATTTCTATAGCAGGTACACTTATTTCTATAGCAGGTACACTTATTTCTATAGCAGGTACATTTATTTCTATGACAATAAAATCAAAATTTTGAATTGGGCACCAAATATTGCACTAAGAGTTTATAAAACATGTTTTTGTTGCAAATTACTCTGTCAGTGACATCTGTGATTTTTTTGTTAGTCTCATTCCTTCTAATATCCTTTTTCAAATCTTTGCTCTGTATTTGCTGTTGTTACCATGCTGTCCACTCTTCAGCCAAAAAGATGAAATGCATTTCTCTTCAGAAGCAGCTGCTGTGCGTTTAATTGTTGTAAACATTCAGGGCCATTGATCATATTCAGAGCTCTGAGCTGTGCATATTTTTTGTTAAGCTACCAGAAATATTCAGAGTACTGTTGGGCAGTCTCTGTATTTTGCTGCATTTTGTAATGAACTTAAGCAATTGGAATTGTTCCTTATATTATTGTTCTCTAGAACAATGTGATACATCTCATAGTGTATTAATTTACTAGTGTCCTCACAGATTATACAATTCTGGTTAAACGTCTTCCCCTTCAGATGGACACATTTGTAAACCCACTGCGTAACTCTATGAGAAATGTATCAAATGCAGTCAAGTCTCTCCCTGACAGCCTGGCAGAGGGAATGACTAAAATGTCAGACAACATGGGTAAAATGTCAGAGAGATTGGGACAAGACATAAAGCAATCATTTTTCAAGGTAAGAAAATATTTGGTAGTTAATGCGTACCAGTGAATTAATAGGAGACTAGCTATCAAGTCACTTAAACTCACGTTGTGTGCTATAATGAAAAGTTACGTCAATAGACAGGAAAGCAATCTGTTTTATACCTATGCACTTCTAATAAGGTTCAGCAGTCATTATAACACAAACGTAGAGTTATCTTTGGTATTATGTAACATATTTAAAGATGAAATTTATGCAGGGACCTTTTAATTCAGGGCCACCACTTGAGAAGAATATGGTTGGTAAAAATTGAATAATCCTCCATTCTCATAAAACTAGGTGGCTTCAATTACCTCTTTCAATAGCAAAAGAACATATGTATTGAAACTAAGGACAGAGCTTTTTTTTTGCTTATTCCTTGCTTAATTCTGTTTTTAATCAAATTTTCTTTCTGCCTGTCTTGTCATCTACAGCTGTTATCTTTTCTTATCTGTTGTATTCCTAAAATACAACACCTTAAAGATGTGGAGTAGTAGCAAGGCATGTTATCCAGAAGTCCTATAAAGTAGTAATCTTACCCTCTTTTCCTTTACCCTTTTACTTGTCTTGCTGTAAGGTCCTGTGGTCAGGGATCATTCCATTTTATATTAACAAAACAGTTATTTATGGTAGATGTAGAACTGTAACCAAGATGAGTTAACCCTTAAACTATGAAAGGGAAGAACAAATCTGTGATGTATGGTTTTGTTGTTTTTGTTTGTTTGTTTGTTTTTTAATGTTACTTGTGAGAGAATGACCGCCTCTGGACTTTCTCATTGCTGGTAGCTTCCCTGGTGTGTATGTACATCTGCAGTTATACTCACTGGGAATTCTTGTGATTAAGAGGAATTATCTAAAGAAACATCAGTCCGTTATGGATTTATAGATGTTTTTCAGTTGAAGCGCTAGGCACTTGGGAAAATATGTGGACTGTCTGAATGGTATTGATAACTTCAGCAGCTACTGGAGAATACATGCAAGACTTGATTTGTTGGAAGACAAAAGGTCTGCTTTATGTTTATTCACTTCAGCATATAACTGACTTTTAGCAAGTTTGGTTTTCATTTTCATAATCGTTTTGGTTAGAATAGCAATAAATCATATTTGTTTTTATACAGTATTTTCCTTCAGAAACATTACATCTTTGATTTCATTGCAGGTTCCTCCTTTGATCCAGAAAACCTATTCAGATCCTGACCATTGCCGTGTTGCAGCACCAATTGATGACAATGTGAGTCTGAGATTTGTCCCTTCAAAGATGAGTCTTCTAAAACCAAATTAAAGATTTAGTTACTTTGTTAAGCAATGTATTTATCTTCTGAGAAATAAACCAGACACTTACAAACTACTTATTTTTTAAAAAAGAAATGATATGCTCCCTTTCAGCATTTTTTAGTACTAAAATAGCTTGCATGACAGTGCAGTAACTTAAAATTCACATCACACTGTTTTGGTGTTTTGTATTTTTTTTAATATATTTGCCTATTTGCCTTTTTTTTTTTTTGTCTTCTTTGTATTTATTTCTGTTCAATGATAGTATGATACCAGACTGTTATGTTATATTACGTTATTTCAGTTGTCTTTTTATAGAGTCTGGTTTCTGAGGTGACCTTTTAGGGAGCATTCATTTAATGGATCAGAAGTAGTGTTTGGTATGTTTTGAAGGGAGGGAAGGAAAAAAAAACAACAAAAAAACTTAATATATTCCTGAAAACTTTCAGTATGTGGATACGTTGAAAGTATGAGGTGATAATATTAGGAAACTTGATGGTGAAGTCTAAGCTCTTGATGTTATCATAACTATGGTATTTTGCTATTGTTTTGATTGAAACATTGATCATATATGTGAAAACAATTGGAGAGGGGGGGGAAAAAAACCTTCATCTTTAAGTAGGACTGAAAGGCCACAAGATTACCAGGGATTATATGCAATTTGCTATGGTCATAAGTCTGCACCTGTTCTGCCTTTCACGTTTCATGTTTTTTAGTCACATCAAAGCATTCCAGTTTGTCTTCCTGTGCATAACTACTATGATGGCTTGGTAGATGTATTTTTCTTCAAATAACTTAGATTTGTTCTTCTGGATTTTCTTTTTACCTCATTGTTTTTCATTTTATCATACTATTATCTGTAAATTTGTAATTACAAATGTGTATCTTCTAATGCTGCTGAAGCTGCTATTTTTGCAAGGGAAAAATTAATATAGTTTAAATATATGAACAGCATCTCCGCAAATATTTTGTTGATCTTGTGTAAAGTGAATAGAAGCTTCAATTCTTGATAGCTTCTAATTTAACATATCATGTTTCTGAAAGGCAGTTTTCAAATGTTTTAAAATCCTTCAGTTCTGAACTGCTATGAATCAGACAAAAATATATCAGTTTGAATAGAATTTCACATTTCTTATCTCTTAAGCTAGGAGAAACAATACTGTAAAAGTGTGGCATGGATCTATGGCACCTCCAGCTGAATGATGAATCCGCTGCATTCTATTTTTATATAAAAATGTTCTTGGTATTCTTAACTACAATTGTAGCCTTAGAAACTCACTCTGAAATGAGATGTACTTGTGTAGCCGACCAAGTAAAATAAAAATTCTCCAGTAGCAATGAGGTTTTGCTCTTCAGTGGTAGCGTTAGCAACATATTGCAAACATGAGTAAAATGCAGGTGAAGTTGAACCGCTTGCTGAAACCAGTCTTCCAGTTAGAGCATTTCAGATTTAAAATAGAACACCAAACCATGAAGATTATATGTGGAATGTAAAAATCCTAATACAAAACCACAGAAAAGGTATTGAGTCTTTATGCTTTTCTCAGGATATAAGATAATTTTAACTATTAACCTGCTATTCTATGAAGTTTTAATAATGAATATAAAGTTTAGGTAATGAGTCAAAAAATCACATTCATTGTATTGGAGATAAACAACTGCAGTCTTTTGTGCAGTACTGTGCAATAAAGTAACTCCAAATGCTATATTTTTATGTAATAAAGATATGTAATTAAGATAATTAAGATATGCTATTAACATAAAGTTTAGGTTGCTGTAGTTTGGCATATAAGCAGGCTTTGTTGTCAGCAGCTACTGTAGGATAAAAAATAATAACAGAGGAAAAATTAATGCTCTTACTAAAATTTAGTAAACTTTGTCAAACTTTAATATTTTAAAAATAATATAGATGTTGACTGTTACTGCAAACGTACACTATCCATCTTGAAAAACAATTTAACATAGTTACTGAATCCCCTGTATTCTTTTTTTTTTTTTTTGTGAAGTAGGTACTAAAAACTGTACCTTTCTCGAGCTGAAATAAGTTTACTGATTCTATTTTTACTTGGTCAGGTGGATGACAATATCCCGCTTAGAGTAATGCTCCTCTTGATGGATGAAGTCTTTGATTTAAAGGAAAGAAATCAGTGGTTAAGAAGAAATATAAAAAATCTGCTTCAACAGCTTATTAGAGCAACATATGGTGACACAATTAACAGGTACTGTTTTTCTTGTAGAGAGCTATTGTATAAGTGAAGTTATGTAGGATGTGTCTAGAAATCCTTTTTGGTATTGCTCAGCTACTGTGTTCTATGTTTTCTTGCTTTCCCCTTTAAAGAGGATTGGGAAAGGAAGTGCAAATGTGCTGTAAAAAGGTGATACACACAATGTTGCTGAAAGACCAATTCTGGTCACTCTTACATGCCAGAGAACTTCCACAAAAGTTTTCACATACCCACAAGAGTTGATGGCTTTTGTGAATGCAACTTAATACTAATGGTATAATTTTTTTTCACCTGTGTTTTGACATTATACTTTTTGCTGTTAATACTCTTCATTGCTTTCTGCCCTATTTCTGGTTTCATCTCTTTGGTGCTACAAATGATGCACTAGCACTATCAAGTTGGGTGAACTGTACTTGTACTTACTTGGTATGTTACCTTTTTCCTCTCACTTTAAAAGATGGAGGAGAGAAAGGTGAAACTACTACTATGGGATTCCACAATTATGTCTGTAGTTCAGACATACCCCTTTCATTCATGTGTAAAGCAAATTAGTAGCGCTAAATAATTAATGTTTATTATTAATCTACAAACTTAGAATTATACTGCTTCCAAGTTTTACTTTATAATCATTTGTCTTTGAAAAGTAAATAAAAATAAAGAACAAAGTCTTCTAGAAGCAATTTAATTGACATTAAATTGTCAATTTGGTATGGGGCCGTGAATCAAAACTTAATATCTGTCAGTGAGAAGTGTGCTTTTTATTACAATTAGGAAATTCCCGAAAGAGTACTTCGTAGTTTGTTTCTCATTAGTATATTTGTAGTGTTTTCTTTATCACTATTTCAGATAAATAGTTTTCGTGGTACCAGTAGTGGTGATGCCTTGTAATAATATAGTACCGGATGGCTTTCAAATACTTCCTAGTGGGAAGATTATAATTATGTTGAGACCCATGCTTCCAAAATCATGCTAGTCTGTTGAACAGCTCTGTGAACAATTTTTGCTGCTTTCAGATTGTGATATAACAAACTAGCTGAGTTTGTACACAGACAGCAGCTTTCTTAATGCAGCGATGTGTGCAGAACTATTTTCTTCTTCATTTTGTACTATTCCAGATGCTGACAGCTTCTTCTGGTTCATCAGACAGGCCTTGTTTTAGCAGATCCTTAAAGTTTAATGGCATTCTGCCAAGAAGTTCTGTTTTTACTTTTTTTTTTAGGAAATCAGTCCTGGTATTTCAGTGATGCACAGATGTTTATAACATTTCTGTAAACATGCCAAATAGGAATATCGAGTTGTGTGTGTCGATGAAGGAAGGTCAGACTTTATGATCAGTCAATTTGTGTTCAAGATTACAAAGTAACTTCATACAAAGTAGGATAATTTGAAATTTTAAGTAAGTTCTTTGTTTACAGAACCAGAATTTGAAGAGAACTCCGTGAAGAGGAGAACTCTGCAAGCAGAATATTTATATAACACTGAAGGGAGATGTAATGTCTTAGTCATCATGCATTTGCTCAAGTAGAAAAAGGCTTTAATTTTAGCAGTGTTCAGAGAGTGATCAGATTTTCATCTTGAGAATCAGTGTTTGCCTTCCTGATGTGGCAGCTTTATAGAACCTACCTGCAGAGTTGGAGAAAAGCTGAAGTTACCCTGTTTGTACCAGAATGCTTTTCAAAATGCTATACTTTTTTTTTTTTTTTTTTTTTTTCTCTGTTGTAACAACAAACTGAGACTTTGTTGCTTTGATTTTAGGAAAATAGTTGATCATGTTGACTGGATGACATCTCCTGAACAAGTAGCAGATGCTGTAAAACGCTTCAGGTACATCTTTTATAACCCATGTTAAATATAAAGTGCTTGTCAATTGATACCTATTATCTGCGTATCCCTTCCATTCGTTTTGTGTGAGGAAATTATTACTGTACAGAAATACAGTTTGTGTAAGTCCTGCTTCTTAATTGTTTTAAGTGAGTGAAAGTATTTGTCATGTGGAGAAAAATATTTTACAGTTTTCTCCTTTTCATTAAAGTTCTTTGTTAACTGGCCCTGAAGAACTGTGGTATTGTTATATCTCTGAATTCAGGATGTGACTGGACTGAAGTGTCTCATTTACCTTGATGAAGGCATGTGCATGCCCAGTATTAAAAGGCAAGCAGTTGTTACTACTAAAAACCCTAGCTCTATGCTAATACATATTCCATACAAAATGGAACAATTGAACCAAAGTCTGAATTTGAATTTGTCAGAGATCCTCATAGAACAATCTGCATGTTACATCATGTTCTTTCTAGAAGTCTTAATGGCTTCTGCAAAATTTGTTGAGCAATAACACCCCTCCCCTTGCCTTTTTCTTGGGGTGGGGAGTGGGGTGAAAGATGTACAGTAGGATAACCTATTAGCCAAAGGGTCATACTTTAGAGATACTCTGTTATTCTTTAATAAAGTTGAGTAAAAACACGTGTGTCTTATTCAGAAAAAGAATGCATCATTCACTGAGGAAAAAATAGCTTTTCAGACGGAGGTATGCATGGCATTATGGTATAATGAAATGACCTCATCTCAGCTTTAGCATGTTCATAGGTTAACTTCTGTCAGAGATCTGTTGAAACAATTAATAGACCTAAGGCTACAGTCTGTCAGTGGCAATGGAGACTGATTGGTAAAAGCAAATTTTAGATATATTTTATGCAACAAGAATGTGGTATTTGGATGGTCCTGTGCTGAATTAGCATGAAGTTAACCATGAATAGATTGAGTGTATCATACTTCCTGCTTTGGATTATTCCTCTTTCACCTTTCTTTTCCCTTCTCTGATATTTAAACTGTGTTAGGTTCTGTATGAATTACTTTCTTGAATTTCTTTTATGAGATAGCTTGGAAGGGATTAAAAAGAGCCTTTCACTTGATTAAAATGTTAATGTATTTTGACAGATTTGCTTTTGTTACAGAGATGCTTTTTGGCCCAATGGCATTTTAGCAGAGACTGTTCCGCGGAGAGACAAAGCTATTAGAATGAGAACAAGAGTAGCAGGGAAAACCAAATTACTGGAGGTAATGCCAGGTAAGTGGGTTTGTGTTTGAAGCTAAATAATCCTTACCATCTAGTGGTGCTGGAGTTAGTGTTCTTGTTGATTTACTGAAATGTTGACTTTTTAACTGTATCCAAATGAAAGCAGTTTTAATTGTTAATGCACTGAAAATCTTCACATGTGTTACCTTTGCAACTGTAGTTCTTAGAACCAACCCTGTACTTAGTTTCACTAGAAGATTGAAGCGTAGAACATTAAAAATATATATTCCAATGCAGCATGATTTCACCATAAAAAAGCATACTTATTTTTTGTATATTTTCCACATATACAGTGTGAAAGAGAAGTAATTTTCAGAGATCCTTTCTGCTGTAAGAGAAGTTTTAGCTTAATCACAATATATATATATATAACAGAGGTACTGTTATTTCAAATTTCAAAACAACATAATTTTTGAAAAATTCATACAAATTACTCAAAAAACTTAATATTCAGTTTAAATTTATTGTTAACAGGTAGAATTTAATTTTAAATGTATAATTTTTATTTTTGTAGATGAGCTGAAGCACATCATAGGCGCTGAGACAACTCGAAAAGGCATTCTTCGAGTCTTTGAAATGTTCCAGCACACTCAACTGAATAAGAGAATGGTGTATGTCTTTCTGGAGAGATTCCTAGAAACCTTATTTCCACAAAATAAGTTCCATGAGCTCTTCAACAAACTGCATTCACGGTCAAAGCAGATGCAGAGGTACAAACAGAGACTACACACTACTCAAGCGCCTTCCTTGCAGAAAAGGTGACACTTCAAACCTATTAAGCTGGTGTATGTTTGTCCAGGACTAATTACTTGGGCAGATTCTCTGGGGCTTCAAACTCACATGCTGTTACTTCTGCACCAGTCTTTTAGTGTCACATATTAGATTATTAATGCATCTGTAAGACCTGTGGATCTTCTCATCTTCACTTGTAATTCAACCACTACCAGAAGGGTTCGTGTGTCTCAAATGATTTGGTGCGTCTTCATGCAACATTGAGAAGAATACTGGCCCGTTGTATAAGAATGCTGATTCCTTCCGTTCCTGACTTGGTGTTTGCCAGCAATGAAAAGTGCCAGACTGTTTGAGTGAAGCACAACAGCTATGGCGATACAGTGGAGGAAAAGAATGTTTTGGCACTGGGAGATAGTGCAATGTGTGAGAATCAGGTGGAATTGTTCTACCTTATGGCTGTTGAGACTCCGTAGGGCTTATTTAACATTACTGTAAAGGCTGAGCTAATATGAAAAGCAGTCTCTGGAACAGCAGTTCATAGTGGAGGGAAGATATAGTTATGCCCCCATCATAAAGCTATATTTATTAAAGAAAAGTTGAGGTAATGTGGTTTTTATGCCACATAAAGTTTACCTTTTATGTTTTGAAAAATAAACTAACATCTATCAGGGGGTTTAGTAAAGGCAGAGGTGCAGTAGAAATAAACCCTTTATTCTGATTATTCTGTAGCTCTAAGGGCCATACTCTGCTCTTACAGCACCTGGCATACATTTTGCATGTAACTTCAGTGGAGAAGGGGCATCATATTTATGTTCAATTGGTGTATTTGAACATATGTCAAGTTGATAGTTGTAGAAGGAAGGGGGTACGTTTCAAAGAGGATAGACATCTCATGTTAGAAGATGAGGAAACGGCACAAAGTTCTCACACAACTCCCCTCTTAAAATCTGAAACACTTTGGGTGTAAAAGACAGTCCTACCCGATTGAAGGATTCCTTACCTTTGGGTGTGCAAGCCTCATGGAAAAATGTTAGAATTAGTTGGTTCCTTACAGATAAAAGATTTCATTAGTCATATGCAAACATTTGGAAATTCCTGAGTGCATCTCAGTGTATATATGAAAATAAAAAGGAGATAAAACTACAATATTTTTTTAAATATTTTTTTTATTTTTTTGCATAGTGTAAAATTTTAATAAAAATTTGACATCAAGGCCCCACATCCATCTGTTTAGTTTCATCAAATAATTTGTCCAATTAAGAATAAAAGAATATGAGTAATCCTGTTTGGCCACAGCATATCTCAGTTTGTGTTTTCTCTTTCATAGTCCCCTGCTGTTTATGAGCACCACTATCCAGGTGAATAGAAGGTAATCCTGCAGAGTCCATATTTTTTCTGAACACTAAATACAGGGTAAGATACAGCTATTGATTAAGGATCCTTATAGCAATTTGTGTCGAAATGGGAACAAATGATTCTTTTATGCAAGGGGGGAACACAGACTTTTTATGAAAGTGTTCTAAGAGAAGATAGAAGGCTCTTAAAGGACCTAGTTAAATTGACTGAAGCCTCTATATAGATATTTTTTTCTTATGGACTCTATTCACACAATGTAGCCTTTTATCATACTACTTAATGATGATCATATTGTACTGTTAACATTCTCATACAGTATGCATGGGCTCAAGTGCACTTGTTTTCTTTCTTTATTGCAGAACTAAATACTGTAAATTAAATCCCTTTCTTTTATAATTTCTAGGAAGACAAGTTGGCAAATATGTATGAATCCTTCCCCCTTCCTCTCTGCAGGTTTTGTAGAAGCGTGATGATTAAGTGCTGTTGAGTTTAACAACATTCTTGTGTTCCTGTGTGAAGTAATCAACATAGCCAGCTACTATTGTTTACATGCCTGTATCTTCCTCTGATGTCAGGGTATACTCTGTTATACCTGATATCTGACTGATAAAGATCATTCAGCAATTGTTCTTGGTGATATAGTAATTATATCATTGATACTACCAAACCTAATTTATATCTTTAAAATCACTGAATTAGTTATGCAGTATGAAAATGGGAAGTTTAAATACGGTTTTGTCAAATCTGTGGAGCCTTTTTTCTATCTGCAGGTACCATGAAAAAAAATCAAGTGAATAGTGATCGTGTGCAAATTTGGGATTTTTCTTAATTGTCTGGTACATTTCTGTACAAAAACAATAAAAATAATATATCTAGGAATGTGAACTGAACATAATACAATGTATTTGTTAGTCATTTTACTTAATGAATTTATTACATATATATACTTATACACACATTTATATACATGTGTGTGCATATGTATATATGTACTAAAGTTTTGTCTTCTGTATTTAATTACAGAACGTGGCTTCCTAATTCAGTGGTGCCTGTTAGCTGGCAAGAATGATCAGAAATGAATACCTTTTGTTTAAAAGTTCGTATATATCTTTATTTAAGTGATTTTCCTGTTGACGATTTAAAATACCTGCCCTGTCAACCCATGCAGCCTGTTATCCTATAAAGTCTCCAAAACTGAATGTTAATATACAGCACTTAAGTTTCTGGGTGTATCTTCTGGTCTTTGGGTGCTGTGACTGGCCGCTGAAAATTGTGCCATTGTCAACAAATGCACTTGTTTTAGCCTTAATTATTTTTAAGAGAAAATGAGCAATTCAATTTTTCATTTGGTTCATCCTCAAGCTTGTGCTGCTGGTGTTTGCTAGAACTAAACAGTAAATTTTAAGTGCTACCAGAATGTGTACCAAAATAAAAATACATGAATTCCACAATCTAAATTTTAATTTTGTGCAATATTTTCATTAAATGCATGTGTATTTGAATAACTGTAAAATAAATGAATTTTTAATGTTTTGAAGTCTAGGTTAAAAATGTCTTCTCAGCTAAACAATTTTGCATTCTGTTGTTGCGTTAGTTTATTTAAGGACTTGTTTTAAAAGTCTTATTTGTTACTCCTCCGTTAATTCCCTTGTTCTTAATGATCATTGCTCATGTGAGCAGAGCTCATACATTACAAGGGAAAAATCTGAAGAGCACATCTCATGAATATAGCTGTTATAAATTACTTGTGCATATCATTGTACAGTAAGTGTCAGCTGTGTGCCTAATTGTTCTATTGATGCTTTTTCCCTCCCTTCCCCATCCTCTCGTTTCCGTAACAAAGAATGAATATGAAACAGACTGCCAGAGTACTCTGAATTATTATTTTTTTTGGAGTTTGCATTTATGTTCTGTCCAAAGCTTAAAAAAAAAAAAAAAAAAAAAAATTACACTAATAAAGTATTAACAGGATTATTATGGGTCTCACTGTTTATTTGAAAAAAGACTTTCTCACTAGCAGGTATGAGTTTCTCGGGTCTGGGAGAAAAAATCACTGAATCACTGAGGATAAATATTGCTGTTAAGTGCTGCTTAAAAAAAATAATTTATTGATTTTAAAATGCTTTATAGTATAGACTGGTTTTACTTTTAACAATTTAATCACTACATTCATTTTCAATCAGCATTTTCAGTGTCCTGTGTTCTAAAAGGATATATACGGTGCATTTTTTTTTTTTTTTTTTTTTTTTTTACTATTTGGCTTTTTTTCCCCTGGGTTTATTTTTGCAGCAGCTGGATCTCTACCATGGGAGAGCACAATTGTTACCCTTGATATATTTATTCCAGCTGTTTCACATTCATCAAAAAGATGTCCTGAGCTACAGAGATGTTAGTTCTTTGACCCTAGGGTAAAGTGTTTACTGTTTTCACTAACTTGGGCAACGTTGCTACAGGATATAGACACATGTCAAGAATTTCATTAGCTGTTTGCAAATTCCTATTTATTGAGGCTGTTATCCTAGGATAATTTCATGGCAAGAAATTCACTCCATCATATATATTTTTTAATGAATTCTTAAAAGTATCTGCCATTTATTAAATGAGGGTCATATGTGCCTGTGGCTTATTTAATTCTCCAGTCTATCACATTATCTGGTTTATATTGTTCATAGTGTTTACAGTATGTGTAACGATTGCCGAAGATTTTATAATGTTTGGTAATCAGCATCACTCCATATTTGATTTCTTTAACTACAATTTTCATTATTTTTTTTTTTTTCTCTTGGAAGTAAGGAAATTATATAATGGAAATAAGTTAACTTCTGTTAAGGGTTTAAAAAGACAGTAAACTTTCTTTTCATGAACATTTTGAAACATTTATGCCACTGCAGTTCCCCCACCAGGAACACAGCAATATGCTTGAATATTTCTGTGTGTAAGTATCTCAAATAACTGTTTCCCATGCTGTGTCTCTTTAAATTACTCTGGCATGTTGGGGTTGGAATAGGGGAAATCTGCATGTTAAATTATTTAATATCTAGCTTAGAAATGGCTAACTGGAATTCTTGTTTGACATTGTAGAACTGAGCTGGTTCATAAGTTAATTCTGAGGTTGGGTTTAACTACAGAACTAGATTATACTGAATTTACTGGAAATCAAGAGCTATTTATTGGGAGGAAGGAATATAGTTTTCAAAAATGTCCTTGGTCTTTCTTAGCATAGCACTTTTAAAAAGCAAATTCCAAGTAATCTTTTCAGTCATTGTGTCCTGGATTTTTTCAGCTTGAGGTTGAGAAATGTGGTAATTCTGCATTGAATCAACAGACACAGAATTTTCAATTAGCACTGGAATCTTAGGAGCTTCTGAAAAACTTGTGGGAACAATTGTTCATTCAGAACATGTGGAAGATTGTTGTGCAAGTGATCCAGTTATTCCATAAACAAAATCGCTAGAAATTGGAAAACTTGTTCTTTTTACCAGTACTAGGATAAGTACAAAACTTCCTTTGAACAAGTCACCTCATATTAGCAAGCTATAGGTTTCTTGTTTTTCAGTCTAAAAGTGAAGTTAAGCTGGATTATGAAAGAAAACATTTTCCTCTTGGATTTCAAGGACTTCATGCAAAACATTGCAAACAAACTAGGTATGCTTATACCTAATATAAAAACATTAAGAGGTATTTGGGGGAGAAGAAGATAGGAGGCTCATTCAGTGTTCTGCAGTCTTGGGTGATCACATTAACACAACGTGAAACTTCAGTATCACTCAGTTTGGAATTCATTAACTTTGCTGACTTTTCTGCAGTGCTGGGAAAGGAAACATGGGCCCAGATTCTCCTGTATATCACATATTTAAAAGCAACAGCAGCAACAAAACAAAACAAACAAAAAAGTTATTTTTTGTGTGTACGTTCTAAGTGCTTCTGAAGCTTCCAGTTAACAGCTGTGTTAAATGTCTTTTACATACGTTCTTACTTAGCAGGACAGGATATAAATACAGCTTGCAAAACTGTACCTGAGTTACCTGAAGTACCTGAGCTATTAAAAGTGTTTCCATGTATTAACATTTGTGCTAACTTCTTCACTTGCTATAGAATGAGTGCTATTTTTTTCCCCTCTCAATAGTACTGAGACTACCAAGAATATAGTCTCTAAAGGATATTGTCTTGAACCACAGCAAGCATGCTAAAATTCAGTAGATAACTGGACTCTTTCAGATGCTGGTATTGGAGACGAGACTAAAATTAATGGGTGGTGCCACGTAGGGTATTAAGTTGTAGTCTTTCCAACTAATCCAGAAATTTCTTAAACTAAGAATACTAAATAGAATGACTTAAGCAGTCATTTGGTTTCTCAAGTTTAATTTTGGATGTTACGGTTCTTTATATAGCAAGACTTTCATTGTGGCAAAGGCTTTACTGATTAAAAAAATCAGAATCACATGTAATCGTAGTGACTTGTCATAACAGGTTATCACTAGTTTGTATGAACAGAAGTGCGGGTGAATACAGGACAGGAAAGCATTTTTCATAAGTTTTCTGATTATAATGAAAGCGAATCTGCGTCTTCATCCAACTCACCAAAACAAAGAAAAACTACCACCACCACCAAAACTGATTAAGGGAGTGTATAAAGAGGTGCCACTGACAATAATCCACATCTTGTATCAAAAGACTTTTTTCTGTGCTGTAGCTGCCAATATTGGTTGAGCAGTGGTTAAAATGATTTGGTATTTACTAGCTAATTAAAAGAGTAAACAGAAAAAAACTACTTAAGTCTAATTCGCTACCATTTGTAGAATTTATATATAAAACTGTTCTCAATAGTTTTCTTTATAACTGCGTTTCTTATAATCAAGGGAGGAATTTGAAGGAATCGGTATGAGCAGTTAGCAAAGTGAGATCCTCTGCATGTTTTTGATTGATGCTGTCTCACTGGGCTATTTGTAATCTGAAGTCTCTGGGATGTACCACATCCTTGTCTGCATTCATTAATGTTGATTTGAGGGCACTAGATAATAAAAAATGATGTAATACAAACAGAACCTGATAAACTATAGTTTGTGTTTTTTTGTTTGTTTTGTTTTTTCTTTCCTTTTTTTTTGTGTGTGTGTGTGTGTTTTAACTGCAGTTGGAGAGTGTGGGGGAGAAAAACGTTGCTTCTTATTTATTTTTCCACCTTTTTTAGAGGTTTTGAATGCCTGACTTCAAAAGACCTACGAGTACTACTTAACTTTTTTCAAAGCTAATATAGTATAGCAACTAAAATATACCCAATATCTGAACACAACATTATATAATATTACTTTCATGATTGGATGTGTTTTGTTTGCGGCCTACAGTACAAGAGAAATTATGTTTTTTTACTCATCCACTGACTTTTACCACCAAAACTCGGTGTCCAAGTTTCTTGCTGCAAAAAAAACAACATTCATGAAAATTTCTTGCCATCAAAGCTCAGAATCTGTCCCAGGTGCTTCTCTCGTGAAATACTGCTAACTACAGGTCTTCATTGATTGATACATGAGCATGACCATTTGTAACGGTTTGCTCTCTTGTTTGAAGAGTCATGAAAGCAAAATACATTATGGCAACTTCTGGCAGATTCTGCTCGTTCATTTTTGTAGTCATCAGAGAAGGCAGACAGCTGTATTTTGCACACACACAAATTAAATCATTAAGAAATCCACACATCTTTAAGTGCCGTTTTGCACAGCAGTAGCAAACATCTAAGTAGGAAAAAAAAAAATAAGTTGGTGTACATCTATCTGTCTTTTTCATTGATGCCGAAAGTGTTCAGAGATTCGGGAAGTTTTCCTTGAAGTTGCCCTTGAAGTATGGACAATGTAAACACCTCTGTGGTTAAGTGGTGGCGTGGATTCATCCATTTCTCAAACAGTACTGGTCTGGCCTGAAGGCAGGGGGGTTGTGTCTGTGGAGAAGGTGTGAGCAAGGAATCCTGTGCTGTCAGAATTCCATGTTTTGAGCACGGAAATATCCAAGTTTCTTTTTAAAGTTTAAAGAAATATTCAAGTTTCTTTTTATTTATTTATTTATTTTAAAAAAACAATAACAAATAAAAGCTTTTTATTTATAAATAAAGGTAAGGACATGGAATGAAATCTTGGTTAACAAGTTGGAACAAAATGCTAATGCAAATGCTAAATGAGTGAGTTTGCTGTCTTTGAAGCTGATTTGACCGTGTGTGCTTTTCCCTCCTGCATGGTAGCAGTTTCTCTGTAAGTTGAGGACTCTTATTTCTGGATCTGTGTTTTGGGGGCCTGGAACAACATAATTTAAAAGAAACTTCTCTTTGCTACCAACAGCTCCACATGCAAGATAAATTCCATTGCTTAATATTAGTAGTGTGCTGCATCTTTTGAGTCATTTTAATTCACAAGACCTAAGAAAATCTTGTAAGAATAATTACCTGAGATATTTTCAATATTTGCTTAATATATCATGTGTAAGGAAAAACGTTATTGATATTATTTATTTATTTTTTATTATTTTTATTCTTAAGTAGTGTTTGAAGTAGAGTAGTTATAGTCTTGTTTGTGCTTAGTTGATTTTTCTTCATCAGCTATTTAGTCTGTAGGAATGTGCATTAGACTGTTTTTTTTTGTTGTTGTTGTTGTTTAAACTTGCAATAAAAAACAGTTACAAATTCAAACAGTTCATTTAAGTCAGATACAAATGTTATTTAGAATATGTTCTCTTTCAGTTATAAAGTCAATATTTAACCATTTCTTATTCCTTGGGTTGGTTTGTTACAAGCACAACATGGGTCACATCCTTCTACAAGCCAATTTATTTTGAAGGAGATTGTGTATTGTGGGTGTTAGGGGGTTGAATAACACATGGAATAAGGTACCCACGGACAGGCTGTGAAGGTACTGAGAGCAAAGAGGAAGAACTGGGACAGAGGAGCTGAATCTCCTTACTCTGTACCTTCCTACTCTGTACCTCTCCTGTACCTTCCCCCTCCTGCAGTTCTAATTGTGGGGTTAAGAAAGAAGCCAGGCAGCAGATCTTGGATCTGCACCCTCCCATCCATCCTTGCTACTCCCTACAGAGAGTTTGGTTTATGGTTCATGGCTTCAAAACTCAAGGAGCCCACCTATTGGCTTGGTTTGCTGCTGACATTTCACAGGAAGAGTTGGTCATATGAGACAAAAACAAATACCTCAAATATTTATGAATTTTGATCCAAAGCTTGATGACAGAGTTCCAGAACTCTTTTCTCATTTAATCTAATCCTGAACCACATCCATGGACTACATTCCTCTCATAAAAAACACAGCACATAAAATGCTTTGTGATTGGTGTGTGGTGGGCCAGCACTGCCTGAGATCTGTTTGGTACAAAGAAGGTGATGGAGTATGTTGGTCTCAGCAGTGCCTTGTGGTGACATAGCTGCGATAACAGGGAACTGACACACAGCAGGTGTGCAAGGAATAAGCAAAAACTTTTTATTATGCTAATGATCATGAAACCGAAGGCCAGAGAATGTGAAATATTTCTAAGGCCCCTGACGCTTTCAAGTGCTCTTATGGTACGTGCTTGCCATCATGTGTTCAGCTGTTGAGAGTGTTGAGGAAAAGATGTTAATGAAATGCTTCTGTAGTTAACAGAGACCCAAAACTTCATGTTATTGTGTAAAAGTTACCTTAAAAAAAATAGTGGAAGGTGTAGCTTGAAGTATTTTCCACTGAAGCATTTAAGATCTGTGCATCACAGAATATTTGGAGTTGTGAGGGGGTGGTTTATGTTTTCTAGTCGAGTTCAGGGGTGAATGTGGGACTGAGCCCTGCAGGATGGGGCTGAACATATGCTGCAAGTCAGTTCTTGGGTGGCATTTCCTTACATTGGTGATGGAAAGCAACATCAAAATCATTTGTTCTGATAATTCTGGTGGTTTTGGGGAAGAGGGAAATTTTGAATGAAACTTTGAAAGTTGCTCTGTGACCACAGACGTGCCTAACAGACATTTTGATCCCTTTGTGTTCTCTGAAATTACTGGGAGTGGGGGTATGCGAGGAGATCACCCTGGCTTCAGCAGGTAGGGCTGGCTTATCTTTTATATCGCATCATCCCCCTAGAAGGGCTTGTTGTGCCAGGGACCTCCTTGCTATCTGAACCAGGTCAATAGAGAAGGGCATTTTGTTTGCACATCCATTTGCTGAGAGCAGTCCCCTCCTGGGCCCTCCCAGCTCAGGCTTCTCACTCACGGAGCCCCGCATGGAGCCGACAGGAGACAGCGGTCCTGCTCACAGAAGCATGGGATCAGCATGGGGCTCCGTGGGGAATAGTGGGCCTCTCGCATGTCACTGCTGTCCTCATAGGCTACCTCAGGACTGCCCCCACAGATTTCAGCTTGTTCTCCAAGTGAGAGCTACTAAGATGGGCTTGAATGATAACTAAATCTATCAGTATGCCAGTCTGGTGCCACTTTTAAATGCTGTGTTTACTGCTACTTATTGCTTGGACTAATTTAAAATAAAATAATTCAAATTTAAGCAGATCGTGGTCACCCAAATGCTTGGGCTGAACTGCATTACCCTGGGGCTATGGGAAGCATAGCAGCCTTGTCAGAGGTCCTGTGGGAAGGTTATGCTGACAGCTTGTACCTCCACTGTATTTAGACTATTATAATACATTTCTAAATATTTACCAACCTAGCAGTATATCTAACATTTGTTATATTATTTATCCTTTTTATCTTGAACCTCTGCCTTTTACATTATGCTGAGTTTTAGTAATGACTCCTCAGAGAAAGACAACTGGCAGATTTTGTCCTTAATGTGTCAGTCCTGCCAACCCAGCTCTGCAGTAGTTGGGCACTTTTACCCCTTAGCAAAAAAACCCTTCTAGCTACAGGTGTTTTTCTGTACAGGGGTTCTGGAAGGTCACAGAAGCATGAAATCTATCCTAATTCGGCTTAGCTGCTAATCACATATAGAGAAAGGAAAGTGTGACTGAGTATTGAGTAAATGTCAGTTGGCACCTGTTTTCACAATCTCAATTTGTTTTTCTTCTCACAGCATATTGCACCTCCTAATTTAATTTGTGGCTGCCCTTTTCTCCTCCCAGCTGTCCAGGGCTGCAGCGCACACGTTCCAGCTGGTGTTATCTGGGCTTAGCTCGGCCCAAGGACCGAGCCCAGCAAATCACTGGGTCCTGTGGACGTGCGGGGTCTCAGCACTCTCTTGCTGCCTTATCTCACTTACAAGCTGGTAATTTGATTCTCGGGACCTGAAATGGGGTATGCATATTTCAAATGCCTTTAAAAAGTCTCCCATCCTAACTATGTTGTTTTGGGATTAGAACAGACTTTCGGTAACAGAGTGGCCCATTCAGCAGCTTTACAATAATTACAATGCTAATGTTGATTTAAGGTTTTTTTTTGTTTTGTTTTTTTTTTTGTTTTTTTTTTTTTTTTTGAGCAAAGAAGTTCCTAATGGTATTTGCAGAAGGGCAGGCTGCCTGGCAATCATGCTGTGGATGCGTCACTTGTTGGGGTTGCATTCTCCTTCCCTTCCATGTGCAGACACACAAAAACAATGGGTCTGGAGAAATCCAACATCCCCACACCCCATGCCCCAGAAAAGTTTAAGGCAGTCCCCAAGGGACATTCAGTGAAGTAGCAAATTTAATTTCTTGGACCTCAGGCTATGATAGCGTAATCCTTCCTCTCTTTAACAGCTATTTTCAAAAACAAGATGCATGGCTGTCTGGCGAAGTTAACAGACAGACTGGAAGATGATGAATTTGCAAGATACAGAAGCAAAGTGTTATCTCCAGAGCTTCCCTGGGTGAGGATCTGGGTGTTCCAGGTCAAGAAAGAAAATTGCCCAACCCTGTTCTCCCTCAGCAAATGTTTCATCTCTTCTGTCAGCTCTGTGAATTTCTAAAAATGACAGAATTCGTATGTGGTGGTGCATGTTATGAAATAGGCTGATGCTTTGTTCTACAGAAGCTAATCTAAATTACCAGCTCTGACTACCAATGAGACCTGCGAACTCAGCATATTTCCATCCTGATAAGCTCACTGTTCAGCATCACTATTACTAGTTTGCAAATTTGATAACAGAAGTCATAACTTTGCAACAATAATAGCAGTTTTAATTTTGGAAAAGCCCTGTATGGTAGTGTATTCGCTATATTAAATAATAGTTTATTTTCCTTTTCATACTTTCCATAAAGTGTTCCAGGGAGTGAAAGTTAGCAGTTGTCTTGTTGTCTTTGAATAATAAATTAGATTAAATCAGATTGAAAACACATTTCTGAAAATGGATCCTACTAACTTGAGGAACGTTTTTAGTTGTTTTGTTGTCTTTTTTATTTTATTTTTTTTATTATTTTTAATTATTATTTTTTGGTGTGTGTGCCTTCGTGGGAAAATATTTTGTCTGAAAAAACATTTTGTTCAGAAGCAGTTCTGGTCAATGTGCTCTGTGGTTGCAAATGGTGTTGGCAGAGCAGGCATCAGGCACAGGGTCTTGTAGCTTGGAGGGCAAAGTCCTGAATGGAATCTGTGGCTGATCTGTCAGACCTGCCAGGTCTCTGGGGCTATAGAGATGCTTTGGCAACTTTTTCTAACCCCCAAAACTGCATGTTGTTCCTTCTTGCTCTTCCCTATAGGTTTCTTGTTTCCACATTTCTTTAAAAGCTTGTGGTGTGCTAGAGAGCTGATGTATTAAAATGTTACCCTCACCCTGCATGTACTCCATTGCTGTGGGACAGTTGTTTGAGAAGAAACAACCATGTAATCTTTAGGTCTTGGTTTGTAGGTAGTCTCTGCTTACATGTGATGATGAAAGAGGAATTTTTAGAAAAGTCAGTTTTGTCACAGCCAGCTACTGCTCGAAGCTTGAACCTTACCTCATGTCAAGGCTATCACCGTATAGGTTACTGTAGCTTGCTTTTTCTCCAGGTCTTGATAAGTGCAATCTTATCTCTTCAGAGTGCTGTCACAAAGACCATATTTTTGACTTAAGCTATTATCATTCTGCTTTCATGCCATGGCTGCTTTCACAATATAAGTTTTATAGTCCCCAGAAATTGTAGAAACAGTAATCCTAACAGTAGAAATTAAGCTACAGAGAGATCCCTTAACAAAGTCCAAAAAGTCATCTTTGCCAGTTTTTGGCATATATTAGGAGAATCACTTACTCATTTTGATTTGCAGGAAACTTCTTTCAAGGGTGTCTCCTTGAAAAGATCTCTCCCAGCTGTACTTCTTTAATCTTCTTAGATCTACTATCTATATACAGCAAATTCTCCTCTTGGCAAGACCATCTGCTGCTGCTGGTGAGGGACCTGGTGTTACCTTGCTGGGCACCCCAGGGTGCTGTGACAGGTCCATCTGCCACGTGATAAAGGTTTATTTTGCTGACATCTGCTTTACATGTAGTCCCTGATAATTCACAAAAATATTTGAAAAATGAAGTTTCTGTGTTTTTAATCTCAATCTTTTTCCTGTCTCCTGCTCTTGCAGGTATACCACCATAGAACTATTAGTTGACTTATTTTTTTCTTGTATTTCCACATACTTGTGCTGATTGCCACAATTCTGAGTCAAAAATGTGCTCATGATAGGGCTCTATCTTGAAGGATTTTCAGTTAACTCAGAAAGTGAAAGGTTTACATAAAAAGTTGGAGCAAGCACAGGAACTGCTGGCAGCCTTCCTTCTCCCTTGCCTTGCCTTTCCATGTTTATTTCAACCCTCACATTGAACTCAGTCCCTTCAGAAAGGTATCACAGGGCTGACACAGTAAATACTTATTGTACTTGTTAGCCTATCAGTAATGACAGGAATGTCTGGTAGAACTCCAGTATGAGAGGATTCATCTGTGCAGGCAGCTGAATTTCTCTTCCATTCGATCTCATAGAGGATGGCACGGCCTAAGATTGTCACACTGAGATACAAGAAATAAAAATGAAGCTTGGAAGGAAAATAAACACTGGGGAAATCAGCACTGGTGAGAGCCAGATGGATTGAATGTCCAAAGATCATTCTGTCTCCTGATGAAATCTTGTTTTTCAAAGCGCAGAGAAATTCTGTAACACAAATAAAAAAGGAAAGAAAAAAATAAGGCATTTGGCTCAGAAGTAGGACCACTTGAAAATAAGTCTTCTCCCTTTCCTGCAGTAAAAGAGAAGTTGTTATCCTGAGCATTTCATCCCCAGCACATCTTGAAAATTCATGAGGGGTAACATCCAAACAAAGTTTGTCATGAGAAGCGGTGCATCCTCTTCCTGGCATCCTCTTCCTGTGCAGGAGGGAGAGGAAGAGAAATTTAGTGGAACATTCATCTTGACCAGAGCCAAACTGCTTCAGTCAAGAGAAGCAAGAAAGATTCATAGTTGAAGGTGCAGCAAGATTTTGTACAGAAAAAATAGACATTCTACCAACTAGGAATAATTTACCCGAATAAATCAATAAAATTAGGTTTGTAAAGGAACAGCTTCTCTTCTACAGATTAACCCTACTACATATGTACTGCAATGTCAATATATATATATGAGTGTATATATATATGTGTGTGTATATATATATATATATATTTTTTTTTTCTACCTCAGATGAACAACTCCTGCCCTGTGTTTACTAAATTGCTCACACAGCTCCACTGCCCACCCCAGCATGGTGGGAGAAATATTCAGTAGACTATTTCAGACCTGCAAAATTATCTTAGGTCTCTGCTGCTGAGCAGTTAGCAGTTTGACAGTCAAGGCAAGGAGACAACACAGGCACCACATGCCTGGGGCTTTATTCTGCCAGCAGGTCAGAGAGCAGGGTGAGAGCTCCCCAGGGCTGCCTTTGTCTTGACTGTCAATGCCCACTTGGACCTTTCTGCATGGCTGAGAAATAAAATCAGTGTTGAAGGTCCTTAAATGGCTGCAACTGCCAACTGCTGTTTGTTCAAGCTGTCTTTGTTAAAGCTGCCTTGCAAAAGCCAGTTGAAGATGCTCAACCGTCAGGTTGACCCCCCTAAGAAAAGGGGCTGGAGCACCAGTGGTGCCACTTCATCTCCCACCTCGTTACTGCTTATGCTCAGGGTAAAATTAAAGAGCTTAGATCGGATGTACTTCATTACTAGATCTACTTGTTAAAAGCAACTTTGTTGTCTCAAGTGCTTATGGCTGCCCACCTTAACTTAAAGGCATGTGCATTTCCCTGGAAGTGCTTTTCCAGAGAGATCCTGACTTTATCCACCAGCTCCTGCAACGGTACCATGGAGTATAAAAGAGGCAGGAAATAGGTGGTTGTATGTGTTGCCTCTCTTGTACCCACCTGCCCTTGTTACTGGTGAGCATTCAGACAAATGTCAAGTTCAGATAAGTGCTTTTCTCCCAGTGTTCACTGCCAAATCAGGGAGCTCAAGTAACTGATAACATTTGGGTGCCTTAAGACAGAAACCTGTTCTCTGTTCAGATAAAAGTGTTATTAATAACCACAAGTGCACTTATTAATAAGTTAATATTTTATGTAAAGAACTTTTAAAATAAGTAACACTTAAATTAACGGATATCTAGCATTTACTGAAAAGAGGTCTGGGGCTTTCCAGGCACAACTTTGCCTAACCTAAAGCCACTGGAATATGATGCAGTAATACTATTTTTCATGTTAGAAACACGCACACTGTATGTTCCCAAACTATAAGTTTGTGAAATGCCTTGATGTATGATTGCCCTGCATATCTCATTTTAAAGATGAAATATTTTTTATTTTTATTTTTATTATTATTATTATTATTTTTTTCCCAAAGATTTGTGTGGCTGCTTACCTTGGTCTATTCACTCTTTCATAATTCAACACCTTTGCTTTGGTGCATCTCTATGCCCCAGAGTTAAGGGAATATCAACAAAAAGTGTTATCTTCATGAAACTTTGCAAGAAACATATGCTGCCACCATATATTCTAGGTCACACTTTTACTCTTCCTTCTCACTACTTTATCTAAAGGCCATGCTGGGCTTGGGTCTGTGGCTGGCAGTGGTCTGTACTTTGTCCACACAGCAGCAGGTCTCTTCAGATGTGTGCTGTAATCCTAGAGTGAGCAAAAAATACAGAAGGGAGAAGTCATTCTCAGCTTTAGAAATGTCTCTATGGTTTGCTTTAAACTCCTCTATAATGTCAGTCAGGCTGAATTCACTTCTGGGAATAGATAGAATGCTGGAAGAAAGTTTTCTACATCCCCTCCCCACAGCCCATGATGCAGTGCTTGTCCTGTAGCAGCAGCACAGCTTCTGCCCCACAATGATGTGCTGCACTCCTCAGTGATGTTCTCATCTCCACAGCTCATCATGTACCTTGTTAGTTGAACACTTTTAAACAAAACGTTATTTTATTTTATTTTTTTTTTAAATTTTCGAAGTGATGTAATCTAAATTCAAGGGAATAATTTTGTTTGCTTGTTTTGGAAAACCCAGCATGGTAGTGGTGTCCCAACACACTTCCTTGTGCAGAGGCATAGCTGCAGAGCTTTCTGGCTGTGCAAGAAGAAGCAGTGTGATCTTTTATTATTATTATTATTATTATTATTATTATTTTGGTATTTACTGAGAGGGAGAAGTTCAAGCAGCAAGGGTAACAGACATCAGTGGAGGGTATTTCCCAACGAGCTGATGACGGACTGGTTTAAATGACCCTCAGCTTTCCTCTGGGTCATTAACTCTCCTAGGTAGTTATTAATCCTCAGGAAATGTCCCGGGTCTTAGTGTTCAGTGCTTACAGACAAGACAGTCTCTTGCAGATATTTTTCCTACAAAGTATCCAAAACACACATTCAACTATTTTTTTTTTTTTTTTTTTTTCCCTGTCCAGATGTTCCCATATTTTTCAGTCTCCTGCAGAAGTCTTCTCTTATCTTAGTGATTTATTTTGGCCCTGTCTTGAGACGGGTGGTTGCTGCTGTTACATGTCTACAGGAGATTGAGTATTTCCACACCCTTTGGTCTTGGGGCCTTCACTCTCACTTCATTAAGGTGACTGTAAACCTCTGTGTGCAACATAATGATTGTTGTGCTTTTGCACACAGGATTTTTGGCCTTATACATGCTTTCAATCCTTTACAGTTATCGTGCTGTACTGATGCCCACAGCCATTCACAGCCAATGGAGAGCTTGATACTCTAATAGACACCAGCATAAACACATCCTCTGCATGTCAACGATTAATCCAGTATTGTCAGAGCCAGGGGATGAAGGCTTCTCTGACTGAAGAGCCACAGCATGGCTTGAATGGGCAATGACTTAAAGAACCAGAAATATTTTAATTTTACTTTTGTATGCCCTTATTTCCTTTAGGATACCATTTCTTAAAGTATCAGACCGCCCCCCCCCCCCCCCCCCACTGAAAAAAATTATATGTGGGTGAAAAAGCTTCTACCACAAGGCAGTGCTGGGTCTTGGAGAAAACAGCCTGATTCATCCTTAGGGGAACAGAAGTGCACCAACACACTGAAGCCTGGCTCAAGCTGGATCTGCAGTGCAGCGATGGGAAGTCTGACAGGGGGCATGTTGTTGGATGTTTTTGAGGAAACCCTCACTTCTGGTGTTTGTGGACCAGCTCTTTATGTAATGTTAAAAGTTCTGAAATTTCTAAAATGTTAAATACTTGATTACTTCCTGATCAGATATTTGTAGAGAATGATCTGTGTTTTATATGCAACTTGCAAAAGAGAGTTCTTTTTTTTTTCAAGAGGTCCTCAGATTGGAAAACATTTCTGCAGTACAAAATACCAAATCAAGTATTAAATGTGTAGTCCCTTCAGGGAGCATTCAGATTACAGTTACAGCCTGTAACTGTAGTTACAGCCAGGTGTGCGACTGTGGCTCCTGTAAAAGTTTCCCCTTCAACTCTTTTTTTAGCTCACTTCTGTACTTCAGTGCCCAGTGTCACTCTACCTGTATCTAGGACTGTGGAAGGACAGAATAGCCAAACTATCTTGAGACACAAAGGAAAAGCCTGATAAATGAAATATAATCATGGACTTCTGTTACCTCCTATTCAAAAGGGATCACAGATTTTGCTATGGTAAATCTACCATTTATGTCACTGAGGTTTTTCCTCAGAGCAATGTATTGCAGGTGGGATTAGGCCCAGCACAAGAAATAACTCCTCCTTCTCAGTCATGGAAAATATATATAACAATATCTATCCATCTATCCATCTATCTAGATTTTATCTTTCTTTTTTTTTTTTTTTTTTTTTTTTTTTTTTTTTTTTTTCTCTGAAAACAGGGCCACTTTGCTTTGCAGTGTGCTCATTTTTCAAATACCTATCCAAACAACTTTTTGTGTACTTGGACACCTTTTACTCTTGTGTTACTCTAGGCTCTTCCAGGAAGAAAAATTTATGGAGTCATTCCCATACAAAGCTCATTTGCATTAGTTTTTTGACGTAGTCAAATCGCAACTTTGGTAAAGAAATAAAAACTTCTCATTACACAAGCCTAAAATACTCTGCTTATAAAAAATAGGGCTATGATCAATTTTTCAGTCCTGAAAAGTAACTATAAATAAAAGCAATATTGCAAAATAATTCTACCGACCAAAAACATTTTTAAAAGATGCAGTTTTCAGTCAGGATGCTCACCTTTGTAATATTTTTGTAATTAGAGATGAGATTTTTTTTTTTTTTCCTTTTCTTTTGATTTTGTGCCTATAATAAGCCTGTAGCTGCCAGTTTTAAATCTGCTGGTTTTTCATTCTTTGCACAAGTCCCATGCCTGCTGCAGGAGTCAGGGTGGAAACAGCACAAACGTGAAGCAAGATTGCCACCATCTGGGGAAGCCTTGGAAAAGCAGCCGAGAGAAGCGAATTGCATTACAGTTGGGATTTTTTTAGCAGATTTAAGTTTTGGCAAACAGTACTAATGTCTGCTTTTCCAGAGAAGTGCGGTCGGCTCCAATATTCAGGTCCGGGACAGGGTGTCCGCACTGCCACCAGTCCCTAGTACCCCAGGAGAGATGCTTGGGGAAGAATGTACAGGCCCTGCATCCCCTTGAAAGCTCTTTAGTACCAGGGGCATATAGAATAAATAAAAGCTTATTACCTGTTGTTTTCTACAGCATGAACGCCACCTGAAATGGCAATTTTGCTATACCATCATAATGCAAAATTATTCAGAATGCATAATTTTCACCCTTTTCTTCAGGTGTAAGGGAAGAGCAGGCTGTGTTAAAGCTGTATAATCATCCAACCAAACTAAGGACATCGCTTACCTTATTTAGCCATATCTCATATGCTTAGGGTATCATTCAAACAAAACCACGTCAACTTCATTTACCTTAACTGACCTTTGAATATGTTAATGATGTATTTTATTTTTACTTCATGCATTTATTTGGCATCCATTCAAATAATTATATATGATTGTAGGTTACAATTCTTCAGGTCAAGCCAACTGAAATCAAATTTTGGTGAAAGAAAAAATGAAAATTCCCAATCTTTTTGAAACTGGACCCCTCCTGCGCTCACAAGTGACTGTTTTTTTCTAATGTTGTTTTTGAAAACGGGTTACCTCCTGTGGTGCACAAAACTTGGAAGGTTCTTGCTAATGTGCTTAATGAAGATGTCGTTAGCATTGAGGAGATCAAGCATGACAATCTAAAACGTGTTTAACTTGGTAAAGACATAACTAAGCAGTTTAAAAATCTTACTTTGAAAAAGACTGTGGTTAGAACCATTTGAGCTAATTGTTCATAGCAGATACTACTTATATTAAAGGAAAAGTCTCCATCTAACTGTTTGTTTTGGGTGATTATGCTTTTGGCTGAGGTGATGCAACGAGCCCCTGACACAGCAAGAAGCACAACAAAAGTTGCCCAGGCTCTTTGTTCAAAGAGACGAGTGTTGTGTCAGGCTGTCAGTGCTCTCCAGTGGTTGGTCTGCTGGTGGCACCCAGGTGCTCAGTGGCCTCAAGGTCACAGCTGTGGGGTTAATCTCACCTTTCTCACCTAGGCACAGCTGGTCACGTCCAACCACAGCAAGATGAGGCTCATATACAGCATTTCCTTCCCAAATTCTGGGTCAGGGTAGATATATCTGCTGTTATTTATCTACAAGGAGCTGGACTGAACTGACTAAGTCATTTAGCCAAGGTCATTACTGGCTTTTTGCAGCTGTCTCAATTGCATCACCGAAGGGAAGACTTTAGACTCTCAGCCATGAAGAACTTGTAAAGTAATGCATTAACTCCTATTAAACCCAATGTTTGTTCTCCTTTTTACAGGATTTGCTTGGTGAAACAGCAAAATGAAAGTGTTCGCCTGGAGACAGACCTATAACACCAAGTGTTACTGCTGAAAATTTGCGGAGAGCTGCCAACTAATTAACACATCCGAGCAGCTCAGCTCTCCTGTTGAGTTACAGTTGCAGAGGGACTATTCAAAGAGTTGGTTGCGAGCACTGTGGTGCTCTGTGTCTTTTTCTAAACTTCTGATATGTGAGCAAGTGACAAAAATGGAAGAAGGAAAACATTGAAATAAATACTTTTAAAGGACCTTGGAAATTACTTAAAAACAACTGTTCCTCTGAATGTTAATATCTGACTCAATAAAAAAATGACTCCACATGAAACCACTGGAAAGACTGAAGAGATGATTCAGCAGGGGTTTTCTTCTTTAATATTTATTACTCTGACACCTTCATCTAGTCAGATTTATCACATCTGTTTCATCACTCTTGGTCCAGATTTTCAGAAGAAACTGGTAAGTGCCTTCAAAAACATGATCCTAAAGACTTCTTGGCCATGCAGAAAACTGGTACACAATTTGCTCTCTGAGCAAGGATGGAGTTTGTCCTCTGGGAAATGTCTGAATGGACTTTTCTGTGGCACAACAATTAGATGTGAATTGTGACCTTCACAAGCACTTGCAAATGCTTGTGCACATCCTCCCTAGGTGCTGGACACTTGCCAGTTCTGCTCTGCCAGTCTGGCCTCTTCTCATCAGCCCTGGCTGTGAGCTATCTTTTTTGCCAAGACCACAGAACCACTCTTAAAAACAGTTCTTCGTGCATACAGCCCCCTGAAAGCAAGAGTTTGGCCATCTGGCTACCAGTTACCTCTCCTCAAGCCCTTTTTCTTCTGCTATCTCCCTGAAGGATAGGTGCCAGAGGAGCTGCATCCAACAGGACACCAGCAGACTTGCCCCATTCAACGATCCTCTTAGATGGGTACTTCAGAGCGCCCAGCTGTTTTCTCCTCCTTTGTCAATGGCTCTGGCTAAATAAGACGTGAAACTCAACTGCATGATAATGTTGGGCACTGGATGAGATGCTTGTGTGCTTGGACAAGGGTATGTGTTGGCTGGGTAAGAAGGCTGGGGAAAGCTGCCCAGTAGGGTCTGCACAAGATTTTGCAGCTGGGCAGCTATGAGGTCATGGCTTTCTCCAGTAGAAATGGAAAGAAATATCAGAACCTGCCTGTGACCTTTGCATAGAGAAGACTCCCATAGGGAATGGGTTCTGGTCTTCAAGGGCAACCACTGGTCTTTGGAGTTAGCAACACCACAGCTATTTCTTATTTTAGCTTTTATTTGGCTTTCCCTCCACCATGGATTTGTGCTGGGAAAAGACCGTGACATCTCCTGGCTGCTCCCACTATGCCTTTGGCCCAGGGACAAGCTGTGGGGGTGGGGGTCTCCAGGAAAAGTAATCCACCAAGCACATTCAAAAAATAGCACAGGCACGCAGTAGGATCTAAAAATGAGATGCCTTTTTTTTTTTTTTTTTTTTTTTCCTTAGCCTTTAAAGCAAAACCTTTCTGCCTTTCTTTATTTCAAATCAGCATCATGAATCCTTGACTTACTGACCCAACCAACACTGGAGTTCATAGCTGGGTTTCAGAACATTTTACTACACATTTAGTCTCACTGCACTCGTTGATGGGAAGTGCTTTGGCTGACACAGCTGCCCTACATGTTAATTTATTGTGCTTGCTGGAAAGTCCTGCACTATTAAATCCTGCAGATTATGAATAGGCAGGCTCTAAATTTCATGTTCCTTGATTTTTATACAGTTTTCTCAGTGAAGATCAGGAAACCTCTGTTATATGGTCTATTATGGTATATTGAATAGCAACCAATAATGGCTAGAAATAAAGTATGCATCGTGTATCATTATTACAGCTCAGGATCCATAAATGAACATTTATGGGGTAAAGGGGTAAAACTTTCTGGTGGCTCAGAATTTTGGATTTCTGTTTTTCCCTTTTTCCTTTTTCCCCTTTTTTCTCAACCCCCTCTTTTTTTTTTTTTTTTTTTTTTT
>CM021766.1:31236949-31267946 GCA_011076525.1 Nettapus auritus | reverse complement strand
TTTTTTCTTTTTTTTTACTTTTTCAGTATTTTCTTCATGGAAAACTTAAGTAAAGTATAAGTCATTAAAGTCAAACTTCAGACGCACATTAGTTGTTTCTCCCTATGATGCTAGATCTTTTATGTGGTTACATCACCATTCAATTCATCATAAATATAATATACGATTCGTATTGTGGTTTTAATTCATAGCCTTTTGAAAAACTGTCTTCCTGCTGAAGATGACAAAACGCTATTAAAACCCAGAATAACTCTTTAAGAAGGCTTAGAAACATAACGTGGTTTTTCAGACAGACATCTGCACCACGTTCAGGAGTAAATGCCGATGGGCTTTCATTAGCAAATGAAGGACGGGCTAATAGTGCCACCTAGTGCATGAGGCTGAATGCTCTCTGTGTGTATAGGGCAGCAGATGTATTTCGTGCTGGTCCGGAATGATATTTTCACTACCAGTATTTAAGGCTACGACAACAGGAAATCAAGTACTGCTGGACTTTTTTGTTGTTGTTGATTTGTTTGCTTACTTTTACTGAGGAAAAGGAACTTTAATTTTTCAAATTTTGATTTGAAATATGAATCTATATGTTTTATCTGTCATCTCTGTAGTGATCTGAGGGGCTGCTTTCTGTTTCTAGAAGGACTGCTTTTCAGCTTGGTGACTTTTAACAAGTCCTTATGACTTCATGCACTGTCTTGACTACATGCTCAGCTGGTAGGTTACACAGAAACTGAGTTTTCCTGTCACAGCCTGATACTAGTTTGCACTGAGATGTGGACTGTGTCCACTACAAAACATTAGGTCTTACACACACAGGCAGAATGTATATGCAGAATATTCAGTGTTTTGCCTTGTACATCACAATTGGCAAATGATGTTTGAAGGTGTTTATTTTAAAATACACACTCACACAAAGGATGACTCAAGTAACATGAAAGAAAAAGCAAGGAAAAATGATTGCTTGTCTGTATTTGGCAGGAGTTTTTTAGCTTCTTTTAAAATTTATTTATTTATTTATATGCTATTTAAGACATCTGAAGAGCATATTTGAGATGAAAATAGTTACTGGAAAATAGAACTCTTGCCATCAATAACCCTGATGCGTCACACTGCTGGCTTCCTGCTCTTATGTGTTTGTCTTTAGTGAGAAGAGATTTTTTTTTTTCTTTGTAGTTTTACTGTTTGCCAAATTATTTAGAAAATAATTTTGTTTCTCTTTCTTCCAGTTTTTGTTGATTTAGGTAGGAATTTTTGTCCTTCCTTTTGTACACTCTTGTTTATAAGTTAAGAGCTTGCTGTCTGTAGTCAAGAGTAAATAAGGAGCAAAGAGCTGGGCTTGTCGCCCAGCATATGCTGACTAGACCCTGAGATGGCTCTGATTTTGTTGTATTTTATTATTGTTCCTTCTCCCCACCCCACTATGAATGGATCCCTTTGGTTAATTTCACTGGGATGTGAAGATCTGTGATTGCTCTGCTTGGCAGGTCTGTGCCAGCCAGAAATAATGGAACAGGCTCTGTCCCTGAGTGCCTCAGAAAACACTTCCAGCCTGGGTGAGCCCCTTCTTGAATGGGACCATGGCGACTTGTTCTGAAAAGGAAATGCAATTAGGGAAACATCAGCCCAAGTGTTTAGATGTGAGTCCTCAGGAAGATCAACCGACAGCAGATGCACAATCTATTGCTGACCTCTGAGGTCAAAAACTTGCACAATTTAAGAGAAAAAAACTTTGTTGACTAATGGAGCCTTTTAAGTGACAGCCTTTCCTAGTCCAGGAGAGCGGCCATTTCAGCTTCATCAGAAAACTGGCTCTGAATGTTTTTGTAGCCTTGATAACTAACCCGCTCAGAGTACAAACAAATTCTAAAGTCTTCAAAAGGGTCTCTGATGTTCTGTCATTATTCTTACTGTGCTGTGGGTGAGATAGCTTGTGTACTCTGGACATGGTAGGAGTAGGGAGAGAGATCTCATGTTGGTGCAGCACTAAGTGTGCTGGCGGGTATCTCTTTCAAGAGTTTGTTCTGTTTAACTCACTAAATCATACTTCTACCAGGCTAAATCTCAGATACAAAGTCCCAAAGTGGGAATGTGGAGTTCAGGTACCTTGTAGTTACCTTAATTATACTCCCTTGTGAATACTCTGCATTTGGTTCAGCAGCAGGATCTGTCATGGCACAACAATGTCATGCCTGCTAGTCTGACCTATTAATATGTTTTATGGATTGTCTTCTCATAGAAGTTTTCCCAGTGTGCTTAGGGTGATATGGGAAGACAGTGGGCTAGAAAATTTAAGGTTTATTCAGAGTTTCAAAATGAACATAGCATTTTTCTTTAACATTTTAACAACTCCTTTCTAAAATCTCAGGTTCTTGTCCCCAGAAATCTGCTGGAAGATAAGCAATTTAGAAAATGGTAAGGATCCCAGGTTGGGGTAAGATCCCACCACTTACAGCACAGAACAGACAGCTCCAAGAGGACAAAGAGAATTGACTTTCTTTCGGGAGAGTCCATCCTGAAGGAGCAAGTTCACCGGGACTTCTTGCAGATTGGCTTTTTAAGCTGGGTCTGCAAAAAAAATCTCTTCATACCAAAAGGAACATCACAAAGGAACCCTGTACATTTATGTGAGAGCTAACTCTTAATGTGTTATAATGCTCTAGTGTGTTTTGCTAGCTTTGATATTTTTGATGTTAACCATAACTTAAGAAGCACATTTGCTTTCTGTGTTCTCTGTCTTTCAAATTCTGTTTGATTGGCCATGGATAGGCTGTCTTTTTGGAAGGCAAAAGAAAAAAAACTCTCAATGTATTTTCTCCAGGCTATCTGATTTTGTCTTTTCTAATTGAGATCCTTTGATCTTAAATGACTGAAGTCAAGGCTACTTGTGACTGCAGCCATTCTTTGCTATGAAAAACATACTTAAGCTGATATATGTGTACTCTAATCATCCTGCCTCAGTACAGTTTACAGGACCAAAATCAGAAGCCTAAATTTTCAAATGCAATGTAGATTGATACAGATGTATAGCCACAAATGTATATACAAAGTATAGCCACAAATATTCACTTATGCTGACACAATTGCAGTGAAACTCCATCTTGCTTCCTTAACTTTGAATTCTTTGCTAGCTAAAGTTGAGGTTTTCGTGTGTCTTTCTTGTCTGTATGCAGTCTGTGATTCTTTTCTGACTGAATGAACATGACCATGTTTTTGTAGTATTGCATTTACTTGTTTGCTTTGTTGAAGATGTTGTTAATGGTGGAAGCACCTGTAGTTTAGACTGACTTTCCTAAGCAGCTTTTATCAATCCGTGCTTATGCTTTGGTCTCCATTAAGTCTTTTCGTGCATGACATCTGTAAGAATTCTCAGCAGCTCTTGAGTAATATAACTCCCAGGAGTTATTCCCATCCTACCAGGATCTGCAGCCAGGAACACTGACTGCCTGATACCGTGGCTGTGCTGATGCCATGACTGCACATGCCTACACCATCTGATGGCTGAAAAATCATTCTTTTTCCCCTGCTAGATGGCATTGAGTCTTAAGGAAGAAATTGCTATCTGATTGTGCTCAGTTTTTTTTTTTTCAGCCATCAGATGGTGTAGGCTTTTTTTTTTTTTTTTTTTACGGAGTGGAAGCTATAACGTTTGTGTTTTGACACAAAATTCCTATTCAGTGTTATTAATGTACCTCACAATGTGGAGGAAATCATATCTCAGATGCTTTATTTATAACCATTGCTTTGCAAAGATAACTTGCCACCTTATGTTTGAAACTTGGCTGTCTAATGACGTGTTAATGGATGGAGCTGTACTTTTGAAAAAATCTCATTCTGTTGCAGAACAGTTCAAAAAAGATGCCTTATTGAGATGTTTTTTAGGTGGAAAAGATGGTTTTAGTACTAGAACATGTACATTCAAAGTGAAGCCACCCATTCACACATCTTAGTAAGCTCTTACGGGCTAATATAGAGCATCTAGTTCCAGTCTAACCTTACTTCATTTGGGAGTGTGTGGGGAAGAAAGAAGTTACACTAGGAGCAAAGAAGAAAATTTATGCCTTGAGCTGACAGAGGCTTGGCTCAGTAGGCTAACTTCAAAGTGTGCTAATACTCTCCAGAGATCAGTAAACATGATTAATATATAGTCTGTGGGATTTTTTTTTCTTTGTGTGTGTGTGTGTGTGTGAAGTTACATAGACTTCTGAAAGCAAAAACAACTTTTGTATTTAATGTCTAATGCATTCCATCTGGTGGAGTGTGTATCAATATGTTCCTATTAAGGGCCAGATTAGGGACATAATGCACATGCTGAGTCGTAATTCAGTCTGCAAATAGTGCAATAGTGCTATTCTAATGAGGAAATCATCATCATATGATTTTCAATCTCCCATATCAGTATGTTTAGAAAAGCAGCACCATGCTGCTCGGGGTTTTCTTTCCTGCACCATACCTATTGGTATTCTTTAGGAGGCAGCCTGGGGAATGGGAAGCTCTGATACTGATTTTTATTTTGTGGTAGGTCTGCTCTGTGTCAGACTACATGATTTGTGCTGTTCATGCTAATGTGGCTTTACTGGAAATTCTTTCCCAGAAGCCACCCCTCCTGTGTGCATCTTAATTTAGCTTAATGGGTGATACATCTCCTCAGCAGATGCTGTGGGCATAGAGCACTACTGATGGGTCTTGCTCAGCTTCATAACTGTGCCCTGAGTCAGGTGTCCTGAATCATCTGTTTATATGTCTTTGCTTTTTTTAAATACCAGAGTTTCTGGGCTTTGTTTATTTGTATTTTGTAGACTTCAAAGAGACTCCTCTGGATATTTGTAGGACAGTTAAACTGCAGTCCCTGCCCCAGCTAGCAAATGGCTTGATCTGTGCTGTTCTGTTGTCTTTCAGCTGGTGTAGAAACCTCAGGTTTGTAAGTGACCATGTCATTTTCCTGCAGTTCTTTTATTTCCTTATAAAACAGGGAGGAGGGCAATGTGGTTAATGTATTTTCTTCCTCTCTGCATTTCTTTCTGAACCTATTTGTACAATGCTATACGCTGTTCAATTGTAAAGTTTCCCTGGTCCTCCTCCTCCTTCCCGCAGCCGCTGAACTGCTGGCAGCCAGCTGTAGCATAAAAGGAGGGCTTTGAAGGGGTGGGGGCTGCTCTGCTGGCATCGCTGCCAGCTCGCCTGCAGCCCCGCTCGGGTTTGCTGGGCTCTGTGCAGTGCGTGTGTGCTGCCTCTGCCCTCCCTGCTGTAAGCCTGGAGATCTCAGCCTTTTCCTCCGTACTATCAGCTACCTTGGCCAGCCCGTGTCAGCTGTCCTTTCGTCCATGGGCATTGCCTGGCATGGCCTGTGAGTGAATGCAGTGAAGGGTGCCTTAGTTTTCTTTGTTCAGCTTCAGAAAAATCAAGTGTACAGCGTAAATTTGTAAAAAAAAAAAAAAAAAAAAAAAAAAACCAAAGAAAAATATGCTTGGTTAGGTGGTATGGATTCTCCTTTTCATCTTAAAAGGCAATGTAAAATTTCATACTTCCCAGCAGGAATGTGGTGTGGTTTGTGGCTACGTCAGCAGCAAAAGCAGGATGCCTTTCTGAGAGGAGAAGAGGTGGTTTTGGCTCAGGGAGAAGGAATGGTCAATGACACAGCATCCTTCCTCAGTTATGTTCTTCCTCTCTGTGGCCTGCTCCAGAGACAAGCTCCAAACATTCAGTCCTAAAACCCAATAACGGGGGTGGTTGCAGTGGTACCGATGGTACTGAATTGGGTAATAAGGATAGCGACTTCTTCCTTTTGTCTCATGGCACTGCCAGGTAGCAGTGCTAGTCACACTCAGCACATTTGTCCCAGGTCAAAGCCAGCCCTGCAGGGTTCGGCTCTGTGGCAGCCCATTACTGCAGCAGGTAATAAAAAGGCAAAGTCATTTTCTGCCTTTTTCCAATGTATGCTCATAGTCTCCAAGAGGCCCCTCAAGACAACAAACATGACTGTTACCTCAAGACATATCAGGAAATATCAGGTAAAGTGGAAATTTTAATCCTAATTATTTTTTAAACTGAGACACACCATTTCCTTTCCAGATAGGTTTGTTTTCCACACCTTCTGGCTCTTCACATCCTAATTTGTTGGGATGGAAACAAATCTTAAGGGGTCTGATTTTAGGAAGGTGATGACAAGTGCTGATTTCCAAATGGTGACAACAGGGTCCCCTAAGTCCTACCGGATTTGTGCTCTCTGCACTAGCCGTGCAAAGATGGCAGTGAAATTCCTGGTATGATCCCACAATGCAGCTGCCATGGGAGCTGGAAAGACTCACCTGGGGAGGGTGTTTTTACCATGGCTATACACAAATACAGGTATCTGGAAGTATGAGTGGATGTACAGTTTTAGCATTAATGCTCTGCTGCCATATCCTGTCATCACAGAAGAGATATGGGAAGGCATCCAGGGCTGAATTTCTGGAGGCAGACCCCTGTTCATCAGGATGAAGTGTGGGATTGCTGTGGAGCATGGCTTTCTTGAAAGATGGAGAGAAACGACTTTGGGTGATTCCAACACTGTAGAGTTACCTGTATTCTTCTTGAGGATTTAACTGATGTTGGTAATGTATTATATTGAGATTTTTTCTTCTGATGCTTGGCAGGCAGTCAGAATAACAGAAGTGCTAAGCACTTGCAAGGATTTAGTTTTGCTACAGTTGATTTCATTTTTAGCCAAGGTGTGAAATTTGCAATTATATTTTTAAAATGTGATTTTATTGTCATGTAATTTCACAGAATATCATCGTAATTAAACCCTGTAAGGCAAGCGTGCTTGGCAGCACGTTGGCATTGGTAATCTGTCTGAGCTCCATTCAGTATGCTGCAACCTTATGAAAGTTAAGTGCTTTCCTCAATAACAACTGACAATTAATTCAGGAATGTACATTCAACCTTTTCAAACCAGTTGCCTTGTTTTGGATTGCACAAGCAATGGAATACATCGAGATTTGGCTTAATATGCTGTGTGACCAAGGTGTGCAGAATGCAAATATTTAATTTTTCCAGTGGGGACACTGAGCTCTAACAAGGAAATGTTAATCCTTTCTGAAGGCTGATGCAATTCATATTCTGTTGAAAGCAAAGGAATTAGGCATACTGTATTTGTATGATGAATAGCTTCTTTTTTTGATGGAATTTTTCTCTTGAGGATTAAATTAAAAAACTCAAGACTGTTAAATGGGGAGAGAGCATGTAGTGAAGTTCCCTACAGCTGTCAGGAATCTGTTAGATCAAAATCCACTTACCTTTGTCATTGGCTGTAGTAATACTGATTTGGAATGCCTTATATTGTTACAGGTTGCAAAGAGTTAAGTATTAGGACATTCTCATTAAGTATTTCCCCCTTTTGGATTT
The DNA here is from genome assembly GCA_011076525.1 of Nettapus auritus. NCBI lineage: Eukaryota > Metazoa > Chordata > Aves > Anseriformes > Anatidae > Nettapus > Nettapus auritus. The sequence goes on along the minus strand of CM021766.1, from coordinate 31,260,566 downwards.
CAGAGTGCTCTATCAAAGAGAAATACTACAATGGACTAAATATTTTGGAAGATATTTCTCCTCTGGGAGAGAGACATTTACAGAAATTCCGGACATGAAAATGTCAAATGTTACTCATCCCCTCTGTGGCTTTTTATTCCTTTTTGAAGTATGTTTGCTTCCACTTGGTAGCTGAGGGTGTCACTCCTTGTTATTTGATATGTGGAACTGGGGCACACAAAAGGATGACTAATCCCATTTACTGGAATTTTAGTTTTCATCAAGGCCACAGTTTCCATTTCAAGCTTTATAGTAAAAACAAAACACCGACTGGCAAACTGACTTCTGTTATTATTGTAGTAAATTAATATGGATTGCTATTACAGTAAAAGAGGCCTTCCTGAAGATTACTACTTGAATCGGAAAGAAACTTGCATCTAAATATTTTATGAGGGGCAGTATATATAACTATATATGCAGTACAGAAAGCTTACTGTCCTTTTCTGAGCGATACCAAGCCAGCATATTGTGCCCTTTTGCAAACACACATGCTCTCTACTACTCTTCACGGTTCTGCCTCCCTCTCTTTAATTTTGTTTCAAGACCAGTAGATTAGATCTCAGTCAAAATTTCTTGTTATAACCATGTGATTCTCAGAGTTATCAGTGAAAACTGCATGCATCTCTTGCATCTTGAATAGTTTTTGTTTAATTATCAGCTGATCGCAAAGCAAAAAGAAACACTAATATTCACTGTGTTAGGCTGATCTTTACAAAAGCCTTTTCTTACAGTTTCTCCAGCATTTCTAGTGAGGTGGTGTTTCTAGAGTCTTAGTGAGGGCAGTTATAGGAAGTCCTCAAAAAATGGTTTGAGCTTATTGTGACAAATCTGATTTTATTTTATTTTATTTTATTTTATTTATTTTTAAAGAAAATCTAATTCTAAGATAGCCAACTGTTTGCATTCTAGCCCTAAGCCCCTTTTACTTAAATCACTGTGCTAGTCTCTTCCCTGGTCTCGGATCATTCCTGCTACTTTTCCCTCTTTCCCTTTTTTGCTCTAGTGATTTACAGTGAGTAACTGTCAGATTACATTTGTATAGATGTAAAACAAAGGTTGCAAACTGTTTTATTGCAAATCCTACAGTATCTGGTATTTTGGACTCCTAAGATTCTGGTCTGTCACGTGAGCACCTCATCTTCTGGGCAAGGCTGGAAGACCTAGCTAAATGAGTTCTGATGGCTGGAAATAAGAAGTCTGGAAATTTCAGGATTTTTAGACTCCGTGATCAACCCTGGTTATATGGGATCTTTTTTATTGCTTTACACATTTTTGCCTTCTTGTCTTCTGGAATGTGTGTCTGCATAGCAGTTTCCCCTACTCCTTTTTGTAAGGTAAGTAGAATAAGAAGAATTTATTTTAGGCACCCAAAGTCCTCTCTCAGACGGAATCAGAAACACAAACTACCAAAACACAGAGGATAATGGCAACTTTTGGAAATAAATAAGTAATTGGAGTAAGCAGCCCAACTGGGAAGTTCTCCGTTGTGAAATTAGCAGACTCTTGGGGATGGAAGTCCTATGTTGCTGGTAGCACTGGAGTGGTTTTTTATTTTCTTGAGACTGAATGCAGGTTTTAGCCATGTGCTGGCTCCACATTGGGTAAGACCAGATGGGCCAACTGTGCAGCCTGAATGTCTCTGGAGACCAGAAATCTGGGATATCTTTGTGGCATACATCTGGGCACAGATTATTTGCCTAGCTGATGGAGCAATTCAGGGGTTGTCACACTGTACTACCAGCCTGCCCCATTTCTCAGGGGCACAACACTCGATGTGCTGTGTTCTGGGCTGAGTGAGGGCCAGTCAGCTTGTTGAGTTTGGGAACAGGGTTCAGACGCTACAAATTTAGCTGAAGTCACCTGACGAAGGTTTTGTTTTGATGGTTGTAATGTCTCTTTTCCATATAATACAATTTCCTCTCCCACATGTTTCTGTGTCCAAACTAAAGGTCAGCCTCTCATCTGGTTTCAATCAGTATGGCTGTGCTGATTTCATGCTTACGTATACTAACTAATAAGCTGGAAATTTACAGCCAGCACTGTTATACAAATGCATGTAGACTCATGACACTGGGGTCACCAGTGACAGCATGGTTACAAGTGCTGAGACATTTTGGAGTGAACATTTGTGATGTTCACATCTGAGAAAGTGGAAAATCATGGTGCTGTGATTCTCTATGGGGGGGGCAGTACTCTGCTTTCAGTTAGATTTTAGCTTCTTATAATACACCATATTTGCCCCTATGCCATTCTGACAAAAGCTATTCTTTAGAGTATCACTGCTAACAAAAAGGATGCCACTATCCCAGGATCCCAGAGCTTACTTGTACAAGTTTTATTTTCTTCAATAGCAACCAACCTCAAAGCAGTCTTGTTTGCGAATCTAGCAAGAAAGTACAGAGCCACTCTTGCAACAGTGTATTGCGAGCGGCCTAAGAAACTACTGTTGCTGCTGGTATAACTTCTTTCTGAGTTAACACTGAGGGAGCATCAGATGAAACTGGGAGCTGTGCCATGACAGTGGATTGTCAGCAGCTGAAGTGCAGTCCAGAAATGGAAAATGTATTTTTATATCTTCTGCTATACACTTCTAAGGAACTTTGATTTTTTTTCCCCCTGTTTTGCTTGCCAAACCTAGCTAGAAGTGTATATATTCTTAAATTATTATTATATGTTAAAGCATTTTAGTATTAACACATGCCCCTTTCAAAATAGAGCAGTATTCTGAGTAAGGATTTGAAAGGAAAGAATATTTTATCCATTAAAAATGTATATTTTTTCCTATTTGTTTGCTTACTTTTACTTCTGTGAGACTCTAAGCAACATGTGATACTACTGCCACCCTATATTTTTTAATATTCTTTTATGGAGAACATGAATATAGACAGGGTAATTGTTTTGTGGTAGATTCTTTTTCTTAAAGAGTGCTGAAGCCATAAGCCATGAAGCCATGTACCATAAAAAGAGCTGAAACCATAGGGTGGCTCTAACACTACTCTGTACAGGTGTTTGAACATCAGAAGCCTGCCAGGAATTAGGACTCCAAAGCTGTCTCAATGCCCGGTCTCCCCCACTCTGTTTCTCTACTGAGCAGCTCTTCTCTCTCCTCTTTTCCAGAAGGTGTCACTGTAAGGCAGTGGTGGTCAAAATCCTGTAGATTTAAAAATAAACATGTGAAAAGGACTTCATAGCTCTTTTTTTTCTCTTGCAGTGATTATTTAACTCCTAATAAATCAACATCAACAGTATAAAACACTAGAATGGGAACAAGAAATGGGAGCATCAAAGTTTCTCCATAATTTGAATTTACAGTCTGTCTGAGAACATTTCATCCGAAAAAAAATTCAGCTTCTCAGACCACTAGCTTAATAGTTGTAAGTGTGAAATCATCAAAATGACCAAGCAGTTTTAAAGCCCACACTTTTAACGCTAATATTCTGGTCACGCAGTCACACATCCGAGAAGCACGTGCACACCACTGGATGCAATTTCATAAAGAAAAGCTGCAAACAAAAACATTTATTTTTTTTCAGGTATTCAGTGAGTTTTGTTTGTTTGCAGACTTCAGCTTCCATTGGTCTGTGGGTCTCAATACATCAGCTATTATGAAATGAATGGGTTTCATGTTTGGAAAATATTGCTTATATGGGTAAAGATTGGAAAGCAGTGCCACAAAGGTGGATGAGTGTGAGGCCTCCAGCTCTCTGAAAGGGATATGCATACTAAAATGAAATGCTAAGGCTTGGATATAGGAACAATAAGCCAGAAGTGCATTAGTAGGCAACAAGTGAATAGAAGGAAGCACAAGATATGAAAGTGGACTAATGGGTGACAGCTATGCTGTCATTGTAAAATGTAAGTATGGCCTAAAATAAAACAGGAGAGGTATTTCTTGTGATGCCAGAAGAGCTTTAGCACCTCTGACCTGAGACTGTCTGAGCACTCACCTGGAAGACTGCACCCAGCTCTGGTTGTTCACCTTCAGAGGTGGTGAGCGTAGGCTAGAAGTGGAAAAGCACTTGGACTGCTTGGGGAAGCCAACAGCATCATGGGAGAAACATTACTTAAGATGCAGGTAAGTGGCAGCACAGAACCAGTAGGGGGGAAGCAGTCATTGAAATGGAAACTAGAGAGATGGAGTTTGGGGGGCAGAACCCCCTCTTTGTACCATAACTACAGACTATAATGTGGTTAATGCCCTTAATTATAACACAAGACTAGAGTTAACAGTTCAGGAGGGCCTGTGTCCTACCTGTGTTTCTGTGCAATGAGATAAATCATGTGCAAATGCTGGATGATTCATTTTTTTCTCATCTGCACTCTGCATGGGGTGGGCGCAGTCCCAGAAGTGATGCTACATCACATATTCTCTGTTTCAAGATACCAGGAGGATAAACCACCAAAAAATGTTCTTGGGGAACAGGGAGAGGAGATCAGCCTTACCACTGCAAGCACTGCACTGGTGCAGTGCTGGTTTCCCAGTGAGGAGACAAAGCCCCCCAGGCCTCAGGACTCCTTCAGCTGGTGATTTCCAAGGATGTTGTGGTTGCCTCCTCCCTGAAGTGTTCAAGGCCTGGTTGGATGGGGTTTTGGGCAACCAGATCTGGTGGAAAGGTGTCCCTGCCCATGGCAGGAGGATTGGAACCAGGCATCTCCAACTTTATGGTTCCTTCCAAACCAAATCAAAATCACACTCTATTCTCTCCCTTTATTTTTTTTTTTTTTTTTTTTTTTTTTTTTTTTTTTTAATGGAATACATAATATAGGAAAGCTTCTTTGATTTGGTCATGGTAGCCTTCATAGAAGAGCTCTGTCATGTGAGAAACCACTCTGGCAGGGGCAGTTCTGGAGCATCGGGGGCTCCTGTAGTCTAGTGGGGAGTGGGATCCCTGTGAGAAGCATGGTGCCCACAGCAGTCCTGTTTTCACTTTGGGCAGACCTGGTTTGTGGGCCATTGGAGTGAAGGGATGACCAAAAAGAAGGGGCACAAACACATAATTCTCCTGTGATTTTTGCTTCTCTGTGACAGCCATCAGAGAGGAGAGAGGAAGGGCAAGCAGGAGGGAGCAGGGTGGGAGGCAAGGCAAACATCTGAGGTATGGCCCTGAAGGACCCTACCGGGGCAGAGTTTCACGCACTCATTTTTCCAGTGCATTCTTTGCAACAAATTTTCTATTTAGCCAATGTGTTGACAAATCAATCCTGATTTCAATTTGTGTGTTGCTTTGATTCTTCAGGCAAGTATTGAATATGTACCCGAATTCTTAATACAGAAGCAAATGGAAGTAGGTCACTTCCGCCCCTCAAATGCCATTAAAAATCTCCACTTATGCTATGGAGGAAAAGGAAAAGTTTTACCTCTCTTTTCATCTTCCTAGGTTTCTGTGGCATAAAGTGCTCTATGAAAATAATTTGGCATCAAACTAAAATCATTACTTCCTTTTTCTTCGATTTGACTCTTTATCAGGACAATTTTAATGAAATCCATCAATTTACTTTGTGGGATTCTAGTAACATACCTTCTTATTATTCCATAAATAATGGCAAAGTAAAAATCTTATGACTATTACTTTTAAATCAGAATTATGGGTTTTATAATGGATTCCATAATACAGATTTCAAAGTTTACAGTAGTTTAACCATAGACAAACATTGTATCCTTCTCTCCTTTGTAATTCAGCTGCTCTTTATTTTTTTTCAGCTTTATATGGTTTAAACATCTGTGCCTTCTGAGTCGTTCCATGCCTGCTCGCCTTATTAGAGGTTTTGGAGCTGGAGTTCTCCGACTGAATGCCAGAGTCCTTCCCTTTGTTTTTCTCAGTGACGTACACAAGAACTTTGAGGTGGTGTAAGAACAGAGGGATTCGTGGCTAATAAATACTTCATCTAAATGGGTGAGTGTTTGAGCTGGGCTGTTAGCTTAATTCTAACCATAAGGAGCAATAACCGCGGCATACTTTGGGTGGGAGAAGACATCAATCACTGTCACTTTTCAGCAGAGGAAAATGAGCAGTGATGGGAGAAGCTGGGGTGGATTTTAGCTTTTGGAAACTAGGATGTAAGCTTTTCATCCAAGATAATTCTTTTCTGGGTTGCTGGTGCTCCTAAACACAGTCTCGCAAGTTTTATTTCAGTGATAATGTTACTCCAGTTACTCAATAAAATTGGATGATTAATATGTGCATTCTGCAAAGGCTGGCTACAGATATGTTATTTAATTGCACTAGATCATAGGAAGACCCTCACCCATATTTGCCCCTGGGTGTGTAGGGAGGTTTTCCGCAGTAACTTCCTTGATATATCAGGACTGGCATACTGGTGCTGTGCTCTGAAATTTATTTTAAATCTCTCAGCTTAGGGACAAGTAACTTCTGTCACAAGTTAACATGCTGTCATTAACAAGCTCCCTACAATTTAAGACACTTCTTTTTCATGGTTCCTTTAAGTTTCACAGAGCTGTAGGGGTTGGAAGGGACCTGAGGAGATCATCGGGTCCAACCCCCCTGCCAAAGCAGGTTCCTCAGAGGAACTTTCATTTACATCGTTATTAGCAGGCAATAAGATTTACTTTTAAACCATCATATAAGGTTTATTGAAGGTAATGATTTCTTGATGAAATTCTTTCTGATGTGGAAATGATTTGCTTCCTGTAGTAAGATGAATTTGCTGTATTTTAAGAAATAGAACTGGGGCAAATGTGCTATGACTCTCAGAAATGAAAATATCTTAGGAGATCAGTTTTTGTTATGAGCAGCTGTTATGAGCAGCCTGTCTGGGCTCTGCAGTCAGCACAATGTGAGCTCACTCCCCTTTTTTTTTTTTTTTTTTTTTTTTTTTTGCACATTGAGGGTAAGATCCTGCCCCAAAGAAGTCAGAGGAAGTTTTGTCCCTGATTGCAGCAATTCAAGACATCAATTTCAGTCTTCAGTGCAGCCCTTACCCCCCCAACCCCTGCTTCTATCTTCCCTGACAGCCTCTTCAGTGTTCCCATGGTCTTAAAAGAACTCATTGATGCTGTCCCTTCCTATTTGCTTTTTGGATACTGAGTACATCCAAAGAAATCTCATCTTCATCAGCAGCATCACTGCTGTCACTAGCATGAAGAGGGGGGAACTCTGCTGTGCAGTGCTGTCCATGCCCATTACCAGCAGAGGAAAGAGATCTCCTGTATGTCTTATCCGTTTAGAGGGGAGGCTTTTTCAGTTGCAGAGCTTCTGTCTCCTAACTGTATTCACCATAGGTGCTTCTTGCAGATACATTCTGCCACTTTGAAACAGCTGAGCTTTTGTAAAATGGATTTTCCTCTTTAATATGGGAAATTGCTGTCATTCAGATAATTTCTCTTAAATCTCTCCCACTGCCTAATTTCTTCGAGGGCCAGCTGACTTGTAAAAATACAAAAAGAGAATTAAATTAAAAGGGCATTTGATCTCTATTTTCTCCTAATCATTATTACTCCATACATGTCAGCTTCAAATTTACATTAGAGGCAATTTCGAACTAGAAGCAAAACTGGCACAATCTATCAGGATCTCCTCATTATTATTATTATATTATTATTTTTTTTTTTTTAGTCTGTATTATTTTTCCCTCTTTTGCTATAACTTCTTATAGTGTTTAGTGGCTTCATCAGGCTGGAAATGTTCCTTCTGAAAAGTATGGATGACATTCCTCTACTACAATGATTACAAACAGTTTTGCCATTCACTTCAGTGGAGTTAAGATTTTTTTTTTTTTTAATTTTAATTTTTATTCCTGCATGAACAGGAAAACTTTAATACCTTTGGATAGTGCTTTTTATTTACAAAAAAGGAAAAAAAAAAGGTGTCTTTAACTGAAATAAAAAGTAAAAATAAACAGTTGTGTCCTTTTTTTCCCAATAAAAATATTTTCTAAGTAGAACTTTTTAATTTAAAAAGTCTGGCTGCTTAAAGTGTCATTGATCAAAAGTTTCCAAACATCTTTTTTTAAATTTATTTTATTTATTTATTTATTTTTATTATTTTTCCCACTGACATTTCTTCAAATCTTTCTTCTATTTTCAGTTTGGTTGAGATTCATTTTGTCTTCCTACTGAGTTTAAGCAGTCTTTTGAATAATAGCCAAAAGTCAGAGAACAGAAAATGGGTAATTTAGATCCTAAATAGTTTTCAACTCAAAAATATTTTAACATTGCATGTGCAAAATGGACAATATGCACTCAGAAGAATGATCTAGTGATCATCTCTAAAGTATCCTGATACAGGCTGGGCTCTTCTGTAGGAGGTGTTTTGCTTTGAGCAAGTTATCAAAATATTTATTGAATCACAGAAAAATGACTTATCTGCATACCAATTAAGTCCATCACCTTAGGAAATGGGAAAACATTTCCAATCTGTGATTAATTCCAATTATAACTTCAAGTTTTAATATGAAGTGAAGAAAAGTGATGAGAGACTGAGTGAATACCAGTTTAATACCAGTGTAAAACTTGGTTATTCAGACATTTATTAAGGGACTAGGTGATGTAGATTTAAAACACTTTAATAAATGGGACCAAATTCCTTATAGGTGTAGGGATAATTTTACTTAGTAAGCTATTAGAGGAAATTTTAATTCTCCTTAAATCTAGATTTTCTTTCTATGGCTCTTACTACAAATGCTTCTTACTACAACTACTTGGAAGGAAATTCTCTCTCTAAACAAAACATAACTTTCTGTCTGTGATGCTCTCTTTGTAAAACGTTTTTTTTGTTTGTTTGTTTGTTTTTTGTTTTGTTTTTTTCCTATCAGCAAGAACATCATTTTTATTTCTGACCGTTCTACACTGTTCTGTTCTCCTTGTCAGACATCAAACTGAGTAAAAATACATATTTTAACATTTCTGCTTACCTACTAAAATCATGCACCTCTTATTATGGCAAGTACACTGAGAACTAATTACTTTGAAAAATTTTATGCCTTTCTTCTGGTACACAAAATGAAAGTGACTTACCAGAATGTCTGCTCTAGCTGTTGAAATAGCCCTGGACTAGGAACATTCTGCAAAGAGATGTTGCTGCGTCAAAGTGTTTGCCACTGAAGAATAAATATCTCCGTGCCTACTCTTCAAACAGATGCTCTCCCTCCCCCAGCTACTCAGGTCCCCTAATGAATGTCATTGCTGAACAGGTATCGACAAAACACATCAGTGTTGAGACAAGTCATTGATTATACCAAAGGAGAAATCCATACCACACACTTAAAAGTTGTCTGCAACCCATCTTTGGGTGTCAGTAAACCTGAAGTTTACTTGCTTTGGCATGTCTCCCATAAGTGACCATCCTGCACCCTTTCAAACTAATTTAATAACAGTTTGGCAGGATAATCTTGACTGTATTTCAATTCAGTGTTTCAGAAGAACCTCCTCCCTTATAATAATGAGGAAATCAATCCTGGCACCCAAATTACTTCTGCCTATGCCATGCTGGATCTCTTCAAGTGATTACTTCAACTAATTCTCTTGTAATTCATGTGAGTTACTGCATATCTTTTAATCCTGTTAAGAAGAGAATACTGATTATTTAGTTAAGGAGCTCATTGGAAAAATGATCTAAAGTGTGCTCTGAATCATTAAACAAAGCCCATAATTGAATTATGTAACACTTGGGAGAATTTTCTGTGCTTGCTCCATAGGGTCAGCAATGGATATCAGTTTCTAGTGTATTTAACTCTGACCATGAACACAAAGAAGAATGTTTTTCTTTGTCTATGGTCCTTATTTTTCACCATGTTACCAATGAATTGATTTAGAATTTGGGACTGGATGGTTTCTAAAATAAACAAAGTTTTTACCCAGTTGTAATTCTTTTGAACAAAGTGAAACATCAGACAACTCATCCTGATGACACAGCATGACTGTTGACCTGCTGATCAGATGTAGTCCAGTATGTAGTGTATATGAAAATCAATTTTTTATTGTGTTTTGTTTTTCAATATATACACTTTATTGGTTTTGGATATATAAAATTATTTACTGCTGCTCTCTCAAGCCCCATTCTCCCCAGCTCTCAAAAGAGATTGGTTGTTCTATTATAAAGCCTGTCTGATTTTTCACCAAGCATTCAGCAAAAGTCAAGATACCTCAGGAACATTTCAGAGAAAAAGGATATCTGAAGTGCAGTGGTGAGTGTGTCTCTTGAAAACATCTGTCCAATCTTGCAGTAAGAAGATCTATCTATTTATCTGGTAACAAGTTACAAATCAAACTCTGCTTTTAATTTTGGCCTTATGGTAAGAATATTGCATCATGAAGTCATAGGACTGAACATGATGACTGGCTCTTTAAATGACTTAAATGTCTCTTTTCAATATTGTGAAAGTAGTAGGCTTTTTTTTTTTTTTTTTTTTACTATTTGTTAATTATGAAAATTTTATTTCCAGAATATTGAGCCCTCTACTGCACTTTACCTTGATAGGCAAAAGGGAAACTGAAACCTACTGTTACAATCATAGCTGATGTTTAGCTATACATCTTCAGTGATATTACATTAGGTATATGAAAGCCAGTGTTCAAACAACCAAAGCTGTAAAAATATATATATTCAAAACCTCCTCCCCACTCCTTTGTGCTTTGAAAGAGCAATTTCATAAAGCTGAAAACAATTAAGAGCTAAATCTTTTGGGAGAAAACTTTTGAACAAAAAAAATGTGAATGATAATTGGGAGCTGCTTAGGAATATTTTACCAAATGCCCCAAAAGCCACAATTGAGAGCCAATGCCACATTGGTTTAAAAACAAAAACAAAAATACCCAAACAAAAATAAAACCCTAACTCAAAGGAAAAATGGAAACACAATTAAAAAAAAAAAAAAAAAAAAAGTGAATTTATATGAGAATGGAAGAAAGGGAAATTTGATAGTAGTACAAGTTAGGAGGCAGGACTTATTCAGCACGTGTTAAGAAAGAAAGAAAAATAAACACACAGAGAACTCTGAGTAACTTCTAGAGTGTCAGAAGGAAGTTTTGAAATATATTGAGAAGATATCTAAGGATTATATTGGTCTATTGCTAAAAGAAACTGGTAGAATTGTTTATAATGATACAAAGGGGTAGTACTACTCAGTAAATAGTCATGTTCTGAGTACAGAGAAAGAGCCCGAAAATATAGTTGCATCAGTCATACAGTATTTAAGAAGGCTATTTAGCACCTGTTATTCAAACTACTTAATTTTAAATTGGCTAGCTTGATAAACCTCAGTCTAAATATTTGTTGTCATCTAGAGCTGGGAATAAATTAATCCAGCACCAATATTTTAAGAGATCCCAAAGGCTGGAGGAATTGTGGTAGGGTGCTGAACAATTCCTACATGAAAAATAGAAGGGTCTGATTTTCAGCATCAGTCTACATAGGTTTCCAAACAAACAAACAAAAAAACCCCAAAACAAGAACAAAACAGTTTTTGATATTTTATTTTTTAAAATTTGAGATAAATTTTTGCTAAGGACAGTGGCACCAGAGCAGACATTTGGCATTTTGGTCAAGGAATGAAAGGGACAAACGGTAGTATGGTATAGTTTAAAACCTCAATAAGAGGTCTCAAATTGTAAACATCTCAGGGAACTGGCAATAGGAGAACATGCTTCCAGAGGAAGGGCTGCTTTTGACCTATACATCTTCATCACTGATATAAAAAAAGAAAATTTATGAGGTTTTCAAGAGGGTGCTGAGACTGGATTGCGAGAAAAGTATGCTAAATACATAATTTCAGAGTAGTGATGCAAAGAGAGAGGATAATTTATTTTCATGTGTCTAAATGGAATGGTCATTTACCTAAGAATAAAAAATAACAGCAATACAACACAGGAGCTAATGGCTGTGACAAATCAGTGGTAATCCTTCAACTAGTCTCAGAAGATGGCTCTTCTTTCCAAATGTGCAGGGCCCATCAAGAAGAAGATCAGGAGGTCAGGTCTGAGGACTTTGTGCCTGAAAGGGTTGAAGGACCAACACATCCCCTAGTGAGTGGTCCCAAGCAGCAGAGTGCATGATACCATGCACCTGGGTGGGCGGACTGCTGCTCTTCTGGTTCCTCTGTCATGTTTGCTACTGCTGCTCAGCACCATGAAAATGATAGAAAAGTGGAGTTTATAGCAGAAGCTATTTAAATTATTTCAGACAAGAATAAATGGGAACTTGGTTGCACCCAGCAAACACATATGTGGGGAAAAGAAGTTTTAGAAGCAATGGTTTTCCAGTGTAGCAACAGAAAGATCAATAATACAGATAGCAAGTACAGATATGGGTTGTCTACTGGTGCAATTCAAGGCAAGCCTGCTTTGGGAACTAATTCTAGGAAGTTGTGCAGTCTGTGAGGCAGTCAGGCTACATGGTCCATTACAGTCTATGAAGCTGTAAAGACAGAAGTGGCCATCCAACCCAGGAAATCCACAGGGGGAGGGGAAGAGATCTACCCAGGTCTGAACATATTGCTGCAGATGTCACAATTCACATAACATTTGGAGAGTTTTACACTAATGTAACCCATCTCTGCAAAAATGACACATCTGTTTCCACTTTCTCTTCCTTATATTATCTTTGTAACATCACTGTAGACTCCATCTGGAACTGAAATTCTCTTTAATTTTTTTAAAGAAGCGTTGCTGATAAAATCTGGCATTGTAATGATTTGGAAGCAAGGATAAGTTTGGAAAATGGAACATTTTCTATTTCCTGCCCATGTAACTATGGTCCTTCCCTCTCTGAAGACACACATGGTACAGATATATACAAATATGAATGCATTTATGCTGCATGTATAATGTGAAGAAAAAAATAGACTAAAAGGATAGATCCTTCTTTGTAGTAATAACATGCGTATTAATCCTAAAACCAAATTAAAATGTGCATTTGGAGAATTAATGTAAATATTAATAAATGTGATTTCTAACTTTTTAGTATTAATAGTTGTTTTTCTGCTCCTTATTTTTATTAGTTATGTTTTAAAATATCTCTTGGCTTTGTAGTGAATCCAGGCTGTTGGGTCTTGGTTTTGTTTTACTGCCGTGTAAAAGAATTTTGCCATTGACTCAGTAAGAGCTAGCTCTACTTTTACTTTTGCTTTGCAGCCTCTTTTAATTTCCTTTACTGTATGCATTAGCCTAGAGGTAATACTGTTGATTCTGTTATGGAAAGGTCCTTTTAAAATTTTGGCATTTAACTATTTGAGTGGAAGTGTGAATCAGTTTTTTGTGTATGTTTCAATGATTAATACTGAGGGGAACTATTAAACTACATACTCAACCTGTTTTATCATGCATTTAATTGGGGAAAATATATTTAGAAATATAAAAATATTCTTGGCTAATAATGAGTGATCATCAGTGTGTCTTACTGCACTAGCATGAATAAATATGATTACTGGAAAACCTGTATAGTCTAATGTTTCCCTAGAGATCCCAGGACAAAGCCTACTGAAAGCCTGGAGTACAAATATTCTTTTAGTGCCTTTGGTTTAGCAATAACACTGACTTATTAATCTTGATTCAGTTGCTAGCTTAGGCTGGATATCTTTCCAGGAAAAAATGAAGATATTTTATTTTATTTTATTTTATTTTATTTTATTTTTACTTTTATTATTATTATTATTATTATTTTTCTCAGGGAACAAGAGGAAAAGAAAAGCAATTTTTAAACATTATATTTTTAAGCAATAAATCTGTTAAATTCCCTTTAAAATCAGAGAAAGTTAATCCAGAAGGCTTTCTCAAATTTACCAGTCTTTACTGACTGGTTAGTCAGACACTTCAGGCTTTTTGCTGGGCAGGAGAGGAAAGATTAGGTAATATCAATCATGTATCAAAAGTTTGAACACAGAGTAAAAGAGGGCAACTTTAAGGAGGAGTGAAGTCCTCTTTCTTGTCCAGGTTCATAGCTCAATTTAATGTAGATATTTTTATGGAAGAAGAGAAGGGAAATACTTTGCAGTGTCACATGTGGTTATAATGGAACTATCTCTGGACTTCTGCTGCTTCTTTTGTTGCCTTGTGCTTCTGTTTCCTGTCTCAGGTTTGGGAAGGAAATGCGTTGCAGCTCCAACACAATGACCTAGTCCTTCACAATGTGCATGAAAGGTCTGAGAACTTGTTAATGGCGATGGACTGGCAATATCCTTTTTTTTCTTATGAAAGCTGGCAGTGCAGAACTCATTCTTATGACTTCACTCATGCTTTTTATCAGTAATTTATGTGTGTGATGACAATATTCAATAGGCTCTTAGTCTGGTAAAGCTATGACCGTAGTCATTCTTCAACCTTTCTATCAAAGAAAGAGATTTCTAAAAGATTTTCTTGTGAACGAAAATCTTCTCTAAACTGCTTAACCAATAATAAAGCCCTTAATCCATCCAGTCTGTCTAGGACTATAATATTACAGAGGTTAAATTTTCCGACCTTTGAAATTGGTTCTTCTTGTCCTCATAATGAAATGTCTCTTTTCTTTTTTTTTTTTTTTTTTTTTTTTTTTAAATTATTATTATTATTATTATTTATTTATTTTTATTTTTTCTTTTCCCTTTTTTTCTCTCCCTTCCTTCCTGCTAGATATCTTGTCTAATCTGGACAGCTATCTATCTGTCTAACCTAGACAGACTGATATATAACTAAGAAAATAAAATCACAAGAGTATCTATTTTACCAGCTCTAGAAACATTATATATCAGTTCATGCTACAGTATGTGAGGCTATTTAACCCCTAACAAACCTGTTAGTTGGGGACGTCTAAGCATAGAAGATAAAGTCTTCTTTAATTTATAAAGGAAATTATGAAGCAATCCTTTAAAGCATGGGAAGATTAATGTTGCCATTAGAGTACACTAGATCAGCTCTCTTGCTGCATCATGCAGCCTTGGCTGTCAGTGATACTAGTAAATATTTATAACAGGGATGAAGATTTCTCAAGTGAACCAGGTGAAGTGGGTGAGTATATGTGCAAGGAGCAGCAATCTCATATGTTAGTAAGTCCTCAATAATTAAGAATGTTGTATCATTTCTCGGTAAACTGCTGGGTGTACACACTTTATTTTTCCTTTATTATTTTATTTTAGTTTGTTTTATTTAAAATTTTTAAGAGGGCCAGGCCCTTATACTGAGTCTCCAGTAAAAAAACTGTCATCATATGCAAATTTTATTTTAGCAGAAATGGGGTTTGAGTTACAGAGGAAAAAACATAAGGCTGGAATTCAGAAATAATTCTAGTCTTACAAAGATTTTTAAAAGTTTAGTGGCAAAAGAATTACATATCTGTAATGATTCACTTCCAATGATTCACTTTTTTTTTTTTTTTTTTTTTTTTTTTTTTGTTACCAGTCAAACTAGATTTAGATTGAAAACTCTGAAAGTTTTCAACTCAAATGAAATAAACCGAGAGCACTGAGCTATATTTCATTATCATACTATTCACTAATATAGTACTGAAAAGTTATTGCAAGCAAAAATGGCAATATAATTTAAGTTTTTTGATTCACTTCACTTCACTTGATGCACCTTCCTATGACAGAGATTAATAATTAAAGTGTAGATAAATTGGAATTAACTGAGTATACCTACTTTGTGCTGTTGAAGCAAGAAAAAATGTACTCAATGTAAGTGGAAATCTGCTGTCTTTTTGATTGGGGGTCGGGGTGCCTGAATTTTCTGTAAAATTCCTTGTAATTTCCTTTGTTTAAATGAAAGAAATCTTTAAGGAATTTATCAAAATTGCTGTATGCCATTTTTAATCTGCAGAATTAAACAATTTGAAAATATTGATTTTAGGCACTGAGCAAAATTGGCCCACAGAATGAGAACACGCTACTACTTTATTACAAAGAGGTTGATGTTGAAATGACTTGGGCATTATTTAATTATGTTTGTCATATTTTTTTTTCACCATATAAATGGAACTGACAACTTTAAGTAAGATATTTCCATTTGCAAAATTGAAAAAGGAATGGTCCATAGAGTTTGGGCATACTTTTGATTTATTTATACTTTCTTTATATTAAAAAAAAAAAAAAAGGTTTCAAACTGTAAATGCTTTCTGAGCAAAGTGCCAAAAAATGCTTTCTTGTTTGAAATGTTTTGTCATATAAAACACAATCTTCCAAAAGCTTTTGTTTTCCTAGAAAATGGATTCTTTGAAAAAAATTCTGTCATTTGTCAAAAAAATTAATTCAATATTAGTCTTAATTTGAGTTGATATGAGCATGAGAGGAGAGTTCAGCCACATGTGTCCATTTGCTCCTTCTAAGACACTTTATGAAGAGTCCAATTGCAGCATTGTCATATCAGATTTAACCAGTCCACAGATCTTCTCTGAGATAGTCAGTGAGAAACATTTTAAAAATGGTGGTGTGTGGGAGCCTGTGTGTGTGCTCATGCTTTGGAAGTTTTCTTTGAGGATCTGGATTGCGATTTTGTTCAGTTTTACATAAGTCATTTAGTTTTAATGGAAGCTTTGATCATCAATGGAAGAAAATGGCTTTCGTTAATCACATTCAGAACACAGAGGATGACTTAACAGCTAAGCGTGTGCTTATGTTTGTACACATGCTTCCGTCCCAGTGTGCAAATTTTCCCTCTGTCCCCTCCCCCCCCCCCAATAAGTTCTGATGGAAAGACTGAAGCTGATAAGGTGTAAAGAAGTCTCTTTCAATAGACATAAAACCCACAAAATCACAGTTTTGTTACTTAATCTGACTGAAAATTTTCAGAAGTCATTGGTTGTGGAAATGGTCAAAAGAAAGAGCTGCAGCATTACAGATAAAGTTTTCTTGTTTAACATCAATGAGAATGGTCATGTGAGGATTGCTTTAGGAACATGCAGCTGTGAAAAGGCAGGGATTGATTACACTACTTCATACACTTTGCAAAATGTGTTTTTACTGAAATAATAGTAGCAAAAATAATAAATAATTCATCTTAAAATAAAGCTTTTTACTACAGTGAAATTCATGCTAGTTGGAATGTATTAAACTACCAGGAAAGTTAAATATCAAGATATTGGCACAAGAAGTTAAAAAGAAAAGAATAACAGAAAGACCTGCTCTTAGTCCCTGTTCTGTTCTGTTAATGGACCACAAGAAAATCTCAGTTCCATTAAAATCAATGTATTTTTGTATTTCTATACTGGATTCATTTGATCTTGATGCTCCCCACCCCCCATATGACGCATAAAGAACTTAAATCTGCATCTTCACATACATTCATTGAAGAAACACTGACAGTAGCTAACCCCTGAGGTTTATGTTAACTTATTTTCTGCATGAAAAAAAAACACATACAAATTAAATGAAAACAAACAAACAAGCGAAGCCTTAAGGAGCTTGCTAAATCTGGAATTAGAGTAGTGGATAGATTTCTTATAATAAACTAGGCCCACATATTCTTAAGTATACAAACATCCCAAGTGTTGTAAAAGAAGTCATTGAATATCACTGTATGGTTGGAGACTGGAGTTTCAGACATAATTCTAGATTTCCTTTCCCTGTCTGTTTACAAGCCAGAACACTAACCTTGTTTTCATAACATTCCTGTTTAACTATATTTTGTTACTTGGGAGTTTAACTATGTTTTGTACAACATATAATTACATATAACCAGATCAGAGTGTAAGAAGATCAGTCTCTTTATTTCTTATATGATGTGTTAACAGGATGGGGCATAGTATCAGTTTTGCCATTTATTTATTTACTTATTTATTTTTTCATGTTTCCTCCAAAAAGCACCACTTTTCCTGCAGTTTTCTGAAGAAAAATGACTTGCATTTCCAAAGGTTTGGGTTTAGTACTGTTTGGCAGTGAATAGAAAACAGTATCGCATATGATATTTTTATTCACAGTAGTCTTTCTGAACTCTTCAAAGTGTTTTCTTTGGAGCCTGCTGCTAAATCAGGGGAAGCCAGGCAGCCAACTAAGAGCTGATTCAGTGTCTTTTGGCTGCCTTGAGCAACCAAGTGTTGTTGGTTGCACTTGTACTACTACGATGCAATATGATAAGCTCTCAACAACAAATGGAATGGAAAGGAAGTATTAGTTTTCACCAGCTCTGAACATGATATTCTTCTCTGCTGTTTTTTTTTTTTTTTTTTTCTTTTTTTTTTTTTTTTATCCTTTGTTCATAAGTAACTTCAAAAAGCTTGTAAAGCTGATGGATAGGAGAGGCTTTCATTGGAGATGTATTATGTATTTAAGTGATATACCCAATTGCACAGGTGGTTTTTGTCATAGTGGAGAGCTTGTGTCATGCCATAGCTGCTTGGGCATTCTCAGCAGTATCTTATCTGTTATCTCACACCTCCTGATCAGAAGGCACCCCTCTGATGTGACCCCAGGGTGAGTGATAGGATCAGTCCTTCCAAGGACCATTGCTGGTAATTCCTTTCCAAGGTCAGCATATCTCTTTTCTGTTAGTTATCAGGACTCTGATCTCACTACTCATTCACTAGTGAATCAGGAGAAAATCCACTGCCATAGGAACATGTGCTTTATCATTTTATATTATATCAGGAATTCACTTCTGAAATGAGTCCCCTGTTATTCCTACTTTTTGCAGCTTTTTCGCTCCAAGAGCATACCATTATGTTGACCAAACTGGCTAGCTTTCAAACCAGAAGACGAGACCTAGCCAGGCTTGTAATGTGCTCAAACAGATGTGAAAATGCAATAGAGAAGCTGGGTCTTCAGGAGCAAGTTTTTCTCTCTGAAGAGATGCTCCTATTTAATCATAGAATCATAGAACCACTGCTTAACAATGCAAATACAGTCAGTATTTCAACTTCTTATTGTGAACATAGATATACATTGGTGTCTGCTGGAAACCAGTGACCAAGCAGCTTTGCAGGATGATATCTTTTAGCCACAACTTTCCTCCAGATCTTGACCCCACTGTACCCACTGTCTAAGCATGGACATTTCCCTCCTTGGCCCATTTCTCATGACTCAGAGTGAAGGCTACAGCTTCCTTCCTGCGTGACAGCAGTGACCTGCTGCCACACCTCTCTGCTGATGGATTGAAGTGTTTTCAGTCTGAAGTTGCATTCCCTCCAGCTGCCACTGATGTATACGATTTTTACTAGGCAAGAATAAAGTGATTTAAGGGAAGAAAGAATAAAAGTGAATTGTTGAAGGAAATCCTGCTATTGGTTTCCACTATTTCCTTCTATTGTTGAATGTCGCAGATGCTGAAGTAAATTTCTACCGAGATGGGAATCCCACATTAACTATTGTCATCTATGTTTGGTCATGACCAGCAGTTAAATCATTCTTCCTTCTCATTTGAACAGCCAGAGTGAACAGTGGTATTTCAGACATTTTTCTGAGTAAGCATGCATAATGCTTCCCACAGGTCATTGTCCTCTGAATTGGGCCAAAAGAATTGAAATAAAAATATTAAATCTTCTATAAACTTTCTGGCAGCTCCTATGGAATCACATAGAAGAGGATGCTTGCCAAAACAAGCAACTTATTTAAGTGCCATCATTTTGATTCTTTTTTCTTCCCTAGCTTTTTAGATTAATTTAAGTGGAACATAATTTAATTCCTCTACGATACTGTTGATTTTGTCCCTGATGAGTTGTCTAGGAATTTTCTAAGAATCTCTTCCAACCCTGAAATGGTTCTGAAATTACTAACCCCTGAAGACATAAATTCTGAGAATGGGGCAATCCTTGTTTTTTAAATTTACTGCTTAAAAGAGAGTTTTAAATGCTCATTGTGAATTAGTTCTAGCACTGCTATGTCTGCAAAGGGACTTCACAGTCCTCCTGCATTGATGAGACATGACATTATCCTTGCAGGCTTGACCATATTTTCTTTGCGTGAGCACGAACAGACTTCACTGGGTCAATGTATGTCCAGAATGTTTGCTCTGATCTGCAGCTCTGCTTGCAAGGCACAAAAATGATCCCAGAGAGAAATCACCTGAAGAAAGAATCCAACTAATGGGACTAGCAGTTAATACTAGTTAATACACTGCAGATGCAATGGGTGGAAGAATAGAAAGCCAGTGACTCAGCTAGTGAAGTGATATAACAGGCAGTGTCTTTAATAACTGTGTTACTTAAGAGAGAGAAAGAATCTAAAAACTGTCTGAACATGACCTGTAGAGATTTCCTCCAGAGGACAGACTTCTAGCTGTGGTGGATCTGCTGGTCTTCTGCACCCCACCACTCCCTGCCTTCTGCAGTAAGTGACGTGGGGACATGCAGGGGACCCAGTTATGCCAGGACATACTGTGAGTGGCTCCAGGCTCCACCTATGCTGATCTTAGCCCTGTGGCTGAAATTACTCAAGATGTTGGCATTGCTGGAAAAGCTGGCTTCAGAAGTTTCCAGTCTCCTCCTCTGCCCTTGTGGCTTTCACCCCCCATGCTAGTGTTTGCCATACCCTCAGGTTGCACTTCTGTGGCAAATTAAGCCAATCTGTGTCAGCACAGCCATGGTCTCATCTTAATACTTCGCTCTGGCTCCCCCACTGCCTCTTTTGTACTAGCTCTGAAACTCTACAGAAAACCCTAATGGGTTTCTGCTAAGCGCTTTGAACCAGATCCGAGTCACTGGGAGCCATCAGTGCCAGCGTAAGAGGAGTGGAGAATGAGAGAGAAAGGGAGGGAGGATTGTGGTAAAGCCAGTATAGATTGGTTTAATCTGTTGAGAAACCTCATCCTCATTGCACAAAAACAACAGCATGTGGGGCTGCTCAGTAAGCTGAATTGCTGAAATGATCTATTAAACAAACAAAAAAAAAGGGCAAAAATGGCCTTCTCATAAAGAGTTTCATTGGTATGTCTGAGGGGACAGCAAACTGCAGCAGAGTTGCTGTGTGGTCACCAGGGCTCACAGTCCATCACATAAATTTTCTCCAGAAACCCAACAGTGAAGAGCACATGTAAATTCAGAAAAAAAGAAAGCTAACTCAAATAAATAAATAAATAAATAAATAAATAAATAAATAAAAAGGAAAGTGCTAGATTCTGATTTGGGTTGGAGGTACTTAATTAGAATAACCTATTTAAATAGATAATTTTATTATATTGAACACAAATGTAGATATTCTGCATCTCAAGTCAGTCAATGAAAGCTGCTGTGCCCTTCAGGAAAGATAATTAACTCTCTTAAGTATGTTTGCCAGAAATATTGGGGTATAAATCATCACAACAGGGTGGTTGAACAAATTAAAACCAGTCTGCTAGACTGACAACATGTTTACTTAAGTAGAGATACAGTAATGAGCTCTTTGATGTCATTCTAATTGAAGCAGCTTCCCCAAATAATTTTCTTTTTCATTTGAATGCCTTCAGTTATGTTTTTGTTTCTCATTGAAATTAAATAGCATTTATTTTTATTTTTAGATGAAGCATCACCTGCCTTGAAACATTTTTATATAAAATATTTATAATTTTGACAGAATTCAGGCACATGATGTTTATTTATTCATGTGAAGGAAGGCAGAGCTTTCTTCCTCATTGAGCATACAGATAATTTGAGTGGCTGAATAAGTGTTTCCTTCATCTTTCTATCTAAACATGTCTGTATGAGCATTATGCATTAAAAAGCTGTGTCAGGAGTTAAATGGATTTAACTACTTGCCAGGACAGGGAATGTAGTAGGGTCATGTGCAGCATCTTTTCCTCTTGCTGCTCATCAAAGAAGGATGTTAGGAGGTGGAACCAGCTTCCTGGGTGCTTCTTTATAGACTAAACTCCTGTTTGTTCAGGATCTGTACATCTCAGTTTTTCTGCTCCACGAGTACCCACACCACATGATTCGAGTTTAATTTCCATAACACTCCAGAGAATCTCCAGGGCATAAAACTACTACAGTCCTTGACCTTTAGCTATGCATTTTTGGTTAGTTTGCATGTCATTATTTCTTTAGTACAGAAACGCCTTTGTGTTCCTGTATGTAGACTTTAAAGAAGAGTTGCCTTTCTTTCATAGGACAGTATCATCATAAATACTCTATTTCCAATGGAGCTGACAACAGTGCTTTATAGGTATGGACATGAAATTGTTTCATGGCTTTCACCTTTTTCTTTAGGAAAAAAATGGAAGATACTCAGAATAGATCACTCGAGACATTAGTAACATCTTCAAAGCAATGAGTGCTAAAGTGAACAGAAGAGTGGTATGACTGGTTTGCACGCTCTGTGAGGATACTTTCAGAGCTCTGAAAAAATGGGTTTCATCACAGGGCACAGCTATGCCCCAGATCTGCTCAGATGACTTCAAAGAAACCAAGAAAATGCAAAAGTCAGCCTTGTGGCACATTAAGTTGTAGCTGATGCCTTCTACTGAGATTTATGAATATAACTGGGGGAAAAAAAAAAAAAAAAAAAAAAAAAGAAGTCTTTCTGTTCTCTGTGCTAAACAAAGCAAAAGCCACCCTTATAGAGAAGCTCTTAAAGGCCTGTGGGTGCTGGCTCAACAGTTCTACTTTCTTGGGTGGGGAAAAACAGAAAAAAGAAATCCTTAGTGGAGGTGAGGAAGAATGCGAGTATTTTAGTGTTTTGTGTTACATAGTTCTGTTTCTTGTCAAATCCTCCTCATTTCTGTACTATTCATAGACTACTTTACAGGAAAACAAACTGTAATGGTTAGCATCTGAGGAATCCATAGGCAAAAAAGTCTTTAAAGGCTCCCTTGGGCCAACCCCAAAACGCACAATTTATTACGCTAATTTGAATTAGTGAACTTTGACAACAAGATTCAGAGTTGCAACAGCTTAAGTGGCTTAAATAAAAGAGGATTTTTTTTCAGAGATTCTGAACTTCTGCTGTTCCCAGTGAATTCAGCAAGAATATAGAGCACCAGAGAATGATTTTTCCTGTACCCCACAGCAGTTTGTACTTGGGAGCATAAAAGTCCCCATAGATGAACTCACTGTATGTGCTTTAATCTTTTAAAATGTTGGATAGAACTCACACTAAATTAGCTAAATTACCAAAGATTCAGGACAATATCTTAGCAGGCAGCTGGGTAGATCTAAAACCTCGAAATACATCTTGCATGTATCAGGGGTTTGTAGCTGTCAACATCCCCATTCCGTATAGACAATTTGTTGGATGACAAAGAGAGACCTTTCTAGAGAACAGTGCTATGGAAAGTGCCCAGCCAGAAGTGGAGAACCATCGATTTATTTTCCCTTCCTTTATTATTGCAAAAAATATTGAACAGGATCATCATTATCTCTTTAATGTGTATTTTCTGTGGCTAAGTATAACATGTCTAGAGCTAATGCAGAGGTGCCAGTTCCTACAGTATTCCTTAAATGCATATACTTCCTGAGAAGTATCCTTATGCTGTTTGACATTAATTTTTCATTCCTAATATTTGCATTATTACAGTTATGAGTTATTAAGAATATAGATAATATATTTTTCAAGGTTTTTGCTGCCTTGGATTATAAAGTGCTAATAAAAAATTCATTCCTGTGGAAATTTATCTTAAGGCACAATAACATATACTTCCCTTCCTTTTATACATCTGTATTCTTTTAAATCATACTTGCTCATGGTCCTAGAGATTTATTTGGGGGTTTCCTTTCCTTTCCTTTCCTTTCCTTTCCTTTCCTTTCCTTTCCTT
>CM021766.1:31181951-31234928 GCA_011076525.1 Nettapus auritus | reverse complement strand
TTTTTTTTTTTTTTTTTTTTTTTTTTTTTTTTTTTTAATTTAATCTGAACTTTTTTTTTTTTTTCCGGCTTATTAATGACAGGGTAAAGAAGAGAGCATTTGAACTTAATTAGTGATGTAAGATAATACATATAATTACAATATGAAGAGAAGCTAAAATATCTTGGTACATAAAAGTGGCTGTATTCATTACCACAGTAATTAACCCACATATAAAAGGACTTCTCAAACCAAATTCTTCAAGCTAGTGACAAATTTGGATGGCTTTCTGGCTTTCTTAAACTATAAGAACCTCACTGGCGCCATCCGACTTCCTCTGAAGTCAATGGAAATTTTGGAAGTAAACAATGAGATAGTTTGGAAAACAAAATGAAAAAGTCACCATTAGTGAGTCATGAAATCTGGAAACAAACCCAAGGGAGTCTCCACATTGTTCAGCCTCCTTGTAAGCACACAAACCAGAAATTTTATACTTCTTTCTTTTCTATACTGAGATAGAGAGCAGTATCCTTGGTTCAATATCAAGTCCATGTTGTACTCAGGTCTGATTCTGCTTTCCAGCTTTTTAAAGCCTGATGTATCTCACCAATTGCCAGAGATTTGGGTATTCAAAGCTGCAGACAGAGACAGAGATCTCGTAAGACTTATTCCTGATCATCTAAATTGTCTCTCTTGTATCAAAAGGGCTAAGGTTTTTACAGAGCTTTTTATAAAGCTACAATTTTTACACTGTAAATGTTTTCCTAAGGAGTTTTTTGGTAACTTGAACAAAGAAAAACTATGACAGATAAAATTTTGAGAACATTCCTTGGAGTAAGCATACACACAGAAGCTACAATTACAGCAATTAATGACAATGTAATCTTTGTGAATTAGAGACCCTTTCTTTGTAAGGTATAATGAGATAACAGTTTTACACACAAGATCCCTTGTTACTCAAATGTTGAAAAATGTTCACATCAGGATAGAAGACAGGAGTAAACAAGACTGGCATGGAGTTAAACCCTCTGTGAAAGTACTATGGGAAAGGCCACTCCAATAAGTACATAATTGTGCAAATAAGGATTTCATCCACTAGTCTGCCATGGTTTCTTGGAATACAACACTGTTCAGTTTGAAAGAATTGTGCATATATCAGAGTCCTGCATACTGGCTGTCAAAGCTCTCTCTTCAGACAAAGTCTTATTGTTTATTTTAATGTTTCATAAGTCATGTTGAGGGAGCAACAAACCTCTTTTCCCCACCAAAACCAGATCTCGTTCAGAGCAAAATTTAGAAGGCAAGTCCTTGTTAATTTAAACTACAGAATAGCCTCTCTGTGGTCTGTGCTAAAAATCCACTCGAAGGCAATGTCCTTCCCCTAAGTTTAAATGGACCATGGTGTTTTGTGTTAAAATAAAAGCATAGACTGACCCTGACCCTCTGTCTGGCCAAGCCATTTTCTGTCTTGAAGTAGTGGAGGGAGATGCAGAAAGAAAGGACATTTCTGTCTCCTTTTTACTCCCTTCCCACTTTTTTCTTTTTTTTTCTCATATAGGTGAGAACAACCTCACTCAGAGCTTTTCAGGGCTTTAGTATATTTCACCTAACTATGTCTTCTCCAAAAAATGCTGAAGTGAGAAATACCCCTCATCCTGTGGATGTACAGCAAACATGAGAATTGTATGCCTCTTGCACTTGGGCTGCAAAGTGGATATCAGAGATATTGTGTTCCTTTTTATTTGTTTGGGATTTCATTCCTGTGCACTGCCAGAAATGGTGAGAGAAGCTGCAGTATAGTGCTTTTAACTTGTACATTTTCTAAGTTTTAGTCTCCTGAGTATGATTTTGAAATCTTTATTTTCATTTTTTTTTTTTTTTTTTTTTTTTTAATTCAATGTTATTTAATAAATAAGCTTTCTGTAATTACTTAGCAACGAGTCTTAGGACTATTTGTGTCATTCTGATTGCTGGAAATCTGTATTTGTGCTTCTATTATAATAGATATTAACTCATGAATATTAGACTTAAAATTTTGTTTCCATTGGCAAATGAATATTATTCATATATAGATTTATTATTATTTTTTTTTTCCACAAGGAATAAAAAACTGTACAATGGCTAAAATGTTTTCATTTATTTATAGTTCCTAAAGAAGACCAGAAGTCTATAAAATCATGACCCACTGACTCCCTTACTATTTACCAAAAAAGCTAAAATCACCACTCCTGTCCATGGGTTAAACAGGTCCCTTCCTAGTGATGAAGTGGGATGTATAAGACCTCAGGGCAAATGTTACACATATTTGCATGATATTTATTTATTTATTTATTTATTTTTCCTGAGAAAAACTAGTTTAATCCTTGCTTTCACTGTTTTCCAAAGTCTTCTGTTCTATTTCCTTGGGATGTCATTCCTCAAGACAATATGCCTTTTTTTTTGTGGGGGGGGGGGGGCCCCCCCAGGAGGAGACGGGAAAAATAAAAATAAAATATCTCAGTGGCCCACACCATACATTTTAGGCTGAAATCTTAAACAAAAATATAAAGAACTGAACATACAACAATGAAGTGCATCTTGGTTAAACAAACAAAACAAATGGTTCTGAACTTTCTTCTAAAAAAGAATATTTTGTATGTAAATATAGACTGGGGTTTCTTTTCTGAAAAACCTTAAACCCCAATGCAAGCACATTCCAAAATAACCCCTGGAGTGGACTGTCCAATGTAAAAGATAATGGCCCACAGTAAGCATTTTTGGACCATTGATGAGCTTTCCACTTTTCTTCAAACTGACAACCAAGGAGAACTTCTAAATGTGGGGGTACATGCAGCATATTAATAAAGCAGGGATGATGTCAAATATCCCATCAAACTGAGACTGTAATAATGTAGGGTCCCTGCATTCACCATCCTAGAAATCTTGCCACCTCAGCACAGCTTACTTCCTCTCCATAGTACTTTGTGTCCTTCCAGTGCCAGACATGTGCTATGGACTGCTTGCTAGTATGGGAAAACAACATGCTGTGTTCCCTGGTGAATTGCCACAAGGCAAAATTGAAGAATACTTACAGATTTTATTTATTTATTTATATATTATTTCTCATATCTCAAAATTAAGATCACTGTCTGCTGCTTGTTTTTATACCAAGAATTGTATGATTTTTTGATTTAAAAGTGTTCACTAAAATCTTTTGGATGTGCCTTGCAGAATGCTGTTCATCTCACTGATTTTAATTAGAAGCCTGATCATCTGAGCCTTAAACTCTCAGTGCTTTGCTGAGCTGGGGCTTGTTTTGCTGCCTTTTCTTTTTCATCTTCTTTCAGTAATATTCCAGGACAGAGGTGAGCGTGTATGCATATGAACAAGTATCTGGGTAAACTGTGTGTGGGAGGGACATGGACTCTGGTTCTCCATAGCAAAATGGTGCTTTTGGTATCAGTAGATTTCCACTTGGAAACAAATAAATTTCTTGCCCACTGAGTGCCCTTCCTGCCTGGCAAACCATGACTGATAAACACTCCCCCTCACTGTCTTCATGTGGAGGGTACAGAGGGAGCGTATCTGAAGAGATTTTGCTTTTGTTTTGGGCTTTTGAAGAAAACCTTGGGGTCTTTGCATTTGCTTGGAGATCCAGACACTACTGCCAGAGTTCCTTCTTCCACATCATTCCCAATTTTCTCCTGACCTTTGCCTGGCTGAAGGAAGGAGAGAAAGGGAAGGAAGAGAGACTTACATACCCAGAAAACATTTAATAAATCACCACATCTTTTTTTTTTCTGCTTTCTGTCCACACAGACATCCACAAAATCTCCTTTGCACGTAACACCACAGGAATCTCCAAATTTACAGAGTACACAGATCAATGCAGGGGCATCTCTAAAGTAAAATCAAGGTGCTATAAATGGATTGTTTCACAGCCTTTCAAAATCTTCCCCTGAAAAAAATCTTACACTTTTTTTTTTTTTTTTTTAATTGAGGCATACTTGAAGAACAAAAGAAGTTTCCTGCAACTGCTCTGTTTGGCTTTCCTCTACTCATTTTCATAACAACCACAGGGTTGCATGGGGTGTGTACCCACTATATCGTCTTCCTTGCACAGAAGGACGCTTACCCTTAGCTGATAGCTGAGACATTGGTTTGTACAGGTGGGTAGGAAGACAAATTCTCTTTAAGTAAACTCTCCAGAAAGTTCAGATTGAACTTCCAGGGCTTGAACTAGAAGATGGTGATAGGATTTGTCCTTTTTCTATACAGTTTCCAGAAGGACAAGATATAATTCTTTCATCAAATGGCACAAATAAAGAACTAAATTGTCATATCGTCTTCAGGTCAGTCTAGGCCAATTTCATCTTTAGGGAGCATATTCTTCACTGATGAAGAAAAAAACAGGCAAGGAAGAAGAGGAGCTGAAGTGGAAATTTACAGGAAGAGCCTAAGTGATGGCTTTGCTCCTCTGTGACTTCAGGGCTGTTTCTGTTAGTGGCAAGGGAACTTTTGCATGAAGGAAAAATGACCAGGGATGCAGATATTCTTAAAGAACAAGATAGGTGTATGGACTAGAGTGTACTCACAACCCTGTATTTTGGTGCAAGAAGAACCTGTAACTAGCCCACTTCTTTAGTTACAATGCTGGAATCTGCTGAGGTTAAGGTACATCTAGATGCATTTTCAATAGATATAGCTGTTGCATAGTTTACCACGAAACACAGCAAATTAGAGCTACTGAAGGAGTTACTGATCTCAGGCCTCAGTAGGACTGGACTATGAAAGCCCCTATCCTGATGTATATTTAACCGGAGTAGAGAATTCAAAACATTATGACTAGTGTCTTCTCAAACCCTGTGTTACCCACAGAGAGAAGCATATGCAGAAGGTGTTATTGAAATTAGTCCTAAAAAAAAGACATTACTGCTTTCAACAAGCAACAAAGAAATAACCAAGTAAAGCTAGAGGTAATGTTCTTATTAATACAAAATCCTTTTTTTTTTTTTTTTTTTTTTTCTAGGTCTGTTAAGTTTTCCAAAAACTCTTTTAGAGATGGATAGAACTGATCTGTAGCTGGCTGTATTCCAGTGGGATGTTTGTTCTGTATATCTGTGAACGTCTTGCAGCCAAGAAAGACTTGATTATTTGGAAGAGAAAAAGGAAAAATTATTTTTAAGGAACCTCCTGAAATAAATGTTATTGCTACAAAAGTTATCTTCTGACTCCCTACTGTGAACACAGCAGGGAAACATCTACCTACAGCTGCCCTGCATATAGCTTGTGTTAGCGTAACTCACCGACACCCAAAGGCATACAACATTATTTCCAAGGCTTTTTCCTTGTGCTGGCATTGTGCCATCCACGAGTTACAGCCAAAAGGAAAAATTCCTTTCAGTGACATTCATTAACATAAGCCAGAAACAAGGCAGAAAGTTATGCTTTTCCCTCTTTCATTCTTGTGAAGTTAGAGGCAGTGCCAATTTAAGCTGTGACTGATGCTCTGCAATGATGCAAGTCTATCTTACTACTTCAAATTAAGTGATGCAACCTGAGTTTACGTTAATTAACTTTCAAGGATTCAGCCAATTTAAAGCTTTTGGACAATGACCATTAGTGAAACCATTCCTACAGGTTTATTTTTCATTTACATTTGTTTGTTATCTCCATCTCATTCAAAGCAGACAGGATTGGTTTGCATCTCTCTTCTCTGGAAATTTGCTTTAGGAACCATTGTTAGAATCAGAATCCTGATCTAGGTGTATTATGAAAAATGCTGCATTCCAAGTTGGAAATTGGAGAGGAAAATGTTCATGTATAGATAAGAATTGTACTCAAACAGCTGCTTTAACCTTTTAAGGGACTGCAACCATCTTGCTAAGATGGTTAGCTAAGTGTACCAGAACACTAAGAGAACAGTAGTTTCTCTTACTGCAGACACGGAATAAACACTGCTACCTTCATTATTCATTTTCTGTTGGAAGCACTAGGAGGTCAGAACTTAATATTCCTATCTATATATATAAATTTAGCTTTCAGAAGTCCTTGTCTCCTATACACTTCCTTCTCCATCTCCAGATTTAATTTATCTTCCTGTCAAAAAAAAATAAAAAATAGAAAAATCTGAGACGGCTGATGATTACAGAACATAAACTCAGAGTGCTTATGAGGCAAGGATAAACAGGTGAGTTATCAAAGAAGGCCTCAAATTATTGAGTTCATCACACACCTAGACTGGATGTTAGATGAATATGAAACTTTGTACAACACAGTACATTAAGAAGCAGTACAAGTCATTTTGTATTTTAATATACCAAACTTCCTCATTATTTGGCATAGGAACCCCAACAACGTAGAAGAACATCGCCATAGGAAGATCAGCATGGCTTACAGAGAACATTTATTTTTGAATCAGTTATTAAAATTAAAATAATTGAATATATTCTTTACATTATTTACATATTCTCTACACACAAGGTAGAGAAGCTCATCAGAACCATGGAAGGATAAGTTTCATCACTCATTTAACACATTTAAACTTCAGATTGCTGAAAGACATGGAGAAATGTTTCTTTGATAGACAGGATTAATGCTAGTTTTGTCACAAACAGTAATCATTACTCAATTGAACTGTTTTACTAATGAAAAGTTTCTTTTACAAGAAACTTAATTAAACCAGGTGTTTTGCACAATTTTAATAAGACATCGGTGCAGTCAGTATTGGCAACGTGAGGTCTCAAGTATAGCCAGTCAGAAAAAAGTCAGCTAGTATGTTTGTAATTTATGTAAGACTTACTCAAAAAGAAAAAAAGAGAAAAAGAAAGAAAGAGGAATAGAAATAGGGTTCTTTTGATGAAATCAAAGCTGACTGCTTCTTCTTTGCACAGCTGTTCACTTTTTGTCTAGCCGCATTTAAAGACAAAAGCCAAGAAAATAAACCCTCAATAAGGATTTTACTCAGTCTCCTGGTAGTCTCTATGTCACTAAGGAGCATGAAACTGCAGACACCTTTGTTCAGTATTATACAAAAGCTTTACAAATTAGAATTGGCTCTAGATCCTCATGCCATCTCTAGCTCCCTTGATATTCTTCTCTGAAAAAAAATAATACAGAAAATTCCATTTTGTTATACCATTTTTCCATCACAGAAGGAGGTCTAATATAGTCAACTAAACCACTAAAATCCCAGAGGTGTGAGGTCCAAATGTCTTCAGTAAGGAATTTTATATCCAATTAAGAAGATATATTTTTTTTTTTCTTTCAAAACAGAATGACTTGCAAGTAGTAACGCTAATTTCTTTAAAAGTGAGCAATATATACTTTCATTTCAATTACTTAGGTAGCTCGTGCTGCCATCACTTATGGTTTAGTTTCTTTGATAATGTTGATGCTGCATTTTTGCAAGATCTAATTTATAAAAGCATCCAAACATCAAAAAAGTTAACCAAGACCCAATGAGCAACGTATTAACTGAGGATGTGGCCTCTCTTTCTCAAAGTAGAAAGAGTGACTACAGTATCACTGCACATTCCTGTATACACTCTGTCAGCTTGTTACAAACAATGCAGCTTTCTTCTTTTAACACTAAAAGTTGCCTAGAGGCCATGCAAGAACAGAAGCCACCAGAGAATATGATGCTATGGTCTGAATAATAAGTGTAGTCTGGAGCCATTGCAGAAGGCAGAGAAATGGTCGGATGCAGTCATTCCCCTCTTCCCCTCCTCCTTTTTTTTTTTTTTTTTTTTTTTTTTTTCTTCTGGGTTGCTGTTCTGGAACAAATATGCCAGGCAAAGTAGTACAAAGGAATACCAACCACTGTGCTAATACCGTTTTAGGATCTGCTTTAGATAATACAAGAGTAACAACCAAGTTACCCTGTAGGTTCTGGCAAGAAGGGAGAGCGGAAGGGTTTCAGATAGGTCTGAACTACAGCGTGTGTTGAAGTCTGTCCTAGCCATACTTTCCTGTGGTCTCTTATAATTGAAATAATCCAGAAGCAGTATGAGAAATGGAAGTAGACAATGCTTGTCAATTTCATGGAAATGCTAATTACTCTCTGGTGAGGAAATTCAAGCTAAGGTTAATTGGTACAGAGTATAAAGCAGAATTTAATTTTTGGAGGTGCAGATCACCCCACAGTTCCATCTCTTGCAGATGAAATTCTGGCGAGGACATAGTCAATCTCCAGTCTGGCTTTTCAGGTGCTTCAGCAGCTAACTGGATTTTAGTGTGTTTGATGATAGACTCCCCACAACAGAAGAATGGCAAAACACGTTTACAGGGTGCCAAATTGATGAGAAAGTCATTATTTTCGCACAATCGTCCAGGAACAAAACATTTTTTCAGTAATTTGCCACTACTTCTGTTTTCCTAACTCATGCTTTGGTTACATCTATCCCATGATCAAGCTTAGTGATTGATATGAGTGGATTGGTATCCTGTTCCCATAGAATAGGTATCTGATCTTTCAGATTTTTTTTTTTTTTTTTTTTTTTTCTCATTTCAGAATTAATGAAAGTGAAATACTTTTCCTAATAATTTCATAATTGCGTATCGGTGTTTGCTTAATTTTCCTTTGAATAAAAGTCTGTAGTTCTGTAGGATATGAATGCCAAGTATATTCCAAGCCTCAAAGAACAGATCTCAGAAAAGCAAATTTAAATAACATTAACATCAAGAAAAGTAATTCTGATTGCTATGTTCTTTATCTATCATGACTAGACAGATGAAAATCTATGATAACAATATTGCCTTTAAGGTCTTTTTTTTTTTTTTTTTTGCATGTGTGTTTTGTTTTTAACAGGCTCTGTACAAATTTTCCTCACAGAATGACTAACAGAAATATGACCCTTGTGCACCTTTTGTAGTTAATTCATTAGGTCAACTCTAACCGCTAATCCCCTTTGGCAGGCTATTTCTGTTAGTGATAAGGAGCAATTGACCTTAAAACCATATATGTTCCAGAACAGCAACCCAGAGGAGGAGGAAGAAGAAGAAAAGAAAAAAAAAGAAAGAAAAAAAGAAAAAAGAAAAAAAAAAAAAAAGCGCCAGATGGATGAACTTATTCCACAAGGTCTCTTGGCTCCACCCACATTGTTATGTGAAATCTGCCAGGTGTGGATCATTTGACCTTTGCTATATAGGAAGCATGGGTGGGGGGGGGTGGGGTGGCATGGTGTGGTGTTTGAGGCTCAGGTTATTGCTGCTTTTCTATCATGGCAAAATGGACTTGGTGTTCCACTGTTAGCTGCTTTTTCTTTATGTTTTCTGCCATCTCTGTGAAAATGGTTTTAGAGACTCTATGAGCTAGGTAATGTTGATGGTACCTTCTCAGTACAGTAAAACTCAGGTGGTACTACTTCACTGCAAAGCAGGTTGGAAGTGACTCAAGTTCAGAAACTAGCAGGTAAGTGTTCCTGGGTTCTACAGTTGTTTAATGTTGAGGAGTTTGAGTACTGCCTTCAGCTGGTCTGTTTTCAGTGAAATTACTTACATTGATTGTAAGCTCCTTTCCCAGCTCTTAAATAAATAAAATAAAACAAGGAAACAAAAAAAAAAATTCTCAGAAGTTCAGGTGCCTACAGTTAAGCCTGACTTTGAAGATTGTTCTTAAGTATTTGTTAAGATTCAACAACAGACTGTGTTAAAAAAAAAAGGTGCCTTAATGTGAATTCAAATTTTGCCTTGTGGTAAGTAGAAACAGATTTGGATAGATACTGGTGGCTTTGTCATTACTTTCACTAAGTAGAAATTGTAAGAATGCACTGTTCATAAAAAAAAAAAAAAATGCTGTTTTCACAATATGCAAGTCAAAAGCATTTATATTACTAGAAGTTAGAGTTTCAAGATCACTTTAAAGGAAGAAATTATTGTTGGACATCTTCCCCTTACACCTTCTTATATTGGCTCCCTTAAGAAAAAGCCTGAGAGGTGTAATTAGAGTTTCTAAGGTGAGGTCAGGGGAATGTATTTTTTCCCACTTGTTCATTCTCCCTTTCTTTTTCTCCAGGCGAGTTATGGTAGATTTCCAGAACTTTGAATATCCTTGGATATTCAGACCAGTATGTTTTTATTGTTATGTCTCCTGAATGCACTTCAGGTTTTGTCTAAGGTTAAATCAATTCTTAAGTGTGTCATGCAGAGATATGTCCTGAGGCAGGATAGTTATGTGTGGCAGGAAGAGTGGGGTGATACTGGTATGCATCTAGTGCAGTGGGCACCTCCAGTGCTCTGGAAATTCAATCGGAATTGGAGCACCAGGCTACAGCCTCTGAAGGAATCTCCTGTCAGCAGTGAAGGAAAGGTATCCCTTCAAGGAAGAACTTGTAGGTCTACTAGGCAAGTGGACCACTATGGAGAAGGGAATCCAGTACATGAGGAAATTATCTATATGGGAGGCGATTTATAGGGACCTAGACAATGAACAAATATTCTCAGATCCAGGTGAAGTCAAGTGTATGTGACCCACGTGGCAGAAGTCTATACAGAGTGCACCATCATCATATGCCAGCTCATTGTCAGTATTGAGACCATGAGGAACCCAGCGTGGATGAACTGGCTAAAAAACTCTGGCACTACAAAGAAAGTCTCTGTCTGGATCTGTCCCAGATTTTTTTTTTTTTTTTTGGGGTGGACATTTTCTAGAAAATTCCTCGTATTTGGGAAGACTTGTAAAAATGCAGTGAGAAATGAATATTTACTGATAAGTTTATTGAAAGAAATATTTTCAATGTAGTTTCAGCATATAGGCCATGTATGTGACAATGTAATCTGGGCGTACCGAAAACTGATGTGCTGAAAGAGTCATGTATGTGTCTGAAACAAACAGTATAGAAAGCCTTCATGCCACCCTTCTCTTTTCCATTTCTTCTTTCCTGATGCCTGCTAGAGTTATGACACTACTGCTTTGCCCTGCCAGGTAGCAGTCATTCCTCCTCTGTGTTGGTGACCATGCCCATTCAAACAGAGCTCTGTGTGCTCCAGTGTAATAAATGATGACAGTTTTTTCAAAAGGAATGAGGGCCTGGAGGATGGGCTTGTCTATAGCATCTGACTGTTAAGCCTTTTGGCTTATTTACTCAGGACATTTTTCTCCCACCTACATATCTATCAGAGGGCTGAGTCATTCACACATGTATTTCCATATATTTTAGGTAAACAGTTTTATTAAGTTCAGTATTGCAAGGCAGATATCTAAGTTTTCAAACTGCTTTCAAATGTGGGCTTGCAGACCTTAATAACTATTTGAATATGCTTTGTGACATCTATCTGTATAGCTTGTACTAGGATAAGGCTCCTCCACTGTCTGGGGCTTCCGGCTGTTACTGCAAGTATCACCAGAGGGTAGAGAACATTGATGTCTCCTGCTCTGTCATAATGGAATAGAGGAAAACCTCACTGCTCTACCAGCTCAGAGACTGCCTGGAATATCATATTTCTGGGAAATGAAAATGGCTAATTATGCATCTGTCAAGGACATATGTTCCTAACAAATGTTTTTCTTCTCAGTGTAGCTGTCAAGAAACATGTCTGGATATGACTCGAGGAGGTGCTGAGTACTTTCTTCAAAGTCTGAAGTATCTCTGTGAAATATTGAGGATAATAGTGTTGCCAGGTCTCAAAGATAATACAGAATGAAGTCATGACAGCTGGTCTCTTCCTTCAAAGACACTCAGAAAACATACTGGGGTTCAGGTAGCAGAGGACTAAGCTGCAAGTTTGTCATCTCTCTCTAGAACAGGGAGCTTCACCCTGGTGACACTGTTAGGTACACATAGCACTTAACTTATCTCAGTGACAGTATTTCTGCATGTCTGTTTGAAATCTGAAGTTGCTACAGTTTGGTTTGTTGTACAGAACTATGAGAGGGAGCTGAAAAGCATTGCAAATATTTACTACAGGCTTTACCAGCAATTAAACTTTATATTAGGCCCTCTTTTCTGAGTAGCATCAGATTATAAAGGGCCTAAAGGTCCATTCTTCTCCTGCAAGAGAAATAACTGATACAGTATGGGTATTTCAGCACCGTTTATTTTATGCATTTATGGGATAGGACTTAGAGGTTAAGAAACCAGATGGAGGGATTTTTTTATTTGTTTATTTATTTATTTTTTTCAGAAATGTTATCCTCCTTTGCAATGCCTGCCTCACAGGGAGTCTTTAACTCTCAGGAGTTAAATTCTTATTACAGACATGAAAGCAGAAAGCAAACTTCCCTGCATGCAATGGCTTTCCTAAAAGCCTGGCATTCCAAACTACAAACAGTGAAGCATTTCTTCAAGGGCTGAAATCATGTCTACATACCATAGGAAGAAAACTTTCTGAAATTTTGTGTTACATTTAATAATACCATTAAGTGAATCTAGCAGTACAAGAATTGCATTCAATTTTTTTTAATACCTTTGTCTTTGTATTAGTAAATGTAGTTATTTTTAATCAGAAGTTAGCTGCGTGCCAGAGGTGTTATGGGGAAAGTGTATGGTTTCTTGAGTGAAGTAAATTTATTTTCATAATTTTTGAGAACACAACAGCAAATCTCCATTACGATGGCTGATTAGGACGAGGAAGGGAGCAAAACCTGGAGGAAATAATATTTCTATGACAATTTGATTATCTGAGACCAAAAGCATGGGCATTTGACAACACTATGGCCACATTAGCCAAAAACAGTGTAGCTGTAAAGAAAAACTTGTTGCACTCCCTGTCTTGAGCTACAATGAGCAAACCTGTGCAAAGCACCATCACAAGTACTTCTGTGGTGGGGAGAGGTGCTCTGTTGCCCTAGCATCCCCACTGTTTGGGCACAACCTGATGCCAATGCCTAAATGTCTGTACCCCATATGCAGAGCTGGCCACTGTCCTAGTGGACACTAAGCCCATGAAATTTTGCTCCATGGAATCTTGTTACAGAAGACGCAGTGTTGCTATTTGTGACATTCAGAGCTTTAAAACTAAGATTATATAGGGTAGCAGAGGTTTTGTTCTCACCAAAAATAATCATTGTGGTTTTTTTCATGTCATCTGTCAGCTTAATTCATCCCTCTTCACCACATAAATATATTTATCAAAAGACAGATTGCCCATTTACTTTATTTAGAGTTATTCCCAGCTATCAGTGACAGCAAACCCAGATTATTTTTTGCCTAATGAAATTACAGCTGCTGCCTGAGGCATTAACATACAGATGGCTTGAATGTTCAGAAATGAAATGACACATCAGCTGCTGAGAGATCCCATTATATATATACTTAGAAAAAAAAAAGTCATGCAGTAAGAGAGGAATATTATTTGTGATTTCTGCTATAGTTTCTTGTCTTGGAGACAGACTTGATAGAATTTTGTTCTAAGATATTGTCTAGAAAAGCAGATCTGTTCTATGTGGTTTATTTGTAATGAGGAATGTATATCCCTATAAAGATTATTTTGGAAAGTGCTGCATAACTTCACTGCTCTCAGCCTTCAAATATGGAAATAACAATACACTCCTGATTCTTTGCATAAATCACAAAAAAAAAAAAAAAAAAAGGAAGTGAAAATGCTCCCTTACTTGTTTTGTGTCTGTGTTAGCTTGTGAAAGTAGAAAGTGCTTAATTTCACCATACTGTGTACTGGACCTGATTCTGCAGCCAGAATGACTACACTCATGCTTTCAACAGTGTGAAAAAATAAATTTGCTCTCAGAACAGCACTAATACTTTTTGTTTCCAGGTCCAACAAATATTTTTTTTTATTTTTTCTTTGCATGCTTGTGTAGAGACCCAAAAGAAGGCACTTATGCTGGGGACTGATGATGTGCTTTGTCCAGAGAGCAGATGAAGAGAAGGTTGTACAGCAGTGTTAGCACAGCTTGTTCATAGGGGTTGCATGCAGTTCTTCCCTGTTATAACTTCAGGGATGTTTTCCATGCTGTGCACCACAGAGCTCTTTGTCTTCTTTGGCTCTTCAAATCATGTATGTGCCTGGGCTCATTACTGACATACGGAAATGCATAATTTCCTACTGTGGGGCCACATCCTATAGCAGAGGCTAAGTCTTCCAAATTTTAATGGCATGTCATATATACATTTTGAATGACTTTAAAATCAATGTCTTTGCGATCTGAACACTCCTGACAGAACAGTCAGTCAAAAAGAATCCTCAGTAAATAATACAGAAATTCTTCATACTTACCTGTTCCTATCCTCTGCCTGTCTCTCCAACATCTGCTTCTGCATATAATAATATCCAGTTATAGTACTACCTCAACTGAAATATTTTTATGGGAAAATACAAGTTTTGGTGCAGCAGTGAAATGAAAACCACAAGTGCACTTCAAAGAAAGCTGCTTTTTGCTTTGTATACAATGCATATCTGCTGGGGGCCTAGTACATTTAATGACTTAAGTTTTATAGTCTGGCATTAGAATGACCTGTTTAGAAAGCAAACATTCAGTTGTCCCCAAAGTTACATGGGAATTATCTCAAAGACTATTGAACACCCTAGAGTTCAACAGAAAACTGTCTGGATATGGTCCTGGATATCCTGCTTTAGATATCCCTGCCTGAGTAGGGAGGTTGGACCAGATGCCCTCCAGAGGTCCCTTCCAACCTCAACTGCTCTGTGATTCTGTGAAGATACATATTGCCTGGAGGAAAAAAAAAAAAAAAAAAAAAAAAGAATAAATATCTATTTGCTGCTTACCTTTTTTTAAAGTTTTGTTTGAAATATTTGTACTGTTATGTTCAAGGACAAAATCATTAAGTATTTTGTAAACTCACAAGAACAGATTTCAAAATGATGGGAAACAAGAAAAAAGGTTTTATTTGACCAGAATTTTTTTGTGAATTAAAAGTTTCAGTCTGAATTTAGCATTTTATTCAGAAGCATCCTGTTCTTGTGTAAACGGCTAAGACTGTGTACACACAGGCTTTCCTGAAAGTGATGTTTATTTGCTGATGCCAAGATGTCCCTCAGACAAATAGCTAACCCAGACTTACAGAAAGGGGATGCAAAACTTGCTCCTGCTCTCAGGGACCAGCAGCTGGCCCACATGTGTTCCAGCCGCAGAGAGTTTCAGGCCTGAGAGAAGCTGAGAGGTAGCCCAGCCTTCCCACACTGCAAAGGCCGTGGACGTCTTCAAAATCCCTCTGAGAGTGACTTTGTTTAGCAATTACAGAGTTTAAAATTTGTGGTTTTGTTTGGATCTAACATGTCCATGAGGCAACTGAATCTGGAGTGTCAGTACAGAGTCAGGCCATCCTATGAAAGCCCTGTTTTCAATGGTTTTTAGCACAAAAGCAAGAAGCCATTTCTTGAGTGGTGACAAAACAAGAAGCATTGAAGGAAATCAGGACACACAGAGCTGAGATAAGGTGATTTTGAGGACTCTGTTTTCAAGGCATAAAAATAGGTCTGCAGCTATTTCCTCCAGCTCCAGGAAACAGTCAGCAGCCCTTGAGGAGGTCAGGCCTATAAGCTATGGTGCTGTGTCTTGCACAAACAGTAAGAGAAAGCTAAAAATAGTTATGTCAGATTTTTTTTTCTCCTTCTCTCTCTCTTATTTATAAGCAAAATAAAATAAATCTCTGTGCCACTCTTGCGGTAAACTGGGTAGTTACACAAAAATTTTAAGGCACAGAGATGCTGGGGCTGGAGGTGCTAAAATACATTTTGTTGAGAGCCTACTGTCAGAAGTGTCATCTACAAAAGTGCAATGGTGACAGGGATGATCAAACCTGGGAATTCATTTGCTTCTGCTTTGAGAAAATTCTTGCAAGTTTTAGAGCTGTAAATGTGAAGGGAAGTTTAGTAAGACTGCCTTTTCAAAAATCACATACCTTCCTGCAATCTTTTCTCTGTATCACAACATTCTGCAGTTATTTTTAATCTTGACACAACTGTCTAACCGCAGTCTCAAACATAGTGACTTAACACAGGACAAGAACTGCCTTTATTTCCTATATTTCCCTAGATCAAACTTACTGAATTGAGCTATTATTTGTCTACAGCAGGGTGCTTTAAGTAGAGCTCCAAAACCACTTAAGGCAATAACATTGAACAGAAGCCATTGAAAAAAAAAAAAAAAAAAGAGGTTATGGATTTTCTTATCTTCATGGCATTGCACAGCCATTACAAAAACTCTGTCACTGGTGGCAGTGCAGGAGAAGGAACCTCAGTCATGTGAAGATTTTCAATGCAGTCACTTTTCAGCTGCAACGAGGACCTTGGAAAACAGCTCCCCTGTGTATTGAAGAATTGAAGATGGATGTCACAAATAAGCTTACCAGGGTCTCAACTGCCAAACCTAGAATTGTCTTGCTGATAACTCCAATAAAAACTCTTTACCATATTTGAATGTGTTGCCCTATAATCCAAAGAACTGAACAGTTCTCTCTACAAATATTCATTTTCATAGAAATGTAATATATTTATCTTCATGCAGTTATTTTATATATAATACTTGCTGCTTTCAGTCCTCAGAGATCACTCAAAACCAATCCAACCAAATCAAACAAGAAAAAAACAAAGTACAATAATGCACCTGAAAAATCTAAACCATTGTTATAACAGAAAAAAAAAACCTTTCTGATTTTTTTATTGTTTACACTTTATGCTCACAATGTTTATTCAACAATACAATGTATGCTACTGATAATCATTATGCATGTTTTCAATTTTTTTTTTTTTTTTTTTTTTTAAAGAGAGTGGAAAAAGGGGACAAAAACAAAAACAACAACAAAAAATGGGATGGTAACTATCTTCCACCACATTGGCAATAATTAATTTTAATTTTCTATATGTTGTATTCCATTTGGATGCTTGCATACAGAAAGCTGAAGCAGACTTGTTCCTTTCTCTCACAACTATTCATTTATAGACTTCAACTTTTCTCTGGCCCTTTTACAAATTTCTGACTACTCTGCTTCTTCTCCTGTTTTAACGTTTTTTACCTTTTACACACTTACTGAAATGATCTAAGATGTGTTCGAGGTCTGTCTGATCTACTACTTACACATCTTTCAAGCAAGGGGAACTCTGTTTTCTGGGATCAATTCCTCTCCTAGCTGATGTTTTGCCACTCCGTCCATATCCAACACTTATCCTACCCCGTTCCAGCTACATGCAATTTTCCTTTGGCTGCTGCACACCATTCCATTTTTTTTTGCTACACGCCACCCACTTCACGTTTCCTCTGGCTGCAAAGCCAGGTATAGTGATCTTTGTGAGATCTACTTAATTACTAAAAACCTATTCAGTCCAGCAGTAAATGTAATATGCATTCCAGAAGACCTATGGACAAGTTTTCTTTGGCATTCACAGCAATGAGGTAAGAGAATAAAATGAGTTTGTGGTCACATAACCAGACCACCAGCAGAGTTATGAGAAAGCTAGACCCATTTAATAAGGAAAAATGTAAAAATCTTACATGAGAGTTATAATTCTGGTCTTTTATGTACCACAAGCCTTAATTATGCAAACTATATGTATAAACTATGACTTTTCTTAGCTTTATTCCTGAATTTTAATACCACTGTTTGAAATAAAAAGTTGAATTTGCTTGAGATTGTTTTTTGTAACGAAGGTACATTTTGAGCATTCTCTCCAAAAGACCTGCAGTTCAGAGTGTTTAATCATCATGGCCTCCTTAAAGTTAAAAATTGGTCCATGTTAATTCTGTGAAGTTCTATATATATTTAAGGTTGATTTCTGAATAAGCAGAACTCTAGAGCTTAGACAAATCCTTGTCTAAGTGGAGAAGTTCGATCACTAGCCTTTATCTGAAACAAATAAATCCTGATCATTGATTTCATATTTGATTTTTATAATGATTTTATGTTAGGGTAGACTGTTTTTTATGCTGGTTGAAGCTGATTTCTTATGATGAAGGAGCCATATGCTATTTTTCAGCTAGGTAGTGAGGTATTACCCATGATGGAATAAAACTTATGCTCTGGGGACTTGCCCAGATCATGAATTTGATAAAAAGAGATTTCTACCACAGTCTCTGGGATTTGATGGCCTCAGCAAGGCTATGTCTAGATTTAAATAATTCAGTGACATATTAGAAAACTTAAACTATCTTCTAACAAGTTTGTATGCCTGTGTGGCAGAGTACCATATCTTACTCTATAAAGAGCAACCAGACTGTGATTCAGAACTATCGCTGAATAAACGTGATGTGATGCCTGAACTAATTAGTCTCAAGACTGGGATGTCTGGCAGTGGTAGATCTGTCTTCACTTCCACTGAAGGTGTAAAATTTTGGCCATCTGCTCTCTAGCAAAATCATGGACCTGAGTTCTTCAAGAGCATATATGTATTATATATATATTCCTATATAGCTCTTGTAGAATAATATAGATTTATATATTTGTAAGATATAAATATATATTATATATATTATATGTATACATATATAATAAATCTGAAAAACCTTTGCTAGGGTAGATTTGGTACCTGAAGTGGTGGAACTGTGGGTCCTGGAGTAAAACTGGAGTGGAAAACTGACTATTCTAGACAGAAGGAAACTCCCACAAAGATGCATACAAAAAACAACAACAACAACAACAACAACAACAACAACAACCAAAAAACGGGAAGGGGGGGGGAATGTCTTGCAATATGATTGCTGTTATGTTGCCTTTCATGTTTACCCATTTCCTATGCAGTGGCCATGGTGTTACTATGTTGTCAGTCTTTAATCCAATAATTCAGTGATTTGTATACTAGTGTGAAAGTGAGATAACTGAATTTATTTCCTTCTATTGCTTGCTGAATCATGAAACTTTGCAATCTTCCAAGCAAACACAATAAACTTGATGATAATTTTAACAGTGGGAATAAATGCAGGGGATGGGACAGAGAAGGACTGGAAGGAATATGTCTCTCATTAAGGTTGTTTTAATTAAATATTTGTTGTCTCTTGAAAGTGACCACTAGAATGATGCTTGATGCCACAAAACTCAGAGAATGTGGAAATGTGGATTTCAAACTCTGTGTCAAAATCATTTAGGTAGTTCTACGAAATGGCACAGCTTCAAGAGCAGGGACTGTGAAAACGTCATATAAAGATGAGTGCTATTCAGGATGCTACAGTATTTGCTTGGAAGGTATGCTTTTCTGGCAGAGTTGTGAGAGAAGCAGTATCGGTGAGTGATTTAGGCCTTTGGCTGTTGGATAAAAGACTGTTATTTTCAAAGCCAGCTTTAGATACATGCTATTTGTATGTCTAAGTACTAGGGAACTCAGCAGAAGCACTGGCAGTGGCAGCATAGGTTTCCACCAGAAGTGTAGTGTTAAGTCTTGTGTTTCAGCAATGTTCTGCACTGGTGTCATAGATCTGTAATGGAAATGGCTAATAGACTGCATGTGTGTAGGCTAAATCAGGCTCAAATTCACAAACACTTTCTGGAATGGTCCAGACCTCCTATGTGAACTTATGATATCCTGCCACGTGCTGAGATGATTTGCTAAAGTTGTCCCAGCCCAGACTCCTCTGGTGGAGTCTGTTTAGAGTACATTTCCAAGACCAAACCCTACAGACAAGACAAATGTGACACAGAACTGGACAGGTCCAGTAAAAGCACTCATGTCTGGGGAACTTTATGAGCAGAAATACAGATATGTGCAGACTTTTAGTGCCTCTCAGGCAAGTCTGCTACTAAGAGTGAGTTTTGAGCTTTTGAATGTTGGATATAGGGAGGCCTCAGGTCCAGCTGCAGGTAGTACTGGTGAAATATTTTAGCAACAATTTAACAGAGCTCTATGGAAGGGGAAGATGGTTTTATTTAATATCAAATCTGAAGTAAAACTGATTTGGCCCATTCATACTCACACCTTTATTCCCACATGAACACAAAAAGTGTATGTGAATACAGGTGGTTTTTTCAGCAAGCAAACACCTGGATGTCTGTATCCAGATGGTACATTTAGGACTCTTTGTGAGGATGTGGGATAAAGGATGCGTTGCTGAGTCCTCCTTACATCTGTTAGGATCCCCTTGGGTTGGCAGCCATCTCTTTCTTTAGGCTATGATCTTCCTTTGTCTGTAGGGGCCTCACCATCGCATCCCACCTCTGTCATCAGGACTTGTTCACTGTACTTGGTCCTCTGACCTGGGTGTCCTGAAAAGCTGCAAGCAGACTCCAATGCTCTTGGTGACCTACTTATCTAGGTGCCATCATAGCATGTTGTTTACATAAGATTTCTCCTCTGTCTTTTCCCTCTTGTCCTTTACATAAATTGGATTTTTTAGAGTAACTTGGTACATTCAACAACATGACTGGGAACTTAATGAAGCCCCAGCTTCATGAAAGGGAAAACATGGATTTTTTCCAAATGACATTCTGAAGTAAAATTTCATGTGTCTTACTCATGTAAATTAATTGCTGTTTGCAAACCAGATAACAGCTAAAAGCTAAGGAACTTGTTTAATCTGTTTTTTCTTGAAGTAAGTTTATAAAACATGGTGCTAATAGGAGGTGAAAAAGTGAAATCCTAAGGAACTGTTGTTTAAAAACTACATTCTCATCATGACTAATACTTAGTTTCAATGGCAGAAAAATTCATTAATCAAGAAAATTTATGTTTATCCAACGACTGTCTCTTTCCTGTTTTTCTGTGCTTCAGGCCAAGGAACTAACATTTATTTAGAAAATAGACCTTGCTTCCTCAAGTTGTCCCTGCAAGACAGTCTCTGGAAGAGTTAGTGTTTTGCATACTTCAAGTGTTTCTGAAATCTTTAATCATTTCCTTACATTTCTGTCCCTGTATATGATCTGTGCTTATACCACTCTTATTTACATTAGCCAGATAATAGATTATTTTTTGGGGGGGTCCATTCAGTTATGCAGCTTTGAGCAATTTATACTGTATGACATTATAGAATGACCCTAGGAAACATCATGGAAATT
This sequence comes from Nettapus auritus, assembly GCA_011076525.1. NCBI lineage: Eukaryota > Metazoa > Chordata > Aves > Anseriformes > Anatidae > Nettapus > Nettapus auritus. Next base: position 31,214,073 of record CM021766.1, on the reverse strand, counting down.
ATTACTCTAAATCGTACTAGCATTGATCTTCTCTTTCAAAGATTAACAATTTCATCAAAGTTCACAAAGCTAAATATGGCTGTAGGCATTATCTGTTGGAATAAAATTTGCCAAATTCTTAATTTCTAGAGCTTGCATTTCCTTTTCCATTTTATTTTTCTTCTTGACATTACAGCTGTGTCCTCAACAGGTGTAAATTTAATTCTTTCTATAAGGTCAGAGTTAGACTGATTTAGATCATCTGAGCCAATTCCTCACATTGTGCACACTTTGTGCTTCCAGCTGTGTATTCCTTAAGCAATGGCCTCTAACAGCTCCCTAAAAGCAATTTAACTTTTGTGGCTTTCCTCATATCAGATTCTTTGTGGTGGAATGTCACTAGCATAATTTAGAAAAAAAAAAAAAATGAGACCTCCCGTCTAGAAGAAACACCTTTGTGCCATGTTTCAAGCAGAAACATGTACCTCAAACTTTGTTTTCATCTTATAAACATGGGGTCTATCAACAGTCTTGGTTTCAAACAGACTGTGGTACTATGGTCAGTAACATTAAGTTTTACTTTTACTTTTTTTGGATTACTTGGTAGTACAAATCTGATAGAGACAGAGATGCTTTGTGAACATATCAGACTGAATCATGCAAATTCCAGGCTCTCTGCTTGCTCTCCTGGCAAACTGTGGGGTGCTCACTCTGTTGTAAAATGGCACTGTTTTTGGATGGCTTGCCTATGACTTGCCTTTGTGGTTTGAACTTCAGCCACTATCCTGCACAGAGTTATAGATAAAATGCATATCATTCACAGGATAACATGTTATCTACACATCAAAATAAAATCACTTGGATATAAGTTTTAAGGTGTATTGGGGCATGGAAACTAAGAGTGCTCATCATTATGAAACATGTACAGAAGAATCAATTTTATGCATGCCTTACCAGGTGGTCAGCTGCTGAATATTTGACAATTCTGTATTCCTCTTAGTCTAGTACATAAGACTACAAGAAGAGGCTGGTGCAAGGCATGCAAAGAAAACATATAGTTTTCAGGATAGGAAAGAAGAATTAATGGAGATCTGTCCAAAACTCAGTGAAGGAAGCAGCCAATGTAGTGTGAATTGAGAAGATAGTTTCTGAGGCTGAAAACCCAAACTACTATTAATTTGTTGACCATCTTTTTGTGGTTAGAAAGTTAGCCAGAAGGGTATTTGAAAAGATGAAATCTACCTTTGAGGAAATATATTATCCCTTTCTACCTGTGTTTGGTGAACATGCAAGAAACCGCAACAGACTACCTTTGTGTGATGTTACCATTGATAGGACAGATATTTTTTCCTCTGCCAAAGTCTTCCTTGTTTCTAGATCAGATAGGATTGGGTATCAGTCTTTTGAGCATATATTGTGCTTTGTAACCACTGGTATGTTATCTGATGGGAGTGCCAAGGTGATGGTGTTCCAGTCTGGGGCTCGTACAGGCAAGCAGAGCCAGCCAAGTCAGCAGCCAGTGGTAGAATGGATGAATAACCAGGCTCAGAGCTATTTCCAGAGAGAGATCTCTTCACCCCACCTCTCCTCTCCATGTAAAGATAGCAGCAATATGGTATAGGTCTGCACATATAAATTAAACCTCCAGTCCCCTGTACTGGGCATTTGAACTAGTTGCATCCTTTGGTTTTCCTGTGGCATCTTCCCAATAAGTCCTTATCTTCCTTTTCTTTCTCAGAGGAGGTGAGTCACTCTTGAACAGCTGATTCTCCAAAGATTTGCCATTGCATTTTGGGTTTTCAGATTTGCTTCACATTCCTCCTAGCAAGAAGAGGATTTCAGGCTGGTCCGGCTTCTGTTGACAAAAGAAATCATAAAGCGGTTGTTACTAGAGCAGGTTAAAAGCATTGTGGTGGTTTTACTTGGCTGGGCATCCAAGCTCCACCACAACCACTCTCTCACTCCCCACCTCCTCAAAGAGGAGGGGGGAGAAAAGTTAACACAAAGAGCTCAAGGTTTGAGATGAGAATGATTTAATTAAAGGAAAAGGGAATGGGGAGAAAAAGTGACAAAAGAAACAACAAGGCTGCGCGGAAGCACAGAGAGAAAGGAAAAAAGTTATTCTCTACTTCTCATCAACAAGCAATGTTCGGCCACGTCCTGGGAAGCAGGGCCTCAAAACGTGTACGGGTTGTTCAGGAGGACTGCCTCCCCCATGAGAGCCCCCTTTATTGCTGAGTGTGACATCAGGTGTTATGGAATATCCCTTTGGTCGGTTTAGGTCAGCTGCTCTGGTGATGTCCCCTGCCCATCAATTGCCCACCCGCAGCCTGCTGGCTCCTAAGGGCTTGGAGGGAGTCCTGATGCTGTGCCAGCACTATGCAGCAATAGACACAACACTGGAGTGATACCAGTGCTGTTCCAGCTACGAGTGCAGCACTGTGTGGGCTGCTGCAGGGAAAGGTGACTCCATCCCAAACAGACCCAACACAAGCATATATCCACATATTTATGGCCAAGGGATCACTGATTTTTTTCAATACTGCTGTACAGTTTTGTGTGTGATATATATCTAGAATATATATCTATATGTCTATATGCATATATATATATCATGGACTATAATATTTCTGTCTTTGTCAAACTCTTCATTTTAAATTCCACAGCAATACATAATAATGAGAGAGAAACCAGTGCTGGAGAATTTTCTGATGGATATAATTTTGTTGTAATTTAAGGAATGCAGAAAATTAATCGTTTGTTTATTTTATGTGTAATATTTCAGGAATAATCAAAATCCATAATTAATTTTGTCACCTTGCCAACATTCTCATTCCTTGGAGTATTATGTGGGGAACAGTTGCTTCTGAATAGCTTACCCTTATAATATCCCAGCCTTACACAATATGTTTTTTTCTGTGTTTGTGAACCATCTAAACCTCAATTACAGAGCCTTACAGCCTGGTTTAATGGCCCACAAGGTATGGCTTACCATAACTCTTGAAGGTAAATTGAATTCTAGTATTTTTATTGGTGTCATTCTTCATCTCTTTCAATCCACCATTTTATAGGCTCTTAAGAGTAATTTTAAAATTAAACTTTTTCACCCCAAATCTCTGCAATTGAACCTTGAAAAAAGAAAGTTTGGTGACTGGTCGTCAATTCAAGATAGCTTAAATGATTCAAAAATATTTTCACAAATCCAAGGAATTACTATATTGGGTTTGTTTGGATTTTTCTGATATCTTATAATTCCTGTTTATGACTAACTGTATGGCTGCTGATGTGTTCACTGAAAACACCACCAAGACCCAAAGTTTAGTCAATATTACTAGAAATGCACTAAGTGCATTATGGATATGAATAATATGGAGCATAGATAATTTCCTTCATCTATTGCTCCAAGAGTTATTGATGTTCTTCAATATCATCAAGTCAGAAATGGGATGAAGTCCTTGTTTTTTTACAATACAAGCAACACTGAATTTTCAAATGCATGCTTCTTCCCTGCTGAAATAACTTCAGTAGAGCAAGCTCAGAGAGTAGAGATCATGAATAACTTGGAGGCTAAGTTTTGTAATAAGTTATTTTGAAAATACTTTAAAAACCCACATACAGAGAACTCTAGATTAGTCAGCTAACAATTAATAGTCTGAAGAACTATCAAAGTGTGTTGGGTAAGTTATTCATGGCTTTGAGTATAAAAATGGAAAATGCTGTCTTGTGGTAACATAACTATAATCAGCTGCCTTGGCTTGTCAAAAAAGAATGCCTCTAATCTCTATGTCTCTCTGCCTATAGTCTAACTTTTTTTTTTTTTTTTTTTTTTTTTTTTTTTTTTTTTTTTTTTTTTTCAAGAGAAATGGGCCTGGCATAAACTGGATCATTAGCAGACTTCGTATTTAGTTTAAGGAAGGTCAAAGACTTCTACAGTTGAAATATATCTTGTCCTGGTTGGAAAGGAAGGAAATGCCTTTAGCCTTTTGCTATATAACTTTCTGACTCTCTCCAGTTTGAAAAAGCATAACCTTAAGGGAGCTGATTAAATGTGTCGGACTGTTTCTAATTGATTTGACTCTTTCTTGTGGCTCTACAAAGACAAGCTCTGAACCTTTTCACTCAAGATGATAGCTTCTTCTGTGGGAGAAAAACAAGCATGCTTGTTTGCTAGAAACTAGAAACCAAATTGCCATCAGATTTCAGAATCATTTGCTTGCTTTTCAAAATCGTATCCATAGTCCTTTTCCCAGAGTTTGTCAAAGTCCCAGACCTTAAAAAACAATATAAATCCTTTAACTGCTATAAGGAAGAGTAGTCTTATAAAACAGGGAAGTGTTTCATGACATTTGATTTAATTGCTATATTTAAATCAGGGGATTTTTTTCATCTTGCTTCAGATGTCCAGAAGTTAGATAGGTAGCCTGAGACACATTTAGGTGTCCTCCAGTAGTCAGTTGCAGAAAGAGGCAACTTCGAAGGAAGATATCACTTCGGGAATCATTGGCTTCTAGATCCTATTTTAAGATGATATGAATATGAAGCCTTTGGGAGTAAAGGGTTCTTCGTTGATTAGATCAGTGACTTTAGCTAAATTAAAGTGAATTTTTAAATAGTGAAGATTAGATGGAATGAATCCCATTCTCCATAGCAGGTTTTGAAGACAGAAACTCTGCAAGAATTATTTTACATGAAGTAAATGTTAAGGGAATTATAATCCTAGAGCACCATAGATTATATTATTGTTCTTATGGAGTGTTTGCTTTTGTGTCCCTGTCCTTGCCATCACTTTTGTTAAACCTTTTAGGTTTTAACTTCTGTTTTCTAAAATGGAAATATCAGAATATGTAAAAATAACTTCTGATAATTTCATTTACTGTACTATTCAAGGAATCCTGTATTGCAGATGTGCTCTTCCATGACAGAGGGATGTAAAAACAAAATAAGATTACATGGCACCCTAGAATTTCAAAGTATTGATGAGAAAAAACAGAACTATTTTAAACACTTACTTCAAATACTTAAAGGTTAGTTATACATTTAGATTGGGTGTTTTATAATCATATTTAAGGGTTGGATGCTTCCTATCATTTCTTGCCAATGATGCATAATTCCCTGTCTTCTGTGTTGAGGACAAGCTATGCAGACAGGCATGGCAAGTCTACTGCACTTTTGACCTGCTGGTTGCCATTGTTTCCTGTCTACCTGCATTAATTTTGGTTCATTTGCACATCTTCATGTACAATAAAATAAATATGATCTCACAGCATACCTTCTGGCTGCTACTAAATGGAATAATTAACAAACATTTCTCCTTGATTCCTGTATATAGCTTTTACATGCAGGAGATTTTTAATATTTTTAAAAAAAAAAAAAAAAAAAAAAAAAAAAAAGAGTAACTCCACACGTCTCTCTGTTCTAGGCCATTTGGCTTTCAGACTCAGGCTGGCCTCTCTTGGGAAGCTCTGATGTCTTCCAGTGGAAGGCAGAAGGAAATGAAAACAACCCTATGGAAAAAGAAGAGAGGAATATTTTTTCTTCCTTGCTGGATTATATTCCCTTAGGGCTCAGCAGAAGTCTCTGCTGCATACTGAATGTGCAATAGATGGTTCTGTTATTGCTAATTCTGTGGTAATAACCCAGCAAGATAAAAAAGCTAATAGCTGGCCATGTGTTTAGAATAGTCTTCCAAAAACACATTTTAAAAATAAATGTATTCCAGAAGATAGACTGGAAAGAGACATTTTTTTTATATCCTAATTGAAAAAAAAAATAATAAATTGATGTGAGTCTTTCCGCTGAATTTAGTTAGAGCAGACTTCTAAAGCCATTCCTGAGAAACACACAGGGAATGTCTAACATTAGTTCAGAAGCAGATTTGCGGCAAATGCAGATATCTATGGAGTATCTGTTTTTTCACAAGTGTGACAGAACTTAATGAACAGCTACTGAATAATAAATACCTAAAATATTTTATTTGTGAACTTAATTACATATGAATTTAGTTAAAGGTTTGCTGGATATTCTACCTAAAATTTCAGTATTGGCAGGTTCTTTTGCTGCATGTGTGTCCCCCAAAATATCAGTGGTACCATCTTCTGATAGTTTCTGTCTACTTCTGTGATATCAGCTGTTATAGCTTCTTCACCAGTTTTTACATTCTTTCTGTGTTTTGCCTTCACTGGCAGCCATATGTTTCTTGTAAATGCTTGTATTAACTTTTTCTTGATGCTTTCTTCCTATGGTTTTCATGTGGCAGCACACAGACAGTTCCCTGTTCTTTTATACCTTTTGGTAGCAGCTATCTTTCAATAGATTTCTTTATTTCTACAGTCTTTTCACTTCCGCATTTATTTTTTGGACATTTTTGACAATAAAAATGCTTCTGTTAATACATTAGCAACAAAAGGAGGACTAAGAAGAATCTCCATCCTTTACTGAAGTGGGGCAAAACATAGTGATGAAGGATGAGGAAAAGGATGAAGTACTTAATGCCTTCTTTGCCTCAGTATTTAGTAGTAAGACCAGTTGTTCTCTGGGTACCCATACTCCTGAGCTGGAAGCTGAAGCTGGAAGAGACAGGGAGCTGAATGAAACTCCCATAGTCGAAGAGGAAATGATTAGTGATCTGCTACACCACACAGACAGACGCAAGTCTATGGGGTCAGATGTGATCCATCCAGCGGTAATGTGGTAGTAGGTGGAAGTGCTCACCAAGCCACTTTCCATCATTTATCAGCAGTCCTGGCTATCCGGGGAGGTTCCAGTTGACTGGAAGCTAGAAAATATTATGGCTACCTACAAGAAAAGCCAGAAGGAGAACCCAGGTAAACTACAGGCCTGTCAGTCTGACTTCAGTGCCAGAAAAGGTTAGGGAGCTCATCATCTTGAGTGCCATCATTTGGCACATAGAGGACAAGCAGGTGACTAGGCCGAGTCAGCATGGGCTTTTGAAAGACAGGTCCTGCTTGACAAAACTAATCTCCTTCTATGACAAGGTGATCCACTTAGTGGATGAAGGAAAGGCTGTGGATATTGTCTACCTAGACTTTTTCTGTTGCCTACCTAGACAGTAAAGCTTTTGACACTTGTTTCCCACAGCATTCTCCTGGAGAAAATGACTACTCACAGCTTGGACAGGCATATGCTTCACTGGGTAATAATCTGTCTGGGTGGCCAGGCCCAGAACCGTGGTGAATGGACTTAAATTCAGTTGGAGGCCAGTGGTGTCCCCCAGGGCTCAGTACTGGGGCCAGTTCTCTTCAATATCTTTATCAATGATATGTGCAAGGGGATCAAGTGCACCCTCGGTAAGTTTGCAGACAATGTTAAGTTGGGCGCGAGTGTTGATCTGCTCGTGTGTAGGAGGGCTCTGCAGAGGGATCTGGATAGGCTGGACCGATGGGCTGAGGCCAACAGTATGAGGTTCAACAAGGCTAAGTACTGGGTCCTGCACCTGGGGCACAACAACCCCGTGCAATGTTGCAGGCTGGGGGAAGAGTGGCTGGAAAGCTGCCTGGCACAGATGGACCTGGGGGTATTGGTCAAGCACCTGCATATGAGCCAGCAGTATGCTCAGGTGGCCAAGAAGGCCAACAGCATCCTGGCTTGTGTCAGAATACAATGGTGTGTCCAGATGGACTAGGGAAGTGATTGTCACTCTGTACTCAGCTTTGGTGAGACTACACCCTCACTACAAGAAGGACATCAAGGTGCTGGAGCATATCCAAAGCAGGGAAATGAATTTGGTGAAGGGTGTAGAAAATAAGTCTTATGAGGAGTGGCTGAGGCTTTTGGGGTTGTTTAGATTAGAGAAAAGAAGGCCTGGGGGAGACCTTATGGTACTTTACAATTACCATAAAGGAGGCTGTAGCACAGTGGGGACCGGGCTCTTTTACTAACCAACAAGTGATAAGATGAGGGGAAATGGCCTCAAGTTGCACCAGGGGAGGTTTAGTTTGGGTATTAGGAAAAAAAATGTATTTACTGGAAGGATTGTGAGGCATTGGAACAGGGTGTCCAGGGAAGTGGCGGAGTCACCATCCCTGGAGGTCTTCAGAAGACATGTAGATGTACTTAGGAATATGGTTTGGTGATAGACTTGGCAGTACTAGATTAAAGGGTGGACTTGATGATCTTAGAGGTCTTTTCCAAACTAAAAGATTCTGTGATTTTATCATTCTGTTATTCCACTCCTCTCTTTGCAGTCTCTAAAGGTGTTTTCTGTTCCTTCATTTATTTTTCTTTTTCTCTTTTTTTCTTTTTTCTTTTTTTTCTTTTTTTTTCTTTTTTTCCCCTTTTCCTTTTTCCTTTTTCCTTTCATTTATTTATTTATTTTCCTGAAGATCTCACTCTCCATGAATTTTTATTTTGTATGACATTGTGGACAAAAAAAAAAATGCTAATTACGGTTGGCTAAATATTCCACTACATGTGGAATTTCTGTAGAAAATACAGATAGTTTAAGCAGAGGCCAACATTAAAGCATTTAAGTGTGTAATATGTGTGTAATATGAATTGCATTAAAATAAATATTTTGTCTGGACGTCTGTGCAGGCATGGTTTTCTTAAAGGGTACTTGTTATATAAGCAAGTACATAAACAAAGTGGCAAGCCTCCTAACTTTTTTCAGTAGTTAAATGTCCAGAATTCTCCACTACAATACCAAAAAGAAACCACAAATATTGTGCACAGATTTGTCCATCAATCATGGACAAAATGAATGAGAATAACAAAAGCAGTCAGGATCAGAACTTAAGATTTTTTTTTTTGATTCAACACCCAGTTTTGTCAGTATGGAATTATGAAAGCGTAAGTGCAAGCTAATGATTTCTCACACATCAAAGCAAATATAGACAATAACACTACTTCTTAAAGGAACGGGGAAATATCAGACTAAAACTGAAGGTGAGAAGACTGTATAACTCCAACAGCTTCTTAAACCATAGATCATATTTCCAGAAGGCCCTGTCTGACTTCATTCAAGATCATTCAAGGAAAATCTTAAATTCTGTAGTTTTTCTTATTACATTTATTACATTAATACAATGTATTCATTTTGAACTGAACTTTCAGGTGCAAGAGAGCAACTGTTAGAGACACTTCCAAAGACATTTTAACAAGTTAATACATAGGAGACCAAATATCACATACAATATCAAAACAGAGAAGTTAATACTTTGTGTTATGAACACACAAATTTTTCCTGTACATTCTGAAAGATGCATTTGAAAGATGGTCATTGGTGACCTGAGCATATAAGAAGACCTTTCACGTTTCAGCAAAATAATTTGCCAGTGATATTACTGTGTCTTCAACATTTCATAATGTTTTTGTGGCTTTGTGATATTCTGAAAACTGGAAGATTTTTATTAAAGGATGATTTTAAAATGTATCTTTACAAACACACCTATATTTTGTAAGTTCATCTGCCATATTATTTGTCTGAGTTATATAGATTCACATGGCTGGATTGCTCATCTTATTCCCAGTAAAACAGAAGAGTATAACTTAATTTGAACCGTTCTAACATTTTGTTTTAAATAACAGCTTTTTGATCTCTGAATACATTCATAGCATGCTAACAAAAAGAAAACTGTTACTCTACAAAAATGAAATGTGGTTAGGTTTTCTCATACGGATACAATAAAGAACACTTCTGGTGGCTTGATGTTGCACAGCTGAATAGTTTTTGACAGGGAAAATAACTATCGTTTAGTCTGAGCTTTGGCAGTACCACAAGTTATTAAATACTTGAAGTAATCCAGTAAGTGAAACTTTGTTATAAGCAGGTTGCTTCAAAGTATATTATCTCCATAGTTACAGACATTTTCATTATGTTAGCATTTTTCTATATGAATGTGCTGCTTGCTTCTTAATTTTTATATTGCTTCTGGGATTGTTCAGGACGGCCTTTTGGAAGTTTTCTGTTTTCTTTTCTTCTCCTTTCTCTTCATGTCTTTTACAAGTAGGATGAACTTGTTCTGAAAAATATATATATAAAATGATCTGGTAAAAATAATAAAATTTCTGAACAGCCATTCCAATAAATTATCTTTAAACTCACTTATTATTTCCTAAAATAAGTTTTGTTTAGGTCTCTAATTTCTTTATTTTGCAAAAACAATATTGTATCACTATGCATTTACTACCTTAGCTATCTTGTGGGCTTCCACTACCACAGCATGTGAGTTCTTCAATCTTCAAATGCTTCTCTTCAGTAGCAGTTGGGAATAGCTGCCTCTCACTGCAGACAAGGAACCAGGACACCTGTGTGTGAGCACATCATGTGCTGTGCAGACGCACCAGGGTACCCAAGTGAATTACAAACAAGATGTCTCTGAAATGAGCAGGAACAGCTCCAGTGTTGCATGTCAACACAGCTGCACTGCTTCTGAGATCTCAGGTAACATCCCTGTTGAGAGCTGCACTGTGTCCTTCTGGGTGCATTATGTGGTTGGCCCAGAACCTAGAAGGAACTCTGAGATGGAACAGGGACACCAACTCCACAAGGGTAAACTCTACAACCTACTTTTGAAGCACTCTCTCTACCCTTTTCCTCCTGACAAACAGCCCACCTTAGCTGGAGGTCACTGAAGCACATGGAAAGGAACCCCTTGGTTTTACGTTAATTTTGTTCATACCTGGTGCAGTTTTGGTAAATCCACTAATGGAAAAGTCCCAATTAAGTGAACTCTACCTGCATTCCAGGGTCAAATTCTAAGAGATTGCAATGAATACCTTCACATTTTGTACAATGAAAAAGGATAGCTTGTTCTTTGTATGCCACAGGGAATACAAAAAAAATGAGGAAAGTATTCACATGATTCCAACATTGAGCCATAGGAGAAAAAATCTGTCAATGAAGGTGTTTGAAGTGTAGCTGACATACATAGGTGTAATGAAGCATATTAAATGTGAAATGACCAAATGATGATGCCAATATATTTTACCAAGTCCTTCCAGATATGGCTGTGATTTCTTATGTAAAATTATGATATTAATTAAGTCTCTTTCTAGTGAGGTAGTGAGTGAGTAACAATGGCTAAATTAATATTTAGGATGTATTTTTTAATGGACTTTTTTTTTTTTTTTTTTTTTTTCCTTCTGGTAAATAGGTAAATCACAATTTATTTTTGTCATACATAAATGTGAATTGTGGTGGCATTGAAGAGCAATTAAGAAAAAGTTGTGAAAAGATCACCTTAAGATTCCAGGTGTGTTAGGTGAAAAGAAGTAAAGAGACTAGAGGTCAGTGGAAGATTTCTCAGAACATGATTACTTTTCAGACAAAACTTAAGTTCTACCATTACTTATTTTGTTTATGTTTCCGAGAATCTCTTTTATATTATATTATGTGCAAAAATAATCTGCAAAATCAGTAATGGAATAATTAAAAAAAATAAATGGGTGTGTATATTGTGAAATTACCATTGCTGAAACTCTTACTGAAAGCAAATGAACTATTTGAAATCATCTTAAAAAATGACAAGGTTTGTATCATCATTTTAATGCCTATTCATTAGGAAAATGTTTACTAATTTGTAAATCCTTTAGAATGGATACAAAGATGGAGGGTAGCCATTACTCACAGAACCACAAACATAAGGCTCGATTATTACAAGGGAAGGAACTACTACAAGTACCACTTCTGTCAGGTATCTAGTATTGGAGAATTGTAGGTCTGGTTCGAGGTTGCCAGAAATTAGGTTTAAAACAGTCACGATCAGAGCTGAGGGATGCTGATCTCAGGGATGCTGATCTGAGACATGCAGATGATGGTTCAGGAAAGGAGGTGAGCTTTTGTACTGAGCTGTGTGACTGGTGCCAGGTTATAATGGTCAAGAACTTAATAGCATGCTTTCATTTTACAGCTTTATTCTACATATGAAGGCAGTCGAGGAATCCAGCCAAGATAAGGAAATAGCAGAAATACATATTTTGCTGTGCTTTAATTTTGGACCTGTTTTATGTTTCTCTACTGCAATAATATAGCCTGCAAGAACACTGGTTTCCGAACTCAACAACCTAACATGGAGCTGTGACCTTATAAGCATCCATACTGCAGTGTGCTGTGTTGTGAGAAAGAAGGGAACTCAATTCCTGTTATTATGGTTGCTCTGAGCTCCTTGGACTGTTGGTGGGCTCAAAGCCATTTCTGATTTATAAACTTGCTGAACTGTACAGGAATTTCACAGTTCTGTAGGAAATCTTCCAGTCATTCAGATAATTTTGGGTTAAAAAAATAGAACTTTTCATCAAAATTTTTTACTAATATCATAATCAAGTATCTAAAAATATGCTTGACATGTTTAAAAACTCCTACACTGGTATCCCCAGGCAAGAGAAGGCTCACCTAGTAAGAGTTGTGTCAGACGTGGAGAAAGGAAATTAATACTCAAATCCTCACCTCACAGGCTCTAAAAGTAGTGCTGTGTCAGGCAGTGTTGCTCTGAAGACCAGCCCACAGGTTGGAACATGTGAGTGCTAGATGGAACAGAAAAAGCTTTCAAACAAGTTCTGTCTTTCTTGAAACTCTTAGTAAAACTCTGTTGTCTCCAGTAGCACCAACATTTTATTTTGAAGTTCCTTAACCTCTGTTAATGGATCTGAGACCACACTGAAGCCACATGTATTCCTGGAGGTCTGGGTAGTCTCACGAGGAGAACTAGTGTGATTCTTGTTCTGCATCATCCTGTAGGAGATCTTATATCCACAGTCTGTACAGGAAGACCTGCAGAACTAGCCAATGAATTAAACATTTCTATTAATTGTTGAAAGTGTAAGTATTGTAAAAACTCATATGCAGCCTGCTCCCTCCACTGGTGGGATTACAATGACCTCAACATATGGAAAATCTGTTAAAGATAGATCAGGGCCTGTACAAATATTTCTTTTGCCTTTATTTATTTATTTATTTATTTATTTTGCCTTGCCTACTTCAATGGAGCAACACACTATTTGAATCTTTTTCACATCACCGAAATGTAAATATTTAGTCACAGGTAATGTAATTCTAGCCTGCCACAATGTTTAATCACATGTGCATTTTATCAGTTTGTCAAAATATGGCTATATATGATCCATAACATGGGTCTCATCTATAAGCAGTGGGACACAGCTCTGTGAAAATATTCAACATTTATACATGTGCAGACCAGCAAAAATGAGAGTCTTTAAAAGATATGGATATGAGACTCCATTTGCTGTTGTTGGGGTTGATGCCATTTACTGTTTTCTGTTAAAAACTCCTTTAACTGCAGACTAGAACAGGATTAATAATAAAATGCCATGAAACATATCCAAAATGGCAATAAAATAAATAAACCAAAACCGCCCTCATTTGGGGGCAAATAAAACATTTTGTGAATGTTCCTTTTGTTCCTTTTGTTCCTTTTTTTTTTTTTTTTTTTTTTTTTTTTCTTGATGAAAGTGAACTGCTGCAGAAAGGCTAATACTGAGAAGTATTATCATGTGAAAAAGCTGTAAGTTTCAAGAAAAAATTGTCTTCACTGACTAAATTTCAATGTCTTAATGCTTGCCGAGATTTAAACTTTCTCAGGGGTCTACAGAAACAAGTAATTTATGTTTATGTAAGGAGGAAAGGACTCTTTGCACAAGTACAGCAGTAATAGCTCTGGTATGTGCTTTGAGGTCTGCAAAATTGCTTTTTCTGGGGAAAGCAGTTCATGAAATTTCCATAGCTAAAGCCAATTTGCACAATCCAAGTAAATGTCCAGGGGTATTCTCTGAGGGTTAAAGGGATGAATACACCCACAGCACCTCCTCCCACCAGCAGCAGTCATGGAGGCTGGGGGTAATAAGCGTCCTCTTTTGCATATCTTATGAAGTCATATCATGTCTGAACCCATCTTCATACCACAGTCACACAGAACTATAATTAGTAATAATTCTAGTTAGCAATATACTATCGTTCAATAACACATAGGCAAAAAGGGGAGTTATTTCCAGTGAGTCAAAGGAAAACCTGCATTATATTTAGGGTGGTGGCAAGTTTTTACCCAGTGGGTGTGGACATTCTTTTCAGGATGTTGCATTACTTCCCTTGCATTCAGTACACATGGGGAAAGGAGGGGAAGTATATAACTTCTGTCTCCACTGTATACTGTTAAAATACAAAGAATATTCCCCCCCCCCCCTTTTTTTTTTTTCGTTTGGCTTTGCATTAAGGGTTCGGCTTTCACCCTCCATATTGTTCAACAAACTGCTAAAAATTTCCAGCAGCTACAATTTTAAGTGAAGCCAAGTACAGTATGAGGTTTTCCAAAAGGTGAATGAAACAATCAATTGAAAATGTCAGTCAGAAGCCAGAGTATAATTTTTTTATTTTATTTTATTTTATTTTTGATCCTTGTTCAGAATTCCTATGATTAGCATGTGGCAAACTGTAAAATGAAGTGGAACAAAACAGCCTGAAATAAATTTCACCTTGACCTGATTTCCACTTGACTGAATTTGTTGTAGTAAACTGGTGACTTATAGTGGATAAACAGTAACACATGTCTGCATTTGAAAAGGGAGAACAGATGGTAAACACACTGATACAAGAACTGTTACACAAGAGCTCTGTGTATAATTCAGAAAGGTCAAATCCCCTGAAAGCCGAAACAAGTTTGATAAGGGAAAGGATTCATTGACAAGAAGGAGTCAAGAGGGCACAACTGAAGAAGATATGGTTTCCTCCTCCTCAGTGGGTTTCCCTTGGAAAAGACATCTGGCCAAATCTGCCTCCTTTTTTAAAACAAATGTTGAAGGTGTTACTTGACGGGGTACTTGCTCTGAAAGGCACTTGCTCAGAGGAAAACACTTTGCTGGTCCACTGGTTGTATTTGTATCACTGTCCTAAAAAATCACTTATTGGGCAACAGGAAAATAAATGCTTGTTACTGTTTAGAATATATTTTGACCTTCCAAAGACATTGATTTAATGAATAATGGCCTCTCCAGTGTGGATTATCTGCTTCTGTTGGTCTGCTGATCTGCTTCCACATGACCATGAGTACTGCACTGGGTAAAGGAGTCTAAGCTGAGCTCAGGAAGGATTGGGAAGGCAGCTGTCTTTGAATGTCTTTAGTGTCTTCATGTCCATTGGGCATGAGGGAAGGTTAATGTCCTTATTTCTTATATTAGGACCAAGTAATTTGTCCAGTGGCCACTTGGGATGGAATAAAGAGTGGAACAAACACCTCCCAAGTCCTAGGTTAATTCCCTATGCTTTTGACTGTCTTCTGTCAGAAGCACACTGGAAAGATTTGGTCAAGTTGGAATGGAAAAGGAAAGGAGCTGTTCCATCTCACAGATTATTGAAGCATCCGTGGTCAATAAGAGGGAAAAGGAAAGAGAATAAAAAGGTGAAAATACAAAGAAGAATTCATTAGCCCATGGTGGTGTTGGTGGTAGGAAGTTCCTGGCTCTTTTTTCAGTAGTATGTCTGGAAATCCAAGTTAAAAAAAAAAAAAGCTACACGTATGAAAATGTCATTTTCTTTGCCTGTCTAGGTTTTATCTTTTAATGTTTCAAAATTATTAAATTTTGCTGCTCACAAATGCACCGAAATATATCTAATACAGAAGATAGATAATAAGTAGTTTAGCAGAAAATAATTTCTGTAGAATATGAAGATTTTAGTTTCCAAAGCTATTCAAAGAAATTTTATATAGATGCAATTAATGGTATAATAGTTCTTCTCCTTTAAATTTGGGTTCTACTGTTAAAAATGTACCTAGAGTGTGTTATTCCTAAACCATGTTTTTTCAATCAATTCTTGGCAGCAGGCTATTAATTTAAAATTAAAGTTACTCTGTTTAAGGACTCCCAGAAAACAGAGGTGGAGTGAAAAATTAGGTGCTGAAGTCAGGCATGTTGAATTTTCAGCTTGTATCTCTTTTCAAGACTTAACAATGCCAAAGTCATTTCACTTGTGACTTATTTAACAGCTGTCTGCAATTGGAGAACCAAATTTAGTCTCTTATCACATCTTTTACTCTAGGTTCTACTTATTCCCTTAAAAAAAAAGTAGTCCAAGACAACAATTTTTTCCCAATAATACAGGATTTTCTTTTTAGCTGAGTAGAGACCTTGCTGGTATGTCTGCCCAACACCAGACATCTCTCGCAGATCTCACACTGCAGCTAACCTGCTTCACCTGTGTGCCTTCTTCTGAGAGATCCTGTGGCTGCAAAAAGAGCTTCAGGAACAGACAACTCTCCTCTTTATTCTAGAGCAAGTGGCATTATTTGCTTGTGAATGATCTACTCTAGAATTAGACCAGGATTCATCTGTAATATATATATCCCTGTCTTCAAGGTTACATCTCAAACATAAGCATATTCCTCCTGTTTTCATTACTTATTTATATCTTACATTAATTTTCTTTATTATATATTTGTGGATTTTTTTTTTTCCTTTGAAAACTGTTAGTTGTTTTGCTTGTGTCCTGAGAGACTGTGGAGAAACTGCTGTTTGGCTTTCCTCTACTCATTTTCATAAAAATACTATGCTCTCAGTGCATTGAGTGGGGCTTCTCTTGGATAAAACACAGCTGTTTTACTCCACCTCAGAAATGGGTGAAATGTAGTGAAATTTGCTCAACTGAAAAGTAATTAGAGGTTCAGTGATTTATGCTAAATAAAGAAAACTGGGTAATATTTCATGTATCTATCACTATATGTGGATACATGAAATGCTTTTTCTTACCACTTTAAAAAATTTTTATACTCTTTATCAGGAACAGTACTGATGTATTAGCTCCAGCTTTTGGAAGGTCTCTGAAGGTTCAGTCCCACCCAATCCTATTCTTCTGCCAAAGTCCCTGTCCTACTCCTATAGAATTAGTGAATATTTCTATATACTTCAAAAATATATTTTATTAGTTCAGCTTGTGGGAATTGGCCTTTTATAACATGATAGTAGTTCTTTGACTTACTCCAGAATACCATTATTTTCCAACCTCTTCAACAGGATAATTCTGTATTTTAATGGAAATGACATCAATCAATCCCAGAATCTGTAAATCCCTTCATAATCTCACGATACTAAAAATGTCTCAATCTACATCTCCTGCTTTAGGCTACATTTACACTAGCAAATTTTGCAGTACACTAAGGGCAGATCAGTAGAGCAAGACAATTGAAATCAAGGACCTGGTGTCCAAATTATGAGAGTTTCAAGATTTTTACCTCAGTCTGGCTCTAGTCTGGTCCCAAGGAATGAATCTCTGTTAACAAGGGCAATGCATTTTGTGATCTGCTAATTAGATTCATCAGTAAGTAGTCCAGCTCATGTAATCTGAACTTATTTTTTTTCTTCTGTGAACAAAAACATAAAAAGTGGGAAAACTGTGCAAGTCATTTTAAAAGTGCACTCCTGATCTAAACAGAGCTGAATAAACATTAGCTCTACCCTTACCTACACATCCAACCTGCAAGTGATGAATATCAAAAAGCTCACAGTTCTCAGCCTGAAACACATTTGTGCAGAGAAGGTGATAAATGGGAAAATAAATATCAGTCTTTGTGAAGGATTTAAGAGCACAAAGAGTACTGACATCTTTTGTGTTGTTTATGTGAGAAATTACTTCATTATCCTTAGCAGAGCAGTTGACATATCACAGGAATCCAAATGCCTCTTTCTGCCTCAACTGAGAGGTCAAGGTGAATATTTAGACTGTTAATGTATAAATTATATATCTCTAATATCAATTCTAAAAACAGTTACTAAAAACTTGTCATCTGAACATCAAAACAGCATCTTTATTTAAGGAGGAAATTAAATAGGTTTTAATCCCTTCAACACAGAAATATTTGCTTCAAGGTGAATGTGTGTAGAAGAGATTGCCTCTAAATTAGAGAATATAGAAGGTTTCTGGAATCACACATGTTTTTAATAATTGTAATATTTAATATTTATTTTCAAGCATATTATCCTGAACATACTATTATTGTTATACCTTTATTTTATGAACATGGAAATATACTATGATCTTTTTCTTTCTTTCTTTCTTTCTTTCTTTCTTTCTTTTTTTTTTTTTTTTTTTTTTTTTTTTCCCATAAAATGACATTTAAAAGAAAGGGTCACCACCAAGGTTACCTCAGTGCTGCTCTTTCAGAACTACTTGATAGTTCTGTCTTTAAAGGTCATGAATAAAGGGTAAAGTTCCTACATCTCTGCTTTTAAAATATTTTTCCCTTATTTTTACCTAATGGAGGATATTTCAAGTTTCTGTATCTCAAGATAGGAATGTAAAAAAGCATGGCAAGGTAAATGGGTGTAAAGTCCACCTTGTATTTTATAGAGATACCATGTTATCAGAGTATTGTTCAAATTGTTATCAGTGTCCCATAGCAGATGTGACATTGCAGTTTTTCTCTTCAATACAAGTATATTCCATCTGTGAATCATACATCTCAGTGGCTAAATTGAATTAATTTTCATTTCAGGCATAAGTGTATACTAGGAAATATGGCAGAATTCTTGTGTGGCCACATGATAACATCATTTAATTTTCAGTAGGTATCTCATCGCTAACATTTGTTGATGTATAAGAGGAACCCAGTCTGGACATTGAGAGACTAAAGCTCACTTAATGTTACATAGAGGCATGCAGCAGTATCTGGTGTGCAAGACTAACAGAACATTTGGGGAGTATCCCAGGCAAAAAGCAGAATGTAAGATAGTTCTGATAAAGATTACAGAAAGTCAGGACCAAGCAGTAAAGTATGACTTCAAAAGGAGCTAGGATAAAGTCACAAAATGATCAAAAAAGCCTTTACCAGTTTCTCATACGGAAAATGCTTTTTTTGGTCATCCACTCCCATCAAATAAAGATGATTGATAAAATTGGTTCAGGTCTTATCTATTTTTCAGATAAATTACATCCTAGTGAGGCCCCGTTCAGTGAATACCTACATGCAAAGTTAACATATATGCCTTTCCATAAATAAAGAATGTAATTAGTGATACATAGAAGAAAGATGCAACAACTGATCACATGTTGGATACTCATTACATAAACAGAGCAGAACACAAAAATATATATTATTCACCTTGGCCCCAAACCTTTGCAATTAGAGGACCAGAGAAAGAAGCCATTAAAATCTAAAATCAGAATGGTAATGCTTATAGCCATATATAATCTACAAATCTTTAAAGGTTTAGGGATAATATCACTAACCACATTTACTAAGCTCAGAGCACTCTGTGTGTGAGTTGTGAATATGTAACTTGAGGTCAACTTCTGTGACAAGTTGTATTTACAGATACCTCTAAGGGTTTGCTTCATGTCTACTAGACAAAAATCTGAAATAAGAAGTTAAAAAGTGAATGCATTTGTGGAAACACCATTATGACAATATTATGAAGTAAATTTAAGAAAAAAATACATACTCATCTTGAATCAAAATATTTGATATATTTACGGAGCAACCTAAAAGGGTTTTGTTCTATATTACCACATCTAGGATCCTTGAAAGGCTTAAGAAATGCTGATTTACAGTTAAAAAATTGAATAACTTTTATTTTTCTAACAAATTGATATTGTTTTTAAACATTAAGATATGCAGCCGTCTTCTGCTCTTATCTGTATATTGCAGACCCATTTATTATGAGAGCTATCACTGATAAAAACAAAAACAAGCAAACAAAAAAAAAAAACAAACAACAGAAGAATGGTATTCAGCCTGCAGAAAGAAATATTTACTGAAAACAACTACATTGCTCAGATGAAAATAAAACCAATCCAATATACCACCAACGGTTATTTTTGTAACCCCTTTTTATAAGAGTACACAATTTTCTTCTAGATAATGATCCATGCCCTCAGAAGTAAATATGTTGCCGTTAAATTTTTCACCATGATGTCTACATAAAATCTATTTTAAAAAAGCATGCTTTGCAAGAAATATACTACTATTATAAATGGTTTCCCTCCTTCCTTTTCTCTTCCTCTCTCTTTCTCTTCTTCTGGAAAAATGCAAACAGGGAATTATGAGAGAAAAAAAATAAATTGAAAAGATGTTGAATTTGTTAGCAGAATGTCTGTAATTATATTAGAAGAGAAAACCAGGGAGGAGATCAGTGGGACTATATAATGACAAAAGGTCTAAAATAATGGGGATGATGTTGTTAAAAGTGAGGGCAGATGTATGAACTGAAGGCATAAGAAAAGTAGAAACACAGCATATAAGAAAAGTAGAAATGCAGCAAAAGAATGAGATGGTAATTGTTGAGATGGTAATCATTAGCAGAAGAGGTATATTTTTTTCTAAAGTAAAATAGCTTGACTTTCATAAAATGTTAAGATCAGCAGGGTTAAGGACCAGCACATTCCAAATTTCAGTGGAGACCTGATTGATGCCTTCTGGGTTAGTTAAGACTCGCTGGATATCTTGTTGGTGCTTAGTGTACTACTACTTAACCTAGTAGTATTTATGTGTTGTGTATTTATTGGCTGGGTAAATGATTGGCATGTACTTTCAAGTTCTGTGTGTCCTGTTTGCAAATTACCTTGTGCATGCAAAAAGTTGCAAATGACAAAGTGGGAAGAATAGGGAAGGTTACAGAAAGGTTGTTTTGTGGATTGAAAACGACATAATATAGAAAACAAATGGGGTTCTGTTGCTTACTTTTCAGAAAAGTTAATAGTGGCACAATCTTGGGATTACTACAGGGACAAGTTTCATTTAATATCTTCCTCAATAACCTGGAGGAAATACTAAGCCCTTTTGTGTAACCAGATGACATACTCATGGTGATGAACTCCAGAATTGCCTTGCAAAACTTTGTGAACAGCTGAACAAAGCGTAGATGTAGATAAATGCAAGGTAATGCACCTAAGGATAGATATATGATGCCAAATTTGGAAGTAGAAGTCACAACATAGGTAAGAGATTTCTGAGTTCCCACTGAAAACCTCCAGAAATCTTTACTCAATTTACAATGGCTGTCAAGAAGCTCACCAGTGTTAAGTAATGAGATGAAGACTTGGAGAGGTAATTTTGCCATCATATGAAAACTTATACAACCATGTTTTGATTATTATGTGCAGCTCTGGTCTTCAAGACAGTGGGATGGTTAGGTCAAAAGGTAAAGAGTTCAACTAAAATGATCTAGGGATAAACCAGTTGCCTTCCGCAGAGGGACTAGAACAGATGGGATTCCAGTCTGCAGAGCAGAAGGCTGGGGCAGGATGTGATCAAAGTTTATACAGTCGTGAGCAGTAGATAAACAAAATGTGGAACTATTATTCTTCACCAAATCTCATCATACACAGAGAAGTGTGAGTAGAATACTAGTAAAGGGAATTGGATACTAAAAAGAAAGATAGGCATACATTATACTAACGTAGCAATTATGAATGTTGGGGGGATATGAAAAGAGTAGACCACAGAAAGGTCTGTGTTCAGTTGTGTCCACTAAATAACCTTGTCAGCTGCTGCAGTTCAGTGGGGTTACTGGTGTGGATAGGGCATTGCTTTGGCTCAGTAGGACATTTCTTACAGTGTTATTCCTCACAAAATTTCCATTAAGTTGCCTGATTCTGCATTCTTTTTGTTTTCTGAGGCCTAATCAGAGCAGCCATAATATTTTGCAGTAATCCAGTGTTGTGAATCCCATGACATCACTGCTGAGGTATTCACACAGTGAGTTTGTGCTGATGGTTCATCAGATTTCCATACTGTAGCTCTATTACATTATGGCTTACCAGGAGAAAATAAAGTTGTCCAGGCGAACTGTTGTGCCAGATGTCTAACAAAGACTGCTTTTGAATACATAACATCTCCTACATTTTCTGACAAATTTAGTAGTACTGGGTGCTGTTATGGAAGCCTTCTAAATTATTGACTGCATTTTATCTTGTGTAATATTCTTCAAAAAGTCTATGTAAAAAGTTATAGGTGCATTTCTAACAGAGCCACAGTAAGTTCCTCAGTGTGGCTTTATCTTGATGCTTATATTCAAGAAGACAAATCAAAAAAGAAATGGAAGGAAAAAATCCTAGGCTTAAAAGCTATTTGGACAGATTTTTGAAAGATTTACTGCAACAAAACATAAAAGCCTAAGAATCATGTCTGCAGGAAATTAGCTATGCATTCCAAGAGACTTTTAAAGTGGAAATTTGGGACTGACACTTCTCTACTCTATGAAAATACAAGACTAGAGAAATATCCTGCCTTTCGTCCAGCCCACTTAAACAGGAAAAAAAAAAAAAAAAAAAAAAAAAGAACACTTGACAAAGAACATCTTATTTAATCTTCACATGCAGTAGAAGTGTCTGTCAAATATCTAATTAACAGTCTGATGGCATCTTTGAGTCTTTAGGGAAGATTTACAAAGTCACATCTTAAAGAGGCACTTCATGTGGTCCATCATAGCTCTTTTTCTGTTTCTGAGGACACTTAAGTGCACTTTAATGGCTACTGTAACATTCAGCTGGTGTTGCAGTCCTTTGCAATAAGATGCATAAGCATGTGTCTTATTCCTGTGTCTATAGTTATTGAAAGGGGGGCTAAATAGAGTTGGAATAAGGAAGAGATGAGAATTTAGTTATGTTTGATGGAATGTAATTGGTGGAAGTAATGAAAAGGCAAAAACTGAAGATGCTCGAACTACTATAATTGTTTACCTGGGTACTCACTGACACCACCAGCCCATCTTGCCTGGGTGTTTCAGAAAAGTCCTGGTCTGGGCCTTGAGAGTTGGCAATACCTCAGCCTCTGCTGCTCCTGGTCCAGAGCAATGAAGGGTCTCTCTGCATACCACTCCCCACTGTGAGTCAGACCCAACACCTCCATTGCCTATCCTCTGGAAGGCAATCCTTTTCTTGTCCAGCAAAATACTGGAGCAGGCTGGCTCTCTACATATGGGATCAATGGGATCTCTGGGTCAGGGAAGGGAGGGATAGGAGGGAATTGTCATAAAGAAGGCAATATTGTGTGCTGTCATGCAGCTTGCAAAATAACCTTGCAGAAGGGCTGAACAAACCCATAAATATGATTAACAGGGCAGATCTCTGTCTAGCTCTGCAATCCTTTGAAACATCTCCTTTTTCTGAAACATCTCTCCTCCTCCCTAGGCCATTTTCAAAGATTTAATATTATCATAATGGACGATAGTACTGAACTGCTATTTATAGATCCCAGAACTAGAGGAGACTCATAAAGCAATGCACCTTAATTTTGATTACAAACTTAACATGTCTGGCTGACTGAAAAATAAGTGATGTCTCCAAATATTTATTACTTTAAGGATCAAGGATAGCTTTCATCTTGGGGATATCAGGGTCTGTCCCCACAAGAATTTTGTAATTTATAACTTGGTAAAATCTTTCTGGAACTTATTTTCCTCTGCCCCTAGCTGTAGATGGCACATATGCTTGCATCAAGTCCAGGACCCATGGAATTGGGAAGTACTGCACCTGCATGTCAGCCCTCCATGGGCAGTACCCTGGCTATCCCTGAAATTACATACAGGTATGTGGTAACCAAGGATGCATGCAAAAATGAGCATTTAGGAGACAGAATTACTTTTTTGTTTTGTTTTGTTTTGAACACATAACAAATAAATTTGCTTGCCATCTATTACCTTGTTAATGTTTTGCTAATTGCTAATTAGTTTGCATGATGCTGTTCTCTTAAATTCCATTAAATGACATACATATATGCACAATCCTATTGTATTACTGGATTTCATTTTTTTCTTTTATTTTTCTTTTTTTTTTTTTTCTTTTCTTTTTTTTTTTTTTTAAATCCCCATCAGGAAAAAAGCATTAGAGTTTCCTCAAGAACAGTAGAACATAAACAGACTAATGGCTTTATGTTACATTTACTACATTTCATCTTTTCTCCAGTGTATTTCCATAAACTATTTCCTCTGTTTTAATACTTTCCTGTTACCAGTCTCCATTAATGTATATGGCAAGGGTGTAACTAAGATCAACATAATTCATGAAACTTGCAAATATATTCACACTGTTATTCAGGAACTGGACTCCTGCAGCAGTGCATTGGATGCAAAACCAAAAGAAATGAAAACTAGTTGCCACAAATATATTAATGCAGTTTGGTATTCTCCATGGTTTGTCTAGGTCACAACCATTTGGAGTGGTTTCAAGCAAATTCTGTCCTCTTTTTTGAATTAATATATGTCTAGTCAAGACAGATTGCTAATTTGCTGTAGTCATTGTCACCAGTCTGGAAACAGGAACATAGGCTCTAAAGCAACCTTGGCATGACTAATTTGCCAGAATCCATATGTGGCAGGTTAAAATCAGAAGGTTTATATTTGCTACTGAACAAGCTTACAAGTTAGCTACCACTAATGAAGACCATTCCTGTTAACAGTGAGGTTCCACAGATATGTCCTGAGGCAGTCTGCATGAGCTTGGTGGATCCATATAAAATGGTAGTCCAGGACTTCCTCTGCAAAGCCGACTGTTCTATGCTCACACCACACCTGCAGTAGTGGTATGTTGCAAAGCACTCTCAGAGATGGGAAAAGACTGGATGAGAAGGTTTATGATATAATGCACATGATTAAATAGAGCTGGCTATCATCCAGCTTTGTATGCGACAATCAGCAGCAGGCTAGAAAGGCTGAGTAACAGATGGTATGGTATGTTAGAAAGGTTTGTGTTTAGGCGCCCCATGCTAAGCCAGTTAATCTACTTCACAGATGTCCTTGCTTTTGCAGCTTTTTTCTTTAGATGTCCTTGAAAATTCAAAGTCTGATCCTAGGCTACTCCTAGATACACCTGATACGGCTTGCATTTCATGTAACTTTCACAGAGTGATAAATCCAGTGTTCAATATAAGCATTGTGCAGATGAAATTTGATGTTTGCATTTGTATAAAACTTGCCACTAGTCCCAACATAAGGCCAGGTTGTGAGCTGTATGAACAGTTTTATGAATAGGTTGTATGAAAAATCAGTTGTATCTGAGATACTCTGACTAACTACTTACATCTTGAATTCGATTTTTTTTTTTTTCTGTGTAACTTGAAAAAATAACATAAATAAAGTGATATACTTAGTCAGATAGTGTCAGAACAGCACATTTGTTGGCTAAGACAACTGCTACTTAACATAGCATCCTGTCAGGATCTCAGGGTGTCTGGGAGAAACAGGAGATAAAGTAAGAACAGAAGAAATGAGGCTAAGTTAGCCAACAACTATTGGTTGTAACCTAGATGTTGAGACCAGATAGTCTTTCTAGCACAACTCTAAAATGTTTGGACTTTTCTAGATGAAAGCCCTTATCTAAACAAAGGAAAAATATCTGTAGTGTACGAAGCTTGCATGTTCAGGTATATCTGTTGGTGCAGAAAGGTCAGTGCTTGCATTGCCAAAGACAATCTTTCTTAAAGTGGGAAGGTCCCATATGGAATGATATTTTAAGAAGTTTTATTGAAATGTTGCTGTCCAAGTACTAAGGAATTTTTGAGAAAGGGCATGCTGGACTGTGGCTACAAGCAAACACTGGCTGATAATCATCTGTTCACAGAATAAAAAACAGTGGGAATGGTTTCATCACTACTGAATGAAATCTGCAGAGATTCTCATGTCAGTTAAACTTACACACAGATCTGAGAACTATGAGGATGTACACGTCTTGGATTTGCAAAGTTCTGCTTGGAAATGTTATCTGTAATCATAGTTTTAACTGCCTATTAAGTATTGTGCTCCTTTTCTTTAGGTAGTTTATAGAAAACAGATTTGTGATGTATGAAATGTATACTCTTACTTACATTTGGGCATATGATAAAAATATTGGTCTTGTTTTCATTCTGGAGAACCTCCAGAGAGACAAATCCAAAATTTAAGAGTCTTGTAATACAAGGCTTCTAGGCAATTTTTAATCATTCCTTTTCTCTGCTGAAAATTGGAAGCATTGCTGTATGGTTTTCCAGTAAAGAGAGCAAGTGTCATAAAAACGTGAAGAGTAGGAATAGAATCCATTCCAGCTAGTAAATTCTATGTAAATGGTAGTTTCTTCTAAGAGTAACACAAAGCCTGGCCCTTCATTGATGACTGAAAGAAAAACTACTATGGAACTTGAAATATACTCATAAAGGTGTTTTGGACAGGAATTGAAATACAGCAATGTGAAACACTTCCAGAAAAAACTATCTGTATATCAGTGCTTAAGTTTTCAACATTGATAATCTATGAAATTATATATCTTTCTTTTTGTTTAAGTAGATGGTTTAAGGTGTATCCCTTTTAGACCTGTTGAAACAACAAATGAAGCTATGCTGGTTTTATCTTTCACCAGAACTCTTTAATTCAGCCTACTTTTTAGGTAGCTGAAAGAGAAAGTTGAGGCAATGCTTCCACAAATGAAAATCCAATTATAATTCCAATTCATATCTCTGTGGAAAAATGTTGCTTAATATTGTTTTACTTAACTCTATATGCAGAAAAAAGCTTGTCAGTTGGACAATAGAGAAGTAGGAAAAGAAGTGAGCATCAGAAAATCTTGCAAATCTTGTGCTGTCTGGAGACAGTGGGCTTTGGTGTGGAGGTGTTGGCTGAAGGCTGTGTTTGCTTCTTCATATGTCCAAGAGAGAAGGATTTTTTACATTTTTGCCATATGCCACAGCCTCAGAACTTGTTAGGAAGCATGAACTTTTTCTGAAGTTCCAACCACATTAGAGGTGCACCATTTCTACTGCATTTGTGCATTCCACTCACAGAATTTAGTAGTATTTTTTCTATTCTAACTACAGCTCCTTCAAAGGCACCCAACTCTAGCGTGATCTTTTATCCTAATTGAACTATCCCAGCAAAAACTAATATCGGTTAGCCACTCTGGCTAGAAGGGCTACTGCTCTAGCTTTATCAAAACATTTTTGCGTGGTATTCTTCACCATGTGCCTAGCAAACTACACATACCCTACAAAAGCTATGAAAAGGGACAGTTGCCTAAGTGTCTTTGAATAAACCAGAACA
Organism: Nettapus auritus; assembly: GCA_011076525.1. Lineage (NCBI taxonomy): Eukaryota > Metazoa > Chordata > Aves > Anseriformes > Anatidae > Nettapus > Nettapus auritus. The sequence goes on along the minus strand of CM021766.1, from coordinate 31,187,130 downwards.
GTTGAAGAAATCAAATCACATTAAATGATTATTATGAGAGTTTGGATGGACAAACACGTGAAATTCTAGCTTTGTGAACCAAACCACATTACAGGTTTCTGTAAAGGAACTACTTAGCTGATGATCAATATCACTGCTAACTTAGAAAGGGAGGATTCAGATCATGGAGCCTTGACTACTGATATGTCACTTCCTTTCATAGGTTTATATTCTGAGGACCACAAATTTTCTGGTCAACTCAGTATACTTTATCTACTCTCCTTTCTCTTTGCCATTACAGTTCTGTTGAAGAGAATTTACTCAGAAGTTGCAAATAGCCACAAGTATCTTCTGATGACTGAGCTGACAGCAAGCACAGCATTGCACAGCTGCAAAAAAGTCAAACAAGCCAATCACATATTTTGCCCTGTGAAAAATGCACAAAATTCCTAAAATCAAGGGTTACTAGATTGTCAGCTTAAAATCTCCTATGAAAAAGGGCAGTATCCTCAAGCCAAGCTAGGATAGATATAAATGGACTCCTGGAGATGAGTTATGCTAAATAGTCCTTAACAATGTTTTTTGCAGAGTGGTCATTATTCTTTCCTATTTCTCCTAGGAAATAACATAGGTAAGGATTATATCTGGGAAAGTTTTCTTCAAAAACAGACGAAAACTCTAATATGAGGATGAAAGAAAGCTTAAATTCCCTGTAACTGTTTGTATCAAGGATCCACAAGAAACCCTGTGGCAGACTGGGAGGATGAGTCCAGATTCCCTAACTTCTATCTAGGCCTCCAGCACCAAACCATTCTTTTTTATTATTATTATTTTATTTTGTTTTTAATATTATTATTATTATTTATTTAAGATATTGCCCTGCCAGAGGTAGGCTTACAATATGAGAATCACAGGCAGAGGTGGTATGGCTAGTCTCAAGCAGCCTACGTAAGCAGTGTGGGGACAGGGGTGGAGTGGGATTAGTTTAAAATCTTTGGAATTTTAGTGATAGACCAGAAAGAGCAAAATTGGTGTGGTGATACCAGGACCTATAAGCAAGCCATGCTGTTAACCTGCCAGGCATAAAATGTACTTTATTGTTGGGAGTTCATAATTCCACAAAATCCCCAGCAATTTTTGGTTTAAACATCTGAAGGGACCTTGATGTTTACAGCATAGGTTTGTTCATGATCTACTGAGAAATTTCTCCCCTTGAGATATGTTACTGGCAGGTATGACCTTTTGGGGAAGCTGGTAGTCTGGCTTAATGTTTTTTTTATTTCTTCTTCAAAGCTGAAAAGTAAGTAACACAGAATACATTTTGCTTTCTCTGGCAGTGGAAAAGTTTGTTTTGATTCTTTGCCATTAATAGTTGATTTATTGCAACTATAACAGCATTTGTCTTACCAGCACGTTTTCAGAAACTGATATTTTTTGCAGCACCTGAAATGTAATGGGAAAATAACGAAGCTATTTACATATGTTTATCTTATATATATATATTCAGATTTGAGAGTCAAAGTCAGTGTCCTGGTTCTTTCTGCTTGCTGTGCTGTGGCTAAAATTGTTTCTAGGACTTCTGAAACTGGATGCCGTTTGGATGAAAATAAACAATGACATGCTTCAGCAGTGGAGAGGATTTGGTCCAGCCATCACTGGGCATTCAGTTCACTGAACCAGTCTACAGATACCCTGAAATAATAAGCAACAAAACATGTAGCTTGTGGGCTTCACCTCCTTAGCAGCCACTGGGGAGACCAATTACTCAACAGATCTACTCCTATTGATCTGCAGTATCTCCTAATTTTGGTGTAATCAATATGTGCCTTATAAGACTCCAATGTTACCTCAAGTGATGAAGAAAAAAACATGAATTCACAGCTTTTATAGAAAGAGTGACTTCCATTTTAGCTGTCTAGCAGAGTACATTTAGAAAGCAGAAGGCTGAGTTTTGCTGAAACATTTCATACATAGGAAAAAAAGATCTGGGTTGTGATAAATAATAAGTACCAGTATGTGACAAAATCTGTGTATCAGACAGCCAGGCCATAGCACAGTAAATGGGACTGTGTCTACAGCTAGGAATAAACAGTAGCTCAGGTGTCTCCATTGTCACTTACTCTAGGAAAGTTGCTGCACCATAAAGTGGATTTGGATGACCACTTTAAGTGAATCTGAACTGAAAATAAATCCTCTCTTTTTCCCTATGACCATCATTGCATTTCCAGATTAATGTACCTTGGGGAATGATTAACTCAATATACTTTTCTCTCTTTAAGACAAAAATAGAGAATTTGACATATATATACTTACTTAATAGATATACAACAATACACTGTTGGGAAGAAATACTGAATACAAACTGTGTATTATCAGGGGTTTTAGATCATCCAAATAGTTCCTTAGGATCTTAGTACCAATGAAAATATTTCCTAGTATTTTAACCAAGTATGGAGGACTTAAAACTTCATGCTGCCTCAACACTTGCCTGAAATTACAAGGTTGAGATCTGCAGAAAGTTATAGTTATAAAACATAACAACCTCCTTATTTTGTCTTTAGAAAATGAGAGTTATCTGACATAAACACCACACATAATATATTTCTTTAAATATACGTTATGAAAAATTAAATACATTAAAATCAAATTTTCTGGTTTTGCCAGTGGTTCGATTTATCAGCAAAGAACAAGCTGTGCTTTATGCAAAAGCTTTTCTAGTTGGGCGGTAGTAATTAATTTCTGGTGTTCCAATAATAATCAGGACACATTATTAAAAAATTTCTGTATCAGTACCTTCAATCTAAATAGATAAGAAAACAGGAAAGAAAAGATCTGTTGCAGAGCTAGCAAGACTCTTGGTATTATCTTGGAAAAATACAACCTTTACCATGCTTGAAGTGTTCCTAGTAAAGCTATCAGAGACATTTCTTTTGAAAACTGTATGCTTTTAATGAAAGCAAGATAGTACAAAATATCTCCCTTTATTTCAAATCAAAGGTACAGCTTCCCCATGCTCAACACACAAACACACACACACACACAAAATAGACAAATAAACAAAAAACCCCAAACCAAAATAATCAAAAGCAAGTACTGCTGCTTATTTAAGATGTCTGTGAACAAAGTTCTGACGCTCTCGTAAAGCTGTGGTTTTTTTTCTAGATCACAGTTTTGCTTTGAGCCATAAAAAAGCTAAGAGAATGCAAATGAAAGCATTTACACTGAATAATTGAAATTGACTTGGAAAACAGTTTAATAAAATCTATGCATTTGTCTCTGCATAGTAGAAGCTGGAAGGAAAACAGTAATTTCTCTGTAGATACAATAACAATAATCAGCTGAACATGATTTTAGCTCAACAGTTGTATCTCAGGCACCTCAATCTCATGCCTCATCAACATCTGCCTTAGATTAATACTCTTAAGACATAAGAGCTGTATTTAATTTTACCTAGATCTGACTCTGTACTCCCAGATTTTCTTGTAACATGTCAGGATAGATCTATTTGTATACAAAAGTGAGTGTTGTGCTAGTGAGTGTTGTGCTTCTTACAATGTGAAATTACATTATTTGAATTATATCAATAATAACTGGTGTTCTTTGAGGGCAAACTGTTAATTTCATAATTACTCTTGTACTCACAAACTCCCATTCCATTGGTCTCTCCTTCAGGTTATGCATCCCATTGTGTGCCACCTAAAACAAATTTGCTTCCTTGAGAACTCATGTCAGACATGAGGTATTTATTTATATATATATATATATATATACAGTGTGTATTTCTCTGATTTTCTTCTGGGACCTCTGGGATAGCAGTGAACAATCAGCCAAATATTTAGCAATCTGCTTTTTTTTAACCAATATACCAAAAAATCAGGTTTTTTTGGTCATTCCCTATTTATTTGGACACTGATCCTTGATTAGAAATTCAGAGCATCTCTTTTCTCCTGAGTGTTGAAAATGTAACCAAATCAGGGGTAAAAAGGTTATCACTACGCCCTTCCTTAGGGAAAAAAATGTTTGCAAGAACATTCAAGCAGGCACAGGACTTTGGGCACAGGTAATAACCAACTTACAAAGCAAAGCTCCAAGGGGTGATGGAGGCAGGTTTTGCCTGCTGTGACAGCCTCAGGGCCCCATTGTGGTCAGTGAGGTTTTTCTCAGCTCCACATTTGTTCATGGTGATTCTATTTTTGTTTCCTTCTGCTTACAAAAATAAAGCTTAAAGCTACATTTTCCAGGATAGTATGTTCTACTTTTTTTTGACACACATGGGTCATGACATTTGTGTTTATATATAATCCAAGCCTAGCCAGCAATATGTGCAAAGCAAGGAAAAAGCCACTAGAGCAGGGAGAACTATTATTAGCAAGCAATTGACTCAGCAAATGTCCCTATTTTCTTTTTCTGAGTTACCTATTGGCCCCCACTGGATGATTCCCAAACCCACAATAGTGTTTCTAATGACTGCTGCATGCCTCTGGCATGAGCGCTTCAGTGAGCACATAATTCTGACAGCTTCTCATTCCATAAATAACTGCACAGATAAAATGAACATGAAGTTTCACAGGAAGTGAACGAAAAGGAACTTTCAGTTCAAATGACTCAATTGCAGCCTGTATCCAACCAAATTTCCACAACTACTTATTATGTTTGCTACCTACAGAATACTAAAATAATTATACAAGAATGACATAGAACTTACTTCCTTCTACAAGAGCTGGAAAATTGTGAAGTTGAAAACAACTATGTCTACTACACAGAGTACTGGAAAGTACAGTGGATAATTCCCTTTTGTATTGAAGTAATGCAATTAAATGTTCTTATTATGGCTAAATATTACAAGGCATATTTTTAAAACATATTTCACTGTGGTTCTTTGGCTTTTGAAATGCAAAAGCTTATGTCAATGGCAATGCTTTTATCTTGTGAAGTGGTATTGGATGCAGTAGCAATGTGGAAATTAATGTGGAAAGCTTATAATTTCTCAGTTAAACTAAATTCCTTACTCTACTCTCACCTGAAAGTAAAAAGTTATTGCTCTGTTTCAGTCTACAGTACCAGTTTGGAGCTAAAGCTCTGACATCAGGTCAGCATGATATTGTCTTTATTTTGTGTCTGCTTCTCCCTCTCAACTCTCTCTCTCTCTCTCTCTCTCTCTCTCTCTCTCTCTCTCTCTCTCTCTCTCTCTCTCTCTCTC
>CM021766.1:31140111-31172098 GCA_011076525.1 Nettapus auritus | reverse complement strand
TTTTTTTTTTTTTTTTTTTTTTTTTTTTTTTTTTTTTCCCACATTTTATTTATGATTTTAGGATTTTATGAGGGTTGATGAGCCTGTCTTCTTCTCTTTAAATTTGTAATCCTCTTTTTTTTTTTTTTTCCTTTAGATTTTAGTGTTCTTTTGGCATCAGAAGAGTAGGTGCAGAACAGGTAAATGTTTATGGCCATAACCTGCGTTGCCTGGAGATCAGATAACCATTCTAGGAAACGTATGACTTCTACTTCCCCCTCAGTGAAAAGCCTGGTGCTTGCAGCCATCTCGCTAACAACTCCTCTAAAGATTTAGTTGCTCTGGGGAAACTGTAAAATGTCATCTCCTCCCAGACCACAATTACTTAAATGCTCCAGTGTCAACCAATATTATTCTGCTTTTATGTTTTCCTCCATTAGACAGCTGCTGGCTCTGCCTTATGGGAAAGCCACCCTTTAAGTCACTTGACCTCTTGGTGCCTTAATCAATACAGATGGAACATTGAATAAAACCAGGATGTTTCTAGAAATCATATGACTCATTTGAACAGGGGAGGGAGGGTATTTTGGGGAATTGTTTTTCTTTCTACTTGGGTAAATAAGAGTTTTGCTTGTCTAACTATATGCAAAGATGTACAGATTCTGTTTTGCAAATTTGTATTTTCACAGTCTGGCAGTCATCTTTAAAATGCCAACAGTTGTATAAGAAAAAGTAGCATATATTTTGTTCTTAAGCAAAACCCTGTGCTTCTTGTATTCATATATGAGGATCACTGTATGGTAGGCATTGGCATATAGATGATATCTGCTGTATTTATCAAGACTTTGACTTGTTTTATAATTCTAGTTGGAAGTGTAACAGACTTCTCATTACATGCAAATAATTAATGCATTGAATATGCATTTTTTCACTGAGAACTCTAAAACCTATAGTAATGACTTTTTCACTATCATGACCCAGCAGTCTCACCACAGAGCTGCCAGCAATTGCCTGGAGGTCATGAGCTTGTTTCCTTTCCTTTTTTCTGGCCTTCTGCCAAGCAGATTTGTTTGAACATTAAAACCAGCTCTGCTTACTGTTTCAATATACCAGTAACACCTTATCTCCTGCTCCAGAAAACTGCAGAGTTGGTCTACTGAAGCACCATGGGAAGCAGATCTAAAGATACCAAGCTGCTTTAGAAGTGGGCTGAATATAAAAAATAGGGAGATATGTAATCAAGAATCAAGTGAGAGTACAGGTGAAATCAGAAGAGTTTGAACCTCAAACTGGAAAAATTCTCACCTTACCTATTGATTTGTCAGAAGGGCAGAGTCTAACTATTTTTCTTATGTCTATTTGGTTGATATCAGTTAGGTTCTCCATTGTAAAATACCTTACTGAAAAGATGAGGCATTTAAGTACTGAAACGATATGAAGCTGTCAAATGGTGAGCACTTCCAGACCCTTTAATTTATATGCTTGTAATGCAGACTGGGATGTTCTAGAGAAGCATTATAGGAATTTTAGTGCAACCTTGTTGTTATGTATTTGGACACAGGGAATCTCTGCTCACAAGCCAAGATCAAAGTAGCTTTGATCGGAATTCAGTGTTCTACCATCATTCACTACTGCAGTGCACTGCTAACCAGTGTAAGGTCAGGTCTACTTTTACAATCCCATACAAAAACTGCCTTTACTTCGGTGAAAGGAGTCCCCCCCACCTTATCACTCATTATATTACCATTTAGCTTTCACATTTGATTTCAAAATCAGAAAAGATTACTTTGAAAACATGCAGTATTTACAGTTTTTCTTGACTTTTATGACCACCAATATATTGTGAAAGGTTTATGATCTTTACTGGGTCAGTTCACAGTCCCGGTCTGCACTATATTCTGTACAGGAAAAGACAGAATTAGGATGATCTCAGAATCCTAAAATGCCTCTGATGCATGCGGTGGCCCTTTTAAAACTGTGACATCCATTTATTGGGAGAAATAAATTCTGTAATAATGGCTGTAAAACAAATGACTGAGCGCACAGTATGAGAAAACTGCATATAATGGATGACTTGAAAGTCCATAAAAGCAGCACAGAAGAAACAGATGTGTCAGTGAAACAGAAAACAAAAGGCAACAGTTAATTCCAGAGGAGAGGATACAGGAGCAGTTTAAATAAATGACTGATCTGTCTGGAAGTCCAAATTTTAAGAGAAAGCCTTTGTAGAAAGAGTGGCAGTAGTTAGCATGGCTATAAAGTAGGGACTGCATTCATTCAGTCTTGGGGATCTACTTACTTCTGCTCACAAAAATGTTGATGGGTCTACTGAGAAGGGAACAGCCCCCAGAGAGGGCCAAAGCACAGCCCTGTTGGTACATATGCCACATTCACACCACAAGCTCAGGAGTCCTGGGAAGTATTTTCATGTCACCAAATTCCCCCAAGAAAGGTGTGGCTCAATCTGGAGCTGTGCCTGAATAGCACAATTAATCTTAGTGTTAACATGACAGATGCTCTTCAAGTTAATTGTACTCACAACACAAATTGTATGGATAAGGCTAGTTGTTATTTACAGCGTACTCCATGCTGGTCTTGTTAGTGATGGGTCCTGTTAAGTACCCTACTCATAAGGCAAATAAAGTTATATTGACCATCATCACATGTTTGTTTCGTAACCTTTTGCCTATTGTGGAGCACTGGTATGTCTATGTAATTCAGGGACCTCCCTCTTGACCTACTTCAGTGATAACTGCTTTTTGTTCTGTCCTTTGATAAACATTATTTCACATCTGGAAGACAGTCCCACATATTTGTGTATCTGTAACAGATGTTTTGCATATAATTTAAAAATAGGTTTTAAGTGAAAGTTTAAAGAGCTGCTGCACATTACTTTTATTGCTGTCCTTATTGAATACAAATAATTTGTAAGTTTGCTTCCTCCACCATTACAGCAGTAGAAATGCACAGTGAATTCTAGTTGAATATAGTAGAGGATTCTGCCCAGAAGTCATTTAATGATATTTTATTCAATTGTTTTGTTATTAACCATTATTGCAAAATCCTGAAGCATAACTGCCCCCCCCCCCCCCCATCCCAATGCTAGAAACCTTTCTTTCATAATGAATCTCATTATAAGGCATGAGAAGGATACGTACTCCTCACCGATTGCAGGTAGCCAAAGGTTATTATCAACAAATTTCATAAGTAACACAAACTCTGATATTAATATTAGAGCAAGGATTATTTTGTTTGCAGACATCCATTCTGTAGGTATAAAACTTCCAGTAGACTTCTGTTCTATTTTATTGATACTCCCTTTTGCTAACTTTAAAATCTAATTTTTCACGATTTCTCAGTTCCGAGGGAGGTATACCAGAAATCATTGCAGCAGACGATGTCAGTCTGTATTTATATTTGAAATCTCTAGGAGAAACATTTGAAACATTTGAAATCTCCAGGACAGGGTAAACATAGGAACAGTATTATTATTACAAACCTATTTGGTTCTCCACAAACCACAGCTGAATCACAGTAGCTCTGTTGCATCTGTTCTGTGCATTTTAAAAGTGTTTCAGTGCTCACTCTACTCTAGATGGTACATGTCATGTGTCTGAACTCTTAAGGAAATGCATTCTCACTCAATATTTGAAGAATAAAGAAAAAACTCTCTCTGTTCTGTGTTAAAAAAGGGTAAATTCTGTTACCTAAGCAAAAAAATGGGTTAATTCTCTTTCCCTGCATCTATGTCATTATCCAGAAGTATGTCTGCAGAAAATAGTTGTTCATAAAGTTACTGCGTTTTTCACTGAATTAGCCAAAGAGATTCAGATCTTTATTGTTAATCGGACCAAAATAGTTATTCACAATCCAAATATTCACTTCCTCAAAACATTAAGAAAAAAAAAAAATCACCATTTTACAAAAATAATAGCATGAATACATACTGGGAAGTTTATTACATTATAAATCACTGTTACATAATAGTTTTCTTTGGAGCAGTTATACAATAAATTGATGAAAGAAGATAAATAGAATGATTCATATGTTCATGTGAACACTGCTAAGCTACTTACAAAGTGAATGAGAGTCAGTGGTTTATAAGAAGTCACTGCTTTCTTAGCTATGAAGTTTTGGTGTTTGATGGAAGGGTCTGATTGAAAATAATGACCTCATCTACTGATTTACAATTGACCATTCTGTTATTAGGGATATAATGAGACTTTCTGCTAATTAGAGCTTATTGTGGCTTATTATCTAGAGACTGACATTTCCCATAAAATGAGAGGGTATGCTGGAGCCACATATGTCTCAGCTATAGTCTGGCATTCTGGTATCATTTGAAGACTGTAATTTTGCAAAATAAATGAAGAACTCATGTATTGTGAAGAGGAGGAAGCAGACAGTATAAAGGCTGGGCATTGTGCCACTGTAAATACAGAAGTGTTTGCTATCCATCACATCACTGGTCTGGGCAATACCCAGAGTTGTGCCTCCAGGCCAAACTCAAAATCAGGTTTTGTGGCTCTCAAAAAAAATTAACTGAATCTGGTATTTGTTTAACCCTTTATCGCTTATGGAACTTATATGAAATGTGTCCATAGATCAACCAGATATGTTGGCTGGTGTTCATGTAAACCTAAAAGAAAGTAAGGTTTAGAAAGTGTTCAGATTAAAGACCAATAATGCTGAAAACTATTTCTTCCTAAATGTGGTATAACAGAGAGATAAGAAAAAAGCATTTGACACTCAGTTGTAATGAACTTTCTAGAATAATTATAAAAAAGAAATATTTTCTGTTTTCTGCTTTCATAGGCTTTGGACAAATCTCCAAATTCTATTCCTGTTTAAAAATATGCGAGATCAATGAAGTCAGTGAAGTTTCTTAGGTATGACAGGTATGGTCATATATTAGGTATGTCTTTCTGGGCTTTGTCTTACTTCCTCTTTTGATGGTAAACCTAGACATCTGGAATTATGAAAAATTCCTGTCAAACTACTTGTATTTTCAAATTTTTATTATTTTTATTTTATTTATTTATTTATTTATTTCCTAATATTTGCAAACAATTTGCAGTTTTGTGCCTTTTCCTGTTCTAATGGAAGATGAGGTGTATACTTGGGGTACAACTTTTTATCTCATGGCCTCCTTCTGAGCAAAACAATGATTAACCATACATTCCTTTCCCTAACTGTATAGAATATCTTGGCAAATTTCCCACCTTCAAGTGTTTGTATGTCTCAGTGGAGGCATGTGGTCTGACAGCACCTTTTAATATTAACACAAACTTTGCCATAGCAACATGAGTGTTGCCACAAAAGGCCACTCAAGTTACTTAGAGAAATTATTTGAATTACTATGGGGAAAAATCCAGATTAAGCCCAGCTTCCCCAAAGTGTTATAAGACACACAATTGTTGCCATCCCCAAATCTGGCTCAGTTTTGCATTCCCTGTACATTTATTTGCAAGGAAACAGCTACATTTTTCATTAGATCTTAATATCAAGTAACAATACACAGGACTTTAGCTATAATTGCCAGTAATTTGTAATACTTATGAGTGATTTATGGTGAACACAGAAAATCACACCCCTTAACTGGACCTTGTTAACCTGGACCCTCAGCAGATCTTTTGCTTCACCTCAGCCCTGAGGACTGAGTCACCATAAGAGTGGCCAACCTCCTCTTCCAAGCGCCGAGGGGTTGGAGGATGGTGGGAAGGACTCAGCCAACAGAGCCGCCTCAGTCCATAGTGGGAACCAACTGTCTGCAATGGTCAATACTTTAGGTGGATCTAGATGGTAAGCTGTGGGACACAGAAGAGGGAATTATTATGAAATGGTAGCCACTGATCTCACTGAGCTGAGATCTGGGCCAGGCAACAGACAGTTTTCATACCCTCTAAGTGTGCCTGACTTTCTCCTCACGTGAAAGCAGAAGCCTGACTTTCTGCCATGGGAGTCTGACCGATGACTTCATGGCAAAAGCATCAATATTTTCTCAAGCAGCATCTTAAACAGATGGCACGGTTGAGGTGCACAGAATCAGAGGAGTGCCCAGGTGCATTGCAAGCAGTTCACATGATATTTCTCTTAATCCATCCCTTCAGTTCTCTCTGTTCTGTGAATCACCAGCATCTGATTTTCCACAAGAAAAATTTATATGCGAAACCCTTGACATGAAGAAAATAACATTGAAACCCATCAGGTCCATGCTCATAACTCTTACACAACTCTGTGGTTCCTGAGTTCAGGTCAGAAGACAGCCATAAATACCATGAGAATCAGTCTCTGGTTAGGCCATGCTGCCATCCCTACGTCAAACCACACTGTGACTCCACAGGCTAAGGTAAATCGTAGAGTGATATTCACTGTGCCCTTTCCTTAGTTTGCCCATTAAAGCAGAAACAGAAAAGATATCTGAATACAAAGGCAGAAGGACCTCCAACTGAACTCAGCTACCCTGATGAAACAACTTTTTTCATGCTTTTTGTCATGCCTTTCTGAGAGAACACTAAAGAAGAAGCAACAGGCTTCTGCTCTTAAATGAAAAACACCATAGAATTTAACTGCTCATTTTTCAAGCTTTTTAAACCAAATAGATCCAGAAAGATTTTTCAGAAACAAAATGTGGGCTCTTCAGAGGCTCTCTACTTTGGGTTGATGATAAAGATGCAAAATCCCTTTGCCTTTTGAAGTCCACTCCTCATTTGTCAAGAAAAGTACTGAAGAAAATTTGTAGGAAGTATCTGGTATTTTGGGCAAACATGAAAAGATTTATCAGAAACAAAAGAAACCATAGTGTTTACTTTCATCGTGTTCAAGGATCACAAAAAATATTTCACAAGGATCAAATAGCTGGAATAGGTGTGGCTGATCTGAAGCAGCATGAAAGGACAAGAAAATTCATCTGTTCTAGGATCCTCAACTGCTGCTTGACAAATATTTTGTCTGATAATGAAACATAATTTTGCAGAACCTGAGAGAAGGTGCTATGAATGACAGCTTTGAAATGATCATGTACAGAGAATCTGTCCCCATCACTTTGGCAGCACTGCACACAAGAGTCAACTGTGAAAGTATTACTATTTAGAAGATGTGGGGACCACTCCCTTCAAGGGACCCTGGAGTGGAAAATTGTCCCAAAGGGATCCTCAAATAGCTAAGAGAAGGCACCATCCTGGACCAGGCACACCTTAAATTCTGATCCTGGGAAAAAAAGTATATATATATATATATATAATTATAGAGCTGTAGTGAAGTTATTAAGGCTGTCAAATGAAGCACACAAAAGGATAATCTTAACAACACCCTCATGTTTATATGAAGATAGGGATTTTGACTAGCTAATTTAATTTTTTCCAAGACCTGTTAACTTGTTAATTGTTAATAGCTCAGTTTCGTCACCTGAAGAAGTCCAGCTCTTGTCAGAGGAACATTCTAGCTGATATTTGGATGTACAAAGCCTGAGCCTGCTGCATGCTCCCAGCTTTCATTGAACTGGGAGACATACAGATGCAGTCCTACATAAGCACTACAGTCCTCAGGATTGTAGGAAATATCAAGAAAAAGTCAAGAGAAAATAATATTCTGTCTTGACTACGGTTGACAGTAAATATAGTTGAGGAGCTACATCCATGGAAGAAGGTGAAAACCAAAGATTTCTGTGGTTTATAGTGATCACTTTTTGTTTAATGCTGCCTTTGAGCCCATTTAAAAAGGAAATTCTCAGCTTTGCTAAGAAGGTACAGAGCCACATCCATTTATTTGCTCAAACCTGCCACCTGCTAACTTTATTTTATGATCTTTTGTTTCTTGAAATAGAGGCATATAACTTTATTCACTTTCCCTATGTTTCTTACAATTTTACACCCCATATCACTCCTGAGCTGATAGGTGTCCCCGTGTAAAAACCCAGTCATCATCTACATATTTCTTTTGAAGGGTGTTCATGACCTTGCTTGTAAAGAAGGCCCCTTAGCACTCAGATATTGTTCTCTTCAGGCAGTTAAGCCTGTTTTCTAGGCAATCATAGATGACACAGCTTTTAAGTAGCCAGTTTGGAGGTGATAAGAAAATGTCACTAGTTTGGCACAAGGGAGCTTTTCAGACATAGATTGAAGCTGAGAGAAAGCAGCAAAATTTTGTGGGTCTCCTTTTTCTGTCTTCTAAACCCTCAGCTAATGTTTATATCAGAGGGAAAAGTCAAGCTAGGAAAGTTTGGAGAAATTGATTAAACTTCCCTTTCCGCCCATTCAGTACATGTTCCTTATAATTGGTGCTTACAATGTTCAGTACCTAAATTCGTTCACATTTCTGTCAAAATCTTGATATCAAAAAAATAGTTGTGTACCTCATGACTAAGCTTCAGAACACTGCAGAAATGTTAGTATGTCTTCCCTCTTAACTGCTTTCTGGAGCCTATCAGATATTTTTCAAGCATAAAAATCCCGTGTCTTCCCCTGTCCTTCATCACTGAGAAGTTAATATTGAGAGGGTGTAGGTTGGATGGGAACATCCACATTCAGTTCTTTCCTCTACCTTATCTCTATATGGGATTTAAACACAGATCCTTTAACCACAGCAAAGCTAGAGGTGGTTCAGCTCTGATATCCTCTCAGTCTTTTTCTACTGTGTAAATAATACTTAAATATTCATTGAGTTGGGAGAGAGCGTAAAAAATACTATATTTAGAATCCAGCCTCTGGTCATACAGCTATTAATGTGTGTAAAGTGGAACAGCTTCAACAAACAGATTAAGACTGTGCTCAGCTTATTCTACAGTCTAAGTGTAAGGGAGATCTCTTGGGAAGAAAGCAATTTTATATCAAAGGCTTGCTCCAAATCAGATGTAAGAAGAACATGAACATAAGGATTAGCTATTTCAGTTGTGATGACAGTTGGTGGCTTTTTTTTTTTTTTTTTTTTAATAACAACAACAAGAACAAAAACAACAAGCAATTTTTCATTTGTCCTAATTCTGAAGATGATTCGTGGCTGTGAAGCGTATGTTTAGGGAATCCTTTGTCCCTCTAATCAAAAAAGGTGATGAACCACCTTTTAGATAAAAGCTAAATCCTGCTCTTGCCTGGGAATTCTCTTTCAGCCAGCTTAAACTGCCTCACACGCATACGGCTGACTTTTTGGAGCCTCCTGGGTGTCAGTTGCTTAAATGCACCCTGTCAGTTGTCTGGCACCAATTTTGTTGTTGCGGATTGCCCATTTGTACATCTGTGATTCTATTCCCCCATACATGTTGAGGCCAGCCAGGGGAGAGGGTGATGGATCTAGTGGTTCTTTGAAGGTTATAGGGACAGCAAGCCTCCTCAGCAGGGTAGAGCACCTGAGGAGGGGAAAAGTTTTGTGAGCCCCACAGCCATGGTGAGGGGGCTCAAGGTGTGACACAGCTCACCCCACTCTCTGACAGCACCTGAAACAGAACCCATCCTCTCAACATCAGGCAATTGTGCAAGAGCTACATAGAAAACATATGGAAGGACTCAAATCAGGGAGCCTTATAAAAAGACTGCATTTGGAAAGATGAAAAGCATGGAGAAGAACCTGAGAGGCTTAGCCTGAGGCAAAAGTTATGGGTTCTGCCACTCTTTTTCTTTGCAGCTAGAAACCCTTGGCCAAGGTTTGAGGTATGAGGTGATTGTTAGCAATATTATGCCTAACCGATATCAGATTGGTACACTTGCAATATTTCCATTTTAAAAGGCTTGATTTTAAGAAACGAGGGGAAGTTAGACTTCCAGAACACCTTGTACTTGATAAATACTAATAAAAACATTTTGGGACCCTTGAAATTGTTATCCATGTTTTCCATTCTCGTTTGCATCCCTTCACATTCTCATATGGAAGTGCAATCTCCTAGGCCATTTACCAAGCAGAAACTTCAAGTCACCCCACGCAAACTGTATATCCATTATGTTTGCTGCTGCTATTTCTCTTTATTTGAAAAGACAGAGGGGGATGCGTCTTGCCTCAGTGAATCTGCTCACCATAGTTCAGCAGAAAGACAGCAGTACTGTTGCTAAACCAATACAACCAAGCTGTTCTCAAAATACTTGATTAACCCATCAGTTATGGCAGTATGCCTTGCACTCCTTATGGCAATCACAAGCAAAACAAGAGCTGGCAGAGGCATGGTGTATGATGTTCATGGCACAGCTGCAAGCACAGCCACTGCAAGGTTCTACAAGTTTTTTGTTTTACATGTATACTGTAAATATGAGTGAAAAATTTTCTTTCTTGGAATACAATTGACAGCCATCCTTCAAAGCATTAAAATGTTGTAGGTTAGAGTAAATTGTAAGCATGCAATTAATTGACTTATATTTTTGCAACTGAGCTGTCTATCAGATTACATATGTGTTTATATTGTACAGCTTTTTTTATTTTGCTTCCTCTTCAATGTTTGTTTTATGATGGTTGCATATATCACAGTAAGGGTATTGTCAAGTGATTCATTGAACTAGTATTTTACAATTAATAAATTAGGAATTGATTGTGGGTTACAACAAATCTTTCTCAGAATTCAACTTAGAACTTTCAAAGTTGATAAGAATACATCACCAGTGAATGAATCTAAGAGTCATTCTCCATAAATAAATCATGTTACTCCACAATAAGCAAATTTTAAAATTTTTCTTAGATAACTAGAAAAACTAGGAGAAATTATTTATGCAAAAAAGATTACTGTTTGATAAAGTACAACACACGATTTAAATAAATGGATAAAAGAACATGTTAAAAAACACAGATAAATATATATAAATTGAAATACTTTGCTCATGCCAAAATAGATTTGAACCTCATTCTATAGTAGCATTGAAAAGGACTGGATAATATCAACAATAAACTTTCAGCCAGTGCACCTGAAATGCAGTTAATATGTTTTGCTATTATCTGTACCTGTCTAGACTTGCTGCACTACTCCAGGGTTGCTCTCCACACTAGTATGTAGTATGTCTGATGTCTTTGCTTTGAAACTACCAGCCTGTGTTGTGGGAAATAAACAGGTCTGTGGCACAACTACATTTTTTTTTTTTTTTTTTTTTTTTTTTTTTTTTTTTTTTTGTTATGCCTGTGTTATCAGAGAAAGAATGTACACATTGCAACCTCTCCTGTTTTCTGTTAATGGCAATCTGCAAGAACAAGCAATTACAGTAGGTACAAGATATTACCTATCAAGCCCAGTGTACTTATCATGTAAGCAGAGAGTGCTTACATGATAGCCATACTCTGTGTCTTAGTTATCTAAAACCCTGCTAAATGTTTTAAAGACTCTTCCACAAGGTTCCTCACCAATATTGAGAAAAGAAAATAATAAAAAGAAAGAAAGGAAAAAAGAAAAAAAAGAAAAAGTAATAAAAGAAAAAAGAAAGAAAAAAAGAAAAAAGAAAAGAAAAGAAAAGAAAAGAAAAGAAAAGAAAAGAAAAGAAAGAAAAGAAAAGAAAAAAAAGAAAAGAAAAAAGATCAGCAGATGATATGTAGCAGCCGTGTTTTTAGTACGTCTGGGCACTGAAAAGCACCAAAGATAATGGTTTATGAGACAGAGACTAATTCTTCTCATAAAGCTCTGTAGATTCAACACAGCTAAAACTAAAACTTTTGCTTCAGTAACATAATTGAAGATACCAGAAAAAAAACAAAAAACAAAAAAAAACAGTCATCTAAAAAGACTGCAAGCCATCTTTGATCCTCATTTTGACAGTTCCAGGAGTACATCTTTCTTTCTGATCTAAGTTACATTGGGACATTTCATTTTTCACACTAGTTTTTATTTATTTATTTATTAAAACAACAACAACAAAAAAACAAACAAACAAAAAACTCATTAAAGATAGATATTAATAATCACTTTTCCCATTGAAAGCTATTTCTTCTTGCTTTATAGCCAAGTCCTTACTCATGATAGAATTTTACTATTTATGCTGCTGACCTTTTATTGAATTAATATTACCTTAATAAATTTATTTCTCAAAGGACATTATATTCTTTACAGGCAATTCAAAGATTTCTTTCACCACTTATTCAGCAATCATATTTTTGTACATTCACTTATATAGTTTTGATAAACTAAGATTAATTTTCTGCATGTGGAAGATACAAAGGAGGAGTTTAACCACAGTGGTCAGGTACTAGGTGTGCATGAGAGTTCAGGGGTTCTTGTAAAATTATTTCTCAGCTCTCCTAGGAATTTCCAGGGCTTTTTCCACTCATATTTGTAACCCTTTAGAGCCCTTTGCCCACAGGGAGGAACCTCCTTTTGACACCAACCAGGCAAGAAAACATGCTCTTCCCTCTTGCAACTCCTACTGTGCTCTGGGACTGCTGGGGCTTAGGGTACAGGGAGCTGAAAGATGTTCCGACAGTGGAAAAAAAGAGTTTATTACATTGTCACCAGCTGAAGGATAGCATGTTCTTGCTCAAGAAGTTCTGTGCTCCATGTAACATACAGGCATATTATTGAATTTAATGAAAAAATATGTAGTAATTTTGCAATGGCATATGATGTATAAAACACTTGTTCTTGAGCCCCCATTGCAAAAAGTCTTCAGCTCAGCATCTTCCATGAGATAACATCTGTCCTTCATTATATTCACATTCAGGGTTCTCTCTGATGTGTTTTCGAATAGCTTTTTTTTTTTTTTTTTTTTTTCTGTGATAACCCTGACATTACAGGACTCTCACTTACATTAGAAAACAAGGGTTCTTTTTGTTGAATTACAAGAACTGAGTCTTTCAGAGTTATGTTTTTAATGAAAGTTTCCATAGATGGTGGATTTTATTTGGATGGCATTGCACTTCCATAAAAATCAGTAGGTCTTTATTGCTTCCATATATACCTCTTACAGTTGTTTTTTGAGCTGGTCACAGGAAAAGCTGATGTCATATAAAACTTCTGTGAAAGGACTTGTCCAAATTTTTTTGGATCATTATCACAGAAATAGAACAGAGTAGAAAAGTGTCTGAAAGACCAGAGAAATTTTTACTAACCCACCTTTCTCATGTTGAAGTACAAAGCTTGGATTAGCTGTGCCTGGCTATGTTTGCCCTCACTGAATCAGAAAAATCAGAGAATGTGGTGCACTTTCTACCCACGGTTCATTTTAGTGCTACGTTTTAAGTTCACCTATTGTCTTGGCAGATATCTACATACAAAATTTCCAGACATCTATATGTAATGAGTTCTACAACAGTGTATAGCACTAGCATAACAGATACAAGACCTATTACTTTCCTATTCCCTTGATTAAAATGAGGTTGAATTTCATCTGTAATTTTAGTTTAGCAGTGTCAAGTATGTAGGAGATCAAACTCCATGTATCTGGAGAAGATACGAAGAAATTATTGCTTTCCAAACTTTCTGGAATTACTAAAATAGCTGGGAGGAATAGTTTTGATGGTCTCAGGGAAGTGTAAGAAATTTCCAAAGTGACTCAGGGAGCTGGGCTGGATTAATCTCCTATAATTTTAGGCATGTAAGTAATAGGCACTGAGTATAAGCTGGTTGCCTAAGCTTCTACAAGCACTAGAGAAAAATAAATACATCCACAGGACAATTTATCTCACTTGACTTAACAGCCCTTAGAAGCCTAATACTCTTTGGATCTACACTGCCACCCTTTTGGAAAAAAAACTCTGGTAGGCACCCTTAAAAACATACCTGTACCAATTATGTTGCCAAAATGCAAAGAAGTCTGCGCTTAGACATGTATGAAAGTCCATCCTGCTTGTAGACATTGATGAACGGATAACATGATTCACAACATAATGGAATAAGTGACACGACTGAGGCACGAAATGAAAGAAATTTTAAGCATACCTTCTAAGCATACCATACCAATAAAGATATATATAATATATACTTGAGCAGGAGTGTATATGGTACTTTGCAGGTATAAGAAAGCTCCCAGGGAATTTAGCATCTAAGCTTGTTTGTCAGTGTTTTACAAGAAACTACTAAACTTGGCAGAATCCATATTCTTTTCTAATATTGTGAGAGATAAAATAAGCAGCCAGGGATCCCACAGACTGAGTAATGTTAAACGAAGGTGTTTTATACTGTAAATCTGGCACCCTCCACTTCTGTATCTTGAAAGTTGATATGCATCTGGTCTCAAGATGGCCTGAAGTGGAAGTGGACATCATGATCATGTATAAAATTCCTCTATCTCAGCTTAAGAACTTGGCTGCTCCCAAGCTGCAGGTGGTCCTCTGCTGGGGACACTGTCTCTTGCCAGGAGCCCTTAGCTGAGATGGGAGAAAGGAAAGCTCCAGAGTTTCCTGTTTTTTTGAACTGAAGTGTCAATGACCATTATTTATTAACTGACAAAGGGGCCTTTTTTTTTTTTTTTTTTTTTCCTTTTAATTAGAAACTACAACAACTTGCTTTTCAAAGCTGAAAATACTTGAAATGATCCCAAGTAATATTCCAAAACCACTAGCCTAAAGCTGGCAGTTAGAAAACTAATGAAATCTGATCGACTGGCTGAGCCCCCCCTTTTCCTACACTCATACTCATATGCACACATGCTCCCTTCACCCCAGCACCACAAAAAAAGACCCCAGACAAGGCAACCACATTCCTTCTAAACAGCCATCTACATTTGTTACACAGCGGACAACTTGGGATCTATCCATGAGAGATTACAAGTACTGCTTTAAGAAGCAAACTCCTTCTGAAACCTCTCAAAGCAGACTAAGAAAAGCACATTCATTTAATAGGCTATTTTTAATTCCATTCGAGCTCATCACAGGCCTTTTTAATCCTCTTCTGTGAGGAATATCCTCATGGTTTGAACTCCTCTTTAGTGGGGTAGATTTAGCATTTGCTGCAGGAGGGGGAAAAGCTAAATGAAGCTGCATTGAGTTGCCACAGCTGCTCCATCGCAGGCTTTCTCCTTCCCTGGTTAGGAGGATTGCTATCCCCTAACAGGCTTCTGCAACAAACACACCAGGTCACAAGATGTGAGGCAGAGTTTTTTTTTAATGGTTAAGTTTGACAGACACATTGCTGCTGAAGTTCAGCCAGATACAGCTGGTCAAAGCAGTGCTGCTCATTTACATCTGCCTCCCATGCACCGAATCCTGTCAGGTTTTATTTGTCATGGATGGAGTTAATTGCAAAATGCTCAATACTGTGAAAATATGGAGGAAACAACATAAAACAAGCATCTGTTCTATAAGAAATATGCAATGCTGACACAAAGCTGGCCTAAAGCTCAAGCAGTTTAAATGGCTGCAGAGGCACCATGTGTTTGGGTGCTCCAGGATTACTTAGTCTGTCCGTCTGTCCATCCCGTGACCCTCCATTTTCCCTCCCCCCCCCCCCCCCACCCCCCCAGTAAGTTACTCTGCCATAGCTAGTCCATTGTAACAGCTTCTGAGCCTCTTCTGGCATTGTGGCATCTCAAGAACTGCTTGGAGGCTGTGGTAGGACACAGATGTGTAAGACCATACCACAGGGGTATAAGCAGGGATGAGTTTTGCATGGGTGTATGGCTGAAGGTCTTGAAGGGACCTGTGGGGATGGAGAGTCGCAGTCCCAGTCACACAGGGAAGAGACAACTTAAAACTTTCTAGCTGTGAAGTTGGGAAACACTTATTGAATTTTGCTTAAGGCATGCTCTCACTGTCTCAGGCCTATCTGACATGGATGACCTATGCTTCCCTTGAACAGGAATGTCCATCTGCAGTGTGTTTCCTTGAGCTGGGGTTGGTTCATCTGTACATCCTCCAGTTTCTTCTCTTCAGCAACAGCAGTCATTATTAGCTGGACACAGAGCCTTCATGACATATCTGCCATGTAGAAAATAAGAAATTTTTCAGAAAGTATTATGTTGCCTTGAAAGCATGGAAAAAATTATTCTCTAGTAACCTTCAGTCAATGACTGCTTCTAGGAAATAATAGTTTGTAGGAATATGTAAAACTGGCACATGGTACTTCCCACACAGTATAAAGACCTGTTCCAAAAACATCTGCTAGAAATGATGTTTCATTTCAGTCTGCACAGTTGCATCATTTGTTGTTATGTTTATACTTGATTAAGGGGGGGTTCTAGTAAATAAACTTTAAGGTCCCTGCAAACCTAAATCATTCTATTATTCTACTGTATTATCTTTGATGACTCTGAAAGTAAATCTCGAATGAGAAACTTTCAAGAATACCCATGCTCTTTGTATTTAAAGTATACTTTTTCCTATGCTAGCCTTTCTACAGGCAGAACCAACAACCGTTGCAAAATATTCACAGCACTTCACAGAATGCATACACCAAGGCATATGCTTAAATCCTATTGATCTGAGGGGGGCTTAAGCACTCTAAGTTAAACACACACTTAAATTCTTTGCAAAACAGTGCCTTAAATACTTGCTTAAAGCCTACTTCTTTCATTCCAAAGGATCAAAATAGTTTGGTGTTAGTGATGCCACTTCTGAGGACTTTGATCTGTGCAGCAAACTCTTCCTTGCTGTCTGCTGCACATCTGTTTATCTCCTCACCTCAGTTGCACTCCATGAGAGTGTGCAGGCTCTCTGAAGTCCTACTGATTTGGGTATGGTGCAGCAGAAATGCAGTGCTGACCCATCAGAAAGGCTAAAAACATCGACGCTCTTGAGTCGGGAATTGGAAATTGTACCAGATATGAAACTGCTTACCAGCTAGTCGTAGAAAACTCATTGCAGCAATAGAAAATCCCACAAAATTCAGGAACAGAAAAATTCTCCTAACCCATGGTGTCTTTACAATCTTTCTCTAAACCAAACGTCTAGTGTTTTTAATGCCAAGCTAGAATGCTTCTTTTGTGTGTATCAATCTTTGCAATTTTGTTTCCACAATCCCAAACCTCTATAAATATATAAGTAAATAAATAAGCAGTGACTGTGACCTCTCCTTGACTTTGTTCTGCTTTCAATAGAAATGTGGTACATGTTGATGCTTGGGCAGAATTCATAGCAATTTTAATCCTCTTGAAATAAATGTTTCACTGCCTTTGAACACTGTCTGTTATACTGGAGCCCGAGAATAATTCTAGCAATAGAAATAAGTTGTCTATATTTGTTTGCATTGTTTTCAAGATCTTTATGTCTCTTTGTTTTCATTTGTAGATGGTATATTTTCCTCTACCAAAAAGAGAAGATTGGAGTATCTGGGAAGTCATAGTTATCTGTGGTGTATCATTAATTTGTGCTTCAGAAATTTTATTATTGCTATTTACTTTTTGTTTGTTTGTTTTCAGGGAGTCAAAATCCCTCAGCAGATCACCTTCAGCATCTTCCTGAAAAGAAAAGGCAACAGTATTCACTAGTGTTCAATAGCGTCACTATTTCTCAATCACTGTTTTTTCGTCTTTGAAGTGTCATGATATGGAAGCGTATACAAACAATAGATATTTTCTTTACTTCCTGATCCTTTTATGTCAGCAATTCTCCATCCTTTCTGTTCATATAATTTCTCTTACATCAGCAGTTCCAGGATAAGAAAATCTGCCTAGTCTGCTGAAGATATGTGCAAATGCCACAGCCAGAGAAGGGTATCTTTTTCACATCAGTGCAGCCTTTGTCACATAGACACTGTGTAGAAGGTGTGAAAGAACGTTTGCATTTATACCCAGAGCCCACCAAAACTGCAACCAAGCACAGGACTATGAATATTTTTCTTCCACAGCATTCATAACTACTCTAAATGCAGTAGGTAACTGGTTTTGAACACTTTGCCAGGTGGTTTCCCAAGGAACTTACAGATTTGCCTGGACGAAGAGAGCTGGATTGCCAGAATACATCAATTAGTGCACACTGAAAAGCAATGTTTGGCTACATTGTGAGCGTGTGCTTGCTGGTTCCATTGTAAGGTAATGGAGGGCCAGGTCTCAGCTTGTCCAGCTGGCAAATGTCAACATTTACACTTCCTTGTCTGTGCTAGGAATTCATAGCACGTTAATTTAGAGCACATTAATATAGGTGCCTAATGCTTACCAATTCTTTGGGCCTACTAGTAATTTTTTGTTGTTGCAGATGTTTTTAAGAAATCAGAAGAAAGGATTAAAGGAATAAGAAAGAATTAATAGACTTGGAATTTTCCCATACTTTAAAGTTGAAGAAAGAGTTTTAAATGTGTAGTTGTTTTTAGGACTTGTAATACCAAGTCTGACATCAAGCAATTTGAAAGAACAAAAAATTTATTGGAAACATGTTTGGCTTGTTCTAAAAAAACCAACATTCTGGATTATAAACTCAGATAATTTTAATGGAAAATTAATGTCTACTGCTAATAACTGGATTCAATGTCTGAGAAATTACATTAAAAACGATCTTCTGACAAACAGTTAAAGATCACTTGTGAGTTTATCATATGATCTAGATTCAAATTTGATCATGCTCCCTAATGTCTTAGCATTAGTGAGAGCTAATTCTGGAGTTAAGGGGCTTATCTATGAAATTTTTGAAGGACATAGATGATGTTGATTATCACATGAACAAAGCCTGGTATTTTTGAAGAACTTATGGAAACTAAAGACACAGCTTGTTTTGGAATGTAGGCACCTAAAGCTCATAAAACTTATTTATATTATGACTAAAAGATGTTTTGTTACAAAGCTATGTCATTCCAGAAACATCACAGTAATTATTAGTTAAGTTTTGGTCAGAAAAAATAAATAAATTGTAGGCATGAAAAATTAGATGTACATGACCTATATGTAGTCCTGTCTTTCTGGGATCTGCAGCCACATTCCATTATCAAAAAAAAAGCCATCTCTGGTGGCATAAAGCTGTAACCCATGCCAGGAAAAGGCTCGTTGTTTCACATCATGCTGTCAATAGATTATGAATATGAGCAGAACAGGGACAGTTGAGAAGGTTTAAACTCAAGGTGATGGTTAGTGGGTGCACGTGTCACCTTCTGCCACCACAGTCATAGTGTAGTGGACTCCAAGTCTGCTGATGGGAGAAGAGAGCATGAGATGAGTTTTCCCACTGCTGTATCATTCAACAATCTTTTTGATGTGTATGAGCTTTGCAATGCATTGCTTATTGCATTATTTTTATTTGTGAGGTTTATTAGGATGTCACATGTAAAGTAATGGGATTATTCAACACACATTTTCCCATAAAAGGGAACTTTTTTAGCCATAACAAACAATTGCAGAACATTAACTTGGAGTTCAGATCTGGATCTCAAAGAGATGATTAATATAACTTTCACCAGATGAGGGCAAGTGAGCACCCATCTTCACTCAGTTACAGGTGATGGTCAGAAATTCTCAGACACATCAGTGTCATTATGTCCAGGGTGTGAATATAGGACTGGGAATAAATGCCACAGTCAAGTTGACTGGTTATTTTATATGTGTCAGCTCAGGCCAGGTTGCTGTGCCAAACATCAGGGTATACTTTCTCTTGATTCAGATTGCTAGCAGTAGCATCTTATGATGTTGTTGTTTTTGATCTTACTGACTGCAAGAAAGAATAGGCAGGACTAATGTTTTAGACATGTTTTAGATCATGCTTTACAAAACCTGAAATGGTTAACATACACAGTCTCACTTCAGCTTATGTTTCAAATTGGACTGATAACTCTCTCTCTCTCTCTTATTTATTTATTTATTTATTTATTTATTTATTTACTTTAAACACAAGTAATAAATCATTGAGGAGCCTCAAATGAGCTAGCTCGAGCTAGCTCTATTATTTTTCTTCGGATGAAGAAAAACCACAAAACAAAATTTAATAGCCAAAACTGAACAAGTTTAGTTGCAATACAATAGACTAAATTTTTGGCTCTAAACCCCATTTGTGGTGTACTGTAGAGTTAGTAATTCTTGTACCCTGTGGATAGGACAAGAATGAATATGTTTGTTCTAATGCATATACATTAAGAACAGAACAAAACAAAACAAAAAAACTTATTCAGTTTGGATATGTTTGTTCTTATCTAACCATAATGGTTAAAACTATTTTGGCAGTGTAGCAATGTATTATATAGTTTATTGGGTTTTGTTTTGGAAAATGAAAGCTGCTAAGATATTGTGGTTTGGAAGCTGTCTGCAGAGCATGTACACTGTTTCTTGCAGGCATACACTTTCACTGGATTTTTGTCTTGTTTACAATGGATTACAGGCATCTCTGTTAGACTTTCATGTGCATTTTAAATCCCCTTAAATATTGTAGGTAGACTCTCAGCTGTTTTAATTTGTCTCACTCCTATGATATCAAGGGACTTATACATTATATGATAATAAAATTAATAATTATACCACCCCATGATCAGTTGTTTTTTATACATTATTATTGCAATTTGGGATTCCTTACTTAATAATTATATCCGTATTCCTCTTAGCTTTCCTTAAATGTTTCCTTTCCATAAAAATATAACCCTTCCTGAGATTTGCTGAATAAATGAAGGAGGATGAAATAGCAATGATTTATTTACATATTTTTTTCCAAATTGTGTATAGTGTCTGATGCCAAGACACATGCAGAAGCAGCGAAGGAAGAGAGGGGGTAAATAGATCAAAGGTGCTTAATAACCTTTGTGTGGTGGGGGTGATTCTGTTGGGGTTGTTACAGCAAAAACAAATCCTAGTTTTATAATGAGGAAGGATCGCAATGCCCATGGCAAATGGCTCAGGTTGTTTTTATAGGACATTGAATATAAAGAGAGATTTGGTGAGAGCTAGTGTTAAGATAGAGCTGTAATTTACCACTTATTGCTGGTTAGGAAGGCTATTCAGTAGCTTTGCACATATGGATGCTGGGGCCATCGGAGTCCTGCTCAGCATGGAGACCTGGAAGGTGGCCTGAGGTACCAATGAGGTGTAGGTGGGTCATATATATTTTTCTCACTGGTACTTTCAGCTTTTTCAATCTGATTCTAATTACTTCTAGAGTCCTTAAACCACTATCTGTCTTACACTTAGCATACCAGGTGCTTGTGCTGGGATTCCTTGACTCTTTTGCTCAAAATGAATAGAGTTGTGGTGAAATTCCAAGGATCACTGGGGGAAAAAAAAGGATAGCCTATTTTATCTAGCCTATAACAGCCTTTTCCTGTCACAGCTGCATCTAGTAGGCAGCCTGTGCCTGGCAGTGTGCTCCTCCCTGGGCACACTGGGGCAGCTGCCCTGCAGTATGGACTTGGGTTGTGGCTGGAGTTGTGGCTGTGGGCACTCCAAGGGATATCTTGGAGGTGTGAAAGCTGTCAGGTGCCAACAGGCCTGACCCCATCTTTTCCCCAAGTCATCCTAGTGGCAATCCCCAACCTGGGATGCATGAATTTAGTCCGAGAAATGTTTCACAGATTTCTCTGTTTCCTTCCTACACAAATAAAATGGCGAGCTCTCATATAAGCCCAGCTCAGTACCTTTGCCATTCTTTTTTTTTTCCTCCCACCCATTTAATGCTACCGATGGAACAGTAGCCTGGGCAAGAAACAACTGGCAGCTTTTAAAGGGCATAAAAAAGTTCTTTGTTCGCTTTTATCTAGGGACAGAAAGACTGGTGAAAGTACAACAAGGAAATAAATGACTAACTTATTAAAGTGCTTGTCAGAGAGAACGGGCTGCCATCCCACGCACTCCCAACACATGAAAGTCGAAAAGAAGCAGGAAACTATTTTTCCAGTGGAAAAATACTATCTCCAAGATAGTCATTGAAGTGAGCAGCAGCCAGCAGTGCCCAGTGTCTTTTGCTGCCACGGCCGTGTCCAGCAGGCAGCCTGTGCCTGACAGCGAGCTCCTCCCTGGGTACACCAGGGCAGCTGCCCTGTGGTACCGGCTTGGGGTGTGCCTGGGATCGTGGCAGTGGGCATGCAGGGAGAGAACACTGGCCAAGGAGAAAGCCTAGTCTGAGCCTCTTGGGGGCACTGTCCAGCGCTTGAGGTGTCACTGTTTTGAGTGAGGACACAGCTTTTCAAGACTGCACTTGTGGGGGTTGCAGACTGAATTTTGTATGTGGCTAAGTAAAACATTTTGTAATAAGGTAATCAATTGGCTGTCACAGTGACTGTACACAGTGGTTGTGATAACACTACTTCCTTGTTGTTACTTTCTGTTGCTGTAGCCATGCATTGACATATGATAAAGATATCTGAGTGTAACAAATATTGTCATCTGCATTATGCCACCAAAGGGGCTAAAATCAGTGAAGAAGAGACAAAAAAGGAAATGAGAAGGTGAAGCTATATATCAACATTTTGTAAAGTGCCTGTTGTGTTTATTTGGTACTTTTTCAACAAAAATAAATAGCAAAAGTAATTGGCTTGCATGGATCATAATCATACCTTTCCCTTCACTGCCAGCATCTGTCCCTGCCAAGATAACTGTTCTGACACTTACTAAAGGTCCCTTTTTCTGACACCGCTGTAGCTGCTATTACCCCTACATCTGCTCCATGGCTCCCTGGCACAGCCAGGCAAGGTGTGCTTTGCAGATGCCTCCCAGCTCATATCCCACAGGGGATGTAGGCCAAGAAATGCTTTGCCTCAGGACCCCATTTGGCCAAGGTGTGAGCCCAGCTCCCAGCTGCATGGCCTTGTCAGAATCAGGCCTACCACATGGGCATGCTGGGATGTGATGCCTGCTGGTGGGGAAATGCTGCAGAGAAGGAGGAAAGCACATCTGGTGTCTAGGTGCCTGTGGAGTTATGTGGCAGTTGTGTGGTGGTATTCAGTGTCTTAATTTGGCATTCAATAACAAATTTTTTTTGGGACCCCTAGCTTGAACGCAGGGTGTGGTTGCTGTTACTTAAAGTACATTAACTGGTCCACAGAATCCACCTTGCCCTCTCTAAAATGGCTTCTCTCCTTTCTGTCAGCTTATATTCCTTTATTTCACCTCTTGTTAAGTCCATCCCTTTGCCCGTTATCCTTCTCTTCTGACCTGTTCCCACCCTTGCAGGTTCCAGTCCTCTCCAGGAGGTCCTTGTCCAGACCTGGCCTTTCCTCCCAGTTTCAGGCCATGTACAACACCTGCAGCTGATCTGCCTCATATTATTACCCAAATATTTCCTAATCTTCTCTAAGGCTTTAGTCAGGACTTCCCCATGACCTCCCAGGCACAGTGACATTTTCTGTTAGTCCCTAGAGCTGTGGAAGAAGCCTTGGCTCCCAGAGGAAAGGGCTGATTCTATGCAGGTTTTGGGGTGGGTTTTTCTATGAGATATTTCCTGCCCCAAAGTCTTTCTTTGTGAAAGCATCACAGGTAATGTTTTATGGTGTATTGTGTAACTCTTGCAATTTTGTGTCTCTGCAGGTAAACAAATGGTGTAGAACCCAGCCAGTTCCCAGATTTCATACTTTCCCCAAATGTTTTCACAGGAGAGAATTCACATTTCACTTCCTCTGTTGTTGCAAAGGTTCAAAGCATTCATACTTGGCATATGGTTTTGTTTTATTTTAATTTTTATTTATCCATGTATTCCCCAAATATAGAAGCCACCATATCTAAGCTGTACTGTAATTCAAATAGATGTTTAACTGCATAGTAAAGCAATGAAAAGCAATTTTAAACAAAAAGTAAATTAACTCAACACCAAACCACAGCATATTTCCAAATGAAACCGTTACTGCCCCACAGAATCATTACATTTCCTGCTGGGTGGGATAAAATGAAAATTGCCTCCATGAACATTTTTCTGCAAAATGACAATGGACATGTAATATATATTAATATGTATATACACATACATATGGGCTAATGTCACTTGAATTTCTCTCTATAATATCCTTGATTACACAGCTGTTACCTTTCATTTATTTCAATACAAGTGAAAGAAGAACCATGCTGTACCACTTACAGGCAGTAATACCATCAGGTCCTCAAATGTAAGTTCTGTAATGAGCATGTTTTCCATGACTTTCTATTTCTTCTCATATTGGGATATGTACTTTTTTTTAAGCTCTATTTTGATTTTTTTCTTCTTCTTAAAAATATATATATATATATATATATAAATGGAAAAAAGATTCCTTTGTAAGAAGGAAGATTGAACTAATTTAAACAGTGGTTGAAATTTTCAAAAGTAGAAACAGCATTTATTTTCTTTCATTTTCTAGTATAGGTTCATAATAAACAATTTTTTTTTTCTAAAATTTGTATTTCTGAATTGTTTGGAAGCAAACTCTATGTTGCACAAAAGACAGACAAGATTTGAATACATAATCCTAATATTTTATTCCACCCAAGATTCTAAAAAATCCTCTTTCTGTGAAGAAGTGAATTTCCTATATTAGGAAGATAATACATTTCTAGCTAAAATAGTTTTAGACATAGGATGTATAAGCAGAGGGAGATGTCAGTCATTTGGCCTATTTGTTATTACCCCTTTGAAACAAAGTCAATGTAGGTTAGTAGAATTCCTGTTAGTCACAATAAAACACTGTTCAACCTGAAGAAGAAAATGTTGGCAAAAACATGGGAGAGTCATAGTTAATCTCACAGAGAACAATGAGTTCTTCAATAAAAAAAAAGGGGGAGTTTCTAAAGTGCAGTAATTTTATATCCCCTGTTTAAAGTGAAATGATGATCAAACAACTTGGTGTACAGATGCATTCTCATTGCATTAATTGTGGTGGGGTGAACAAGTTCTAACAATACAGTGCTTAAAATGATCATATTTCAATCCAGCCTGGAAAGTTTCAATAGGTGAGACATCATCTTTCATCTTTCTATAGCTAGCTTAAAGCAACACAGGTCAGTGGTAACCAAACGTTTTTATTGTCCTCGATAAAGATCTTCTGAAGTCTGTTTTCTAAGTGCAATGAAGCAGCGTTTTCAGTTCCACAAACCAGTAAATCTCTTACTGTCAGCAGGGGCTTTGTGGACCAGGAGTCTGGCACTTGGAACCAAGTACTTCACACCTCTAGAAATATTCCCCTGGAGAGCAGGTCTGGGGAAGCTTGCTGTGGGAATGTCTGAAGGACAGACAACATTGAAGTCACCCATGTTAAATTACCTTGTAATACCTTTTAATTACCTTGTATAAATTGTTTCAAGTCTATAGAGCTTTTTATGTGACCTTTGCTGAAGGCCTGCAACAGACCTACTGACCATGTGTAGAGACTGCAGGAAATGCACTGCCACTCACATGCTGCATGATCTTCACGTGAAACCTGAGGGTGTAGGAAGGTTCTTCACCTTGTCTTTGCCTTCTGCTCTGTTTCTGTTGGTTGTTCTTTTATAACTGGGTTATATTAGCACTCAGTGAGAAACTTACACTGCTTGTTTCTGAATTTGAACCAGTCAGAAAGAAGGCAGTATTACATTTAGAGAGAAAGCTTTGCCTTCTTTCTTTATTAGTATAAATGATTTTGTGATGAGTCAATATAAACCTCAGAGCTGCAAGACTTACGGGAAATGATAAGTAGGCCTCCACTTTGCATGTAGGAGAAATAGGCAGGAGGGAAACCCCCAATGATTTATTTGTGTGAATGACTGTATTTTCTCTTTTACCATGTTGTACGATGCTTGAGGTAGTTCTGTTGAGGAGCTTAGGTTTGGCTGTGAAAATGACATCCTGTACTAAATCTAGTATTTTAGAATCCAAACAGACCTCAAAAAAGATTTGTAAAAGAAATATATTTAAGAAAGTAAGCTATATAAGTACATAAATATTTTTGAAAGTTGATGCATGTGCTACCAAGAAAGCTGAGAAAATCAGAGTTGCTTTGCACAGATGAAAGTGTCATTTCCTAGTTTGAAATTGCAATTGTCTGAAGAGTTTTCATTCTGAAGACAGGAGCCAGAAAACACTTTTCTGTGGTGCCTGCAAATCAGTTTATGCTTGGAGAAGAATGAATTTGACTGTAAGAAAGCTGACTAGAAGACAATCAGGGAAATGAAAAGGACACACACCAGAAGTGTTCATTCTGCAAATGAACCACATTTTGAACTTTAATGGATTCTGTTTTGGCTGTGGTGTGTGCAAGCTTGATTTGTAATGTTTTATGTACATGTAATGGTAGGTTAAAGTTACATGTTTATTAAAAGAAAAGCTACAGGGCTTAGCCAATATATGATCATCCTAGATAAAAGCTGATTCATTTTGGCCCAAAGGCAGAATCACTGAAATAAATCCTGCTAAGCACTAAAGTCAGAGAGAATCAAAGCTACAAGTCTGGCATGCAAGAGCTTTAATCTAGAAGCACTATATACATTGTATTATAGTTCAGATTTTAATGTAGTCATTGCTTGAGGAAAAACCATCTGCTTTATATTATGCCTGCAGTGCAGAGTACATTGATTTCATCACATCTCTGTACAGAATAACAATAAATGGACTGTGAAACATTCTTCAAATAATTTCTTTAAGAATATAACAACTGGTATAATATTTCAAGGTATGAAAACATAAAGAGAATGAAACAGAATAACTGCAAAAATGCACTTTGAACACATGTTTCAGAACTGTCTCAGTCATATTCCATTTATTTTATCCTACATTTTGACAGTTGGCTGTCTACAGGAGTCACTGAAGAAATTGATTCAAAACTTTCACTTTGTCCTATTTCAGGGATATTGTATTACATCAGGAAGTGCTGTTGATCTTCTGCAACCCGAAAGCTGCAGGACATGTCCTTTAGTGATTTTGTTGTTCTTTGTTTGTATTACTTGTCTTTGTTTGTTTGTTTGTTTTGCAAGAAAGTTACTACTTACAACATGAAAGAAGAATTTAGCAAAATTTCAGATTTTTCAATAAGAGATTGAGGCAGAAAATATTTGCTAAGTTTTAAAAAAATCAGTGTTTGGAAAAAGTGGACGGCAGGTTGCTTCTGGAACAGGACTTCTTGAACAAATCAAAAAGCAAAGCACCATACTTGCAGATGCTTTTCAAGAGAATTAACATGTTTTGACACAGAAGCAAATCTAAGTACCTGAAACTTTCAGGAAAGGCAGAATAGACATGATGATGGGGGATAATATTACACAAGTCGTATATCACTGGGCTGTATCATCTACTCTCTGCAGTGACATTCATGGTTATTATGGTCACCAGCCAGCACAAAGGAAGTTCAAAGGATGAGGAAAAGCAGTGAAAGAAAATACAGTCACCACCATACTTTTCCACTGCTTAGATGAAGAATGCACAGTTCCTCTATGCAGTGCAAGACAATGGTTTTACAGCAGGAAACTCATCCAGAAAAAAATGTCAGCTCATAGCCTGAAACTTCTGCAGTAGTCAAAACAGTACTGAGCTGGACATAAGTAACTCCAAAGAAACATGGTGTGAGGGGAAATCACACAGGTCTTGCCGTTCTGTCTCTACATGGTCTGAATGCTCCTGTCTTGGAGGATAAATAATCATTGATCAACCAGGATTAGGCCAGAAATCAGAAAATTCTTCCTAGCTAGAAAAATTCAATGATGCTTGATAACTTGCTGTGACCAGACTGCTTTAACACTGATGGGTTAGCCTCGGTGACTCAGAAAGCCACACCAGGTGGAACCGGAGAGCTGTTCTGTTCACACCAAAGCAGACTCCAGTCTGAATCACTCCCCAGGCTTCACTAACTGCAGACTGAGATCTTTCCTGATGACAATAATTGTGCTACTGACACCAATCTCACATGCAGATTTCTAAAATTAGGTGTCTTTGTCTGGTGCTGACTCCCCACCCTTTCACTTTGCTCTTCATGTTGCCCTTTTTGCATAGTATGAGTCAAGACAGCACTGAGTTATGACCATGCAGACTAGCTGGCACGGCTTATTCTGATTCATCCATGAATCTGTAAATCAAAAGAAGTTTCAAATGCTCAGTAAAATAGTCTCAGATGCTGAGCCCTGCACACAGGGAATATGAAAACAATTTATTTTTTGACTCCACCTTAATTAAAATAAAGGGCCTCATATTTACGTGGGGAGCTGAAGAGTAGTTACATGCTGTCACTGGGGTAATCTCCAGTGCTTTGGGTCAGCCCCATTACATGACTCAGTGTTTCACAGGAGAGCAACCAGGACTGCAAGTTCCTCATTTCCATCAACTGAGTCGTAATTATGGGGGTAGGTGAACTACTCACTTTGGAATGAAATTTGCTGGCGTAAAGGCAATAGAAGAAAAAACCAAGCAACCTTTTCCATGGGAGCCCACTCGTTCTCCCTGCGCAGACCAGAAAGGTACAGCTCTAGCAATTGTATGGGGTGGCTCAGTGCCTGTGCCATTTCATGTTGGTAGTACTGGCACTTCACCATGCCTGATTTCATGAAGAGTCATTAACAATGTCTGCCTAGGCAGTCTTGAAAAACAGAAAGTTTAGAAATAACACAGGCAGTTTTGACTCCACAAATGATACCTTATAGCTGGTCTGTGTTGAACTTTTGCAGGAGAAAACAGGCAATGGGAATAGGTAGGAATGAGGAGATGACACCTGCACACCTGAGCTCCCATAGGGATTTTTTCTCCCATTTTCTTCTAGTCCTCTCTTACCACAACTGCTCAAGATCCAGACTAGCTGGCACCCCAGCACTGCTTCTCCAGTCCTGCTGTGTATGTCTTCATAACCATCATCTCAGGTACTTGGAAACTCAAACTTATGCCTCAATTTTGGAAGTTCTGCTGCTGCCCTACATGCCCCAGCCCCATGCATGCTGGCCCATGACTGTCTGTCATTGCTGCCCAGCAGTTTCTCTGTCTGAGTCCTGCTCTGGCAAAAAAAGAAGAGTACTTTTGAGAACATATCAAAATAGTCTGCATTCCTCTCAATCTATTTTAACATATTTGTGACAAGAGAAAAAGACAGGAAATGTCTAGTAAAAAAATAAATATAGGAAATAGGACCCCAATCTAGTCTTGCTTTCCATTTTACTATTAGCTTGAGACTGAAAATGAGGTTGATGCAGGGGATGTTATGTCCTAGTCCCTCATTTTCCCATTTTGTGGACATGCTTCTTCCATTGCAATAGGCGGAGGAAGTGGCCACATGATTTTAGTTTCCTTTTTGGAAGTTTTTTTAGTTTTCCCTTTTGGAATTGGAACTAAACAAAACTATGTTAACACTTTGCCTAATGTGACATTGTATATACTCTTTTTTTCCTCAAGGCATGCCAGTGGTCTTCAGCTGATATCTAAATCCAAATAAATATGATAAAATGTGATAAACATGCATTTAAATAGAAAAGGGAACTTTTACAATGGTAATTCAGGGGATGGGGAAAGACTACTACAGTGAGTCAAGGGGATGAAAACAAAATATTGTGCAATCATTACACTAAATGCAAAAAAGGAATCTGAATGCCCAACTTTATCTAGCCTTTGTTGGGACCCAAATGTCAGAATAGACTGGTGATGTTGACAGTCTGGCACATGTGATCAGTGGCTGCATAACTTCACAGAACAGTCATTCTGTGTGTAGGACCTTAAGGAAATGTGTTGTACAAAACCTAATTAAATAATCTTTCAGGAATACATCATGTAGGTATTTGGGCAAATCAGACTACGTTAAAAAATGAAATTTAATGAATGCCTCTATATTTGGCACAAAGCCAAGTAAAAATGCTGTACCACTACTTTTGAGAGAAAGTTAAGTTATTATTGATGGGTGTGGGATAATTATTATGCACTTCTTTGAAGCACATGTTTTTCAAAGTTAATTTAAAGCTTCAGATAAATTGCATATATTTTAAAAACTAAAATAGCTCTTTTATTGACAATAAAAACATTTGACCAGGAGGAAATCTATAAAAGGTATTGGTATACTGGCAGAAGTGACAGGAATGTTTTCTAAAAATCAGGACTCTATAAAACACTCTATGTTTTTTGTGACTGCATCTATTCCAGCAACCTGATTTCAATGGGAATTTGGTTTCTGCGTGTGCATGTGTGTGTTTTGTAAACATGTATAAAAAAGTGCCTGATTCCCCTGTGAGACCAGACCTGAGAGGGGTAGGTGTTCTTGGGCTTTTTCCCCTAATGAGGGTGATGCAGATTCTCAGTATGTTTCCTGGAACCTCTGCACATACATTTATTTTAGAGTATAATGTTCTCTTGGATAGATAGCCTGCATGATTTAATCACTTACAACAGGTTATACGAGAGGTTACATTATGCATACGTCCCAGGTGATCCCTTCCACAGAGTCCTCTGAGTTTTTTGAGTCACTGATCAGTCAGAATGTAAAAAGGTGTATAATTGTTCACAAACGTTTTGGCCTGGTCAGCAAACTTGTCTTGGGCCCATTACCTCAGCTGCAAACAGACTCTTCAGAATGATAAATAGGAGATAAGAGGGGAGCAGTTATGGCAGAGCTTCTATTGGAGAAGTGGATGCATCATCTTATGAAAAAAGTCCAGCACTGTTCCAGCTCACTGATGCTACCCAGATACAGGCAGAGCATATGCTTGAGGGATCACAGCCGGGTTTAACACACTTCGCTTCAAAAATATGTCTTCAGAAATTGCCTTACTCCCTCACCAGGCCAGAGACCTAAAGGAAGAAAAATTAACATAGAAAACTGAGCTGGGTGCCAGCAGTTCTAGCAGAGCTGAAATGCTGGACTTGCCCTATCTGGATTTTGTGTGTGCCTAAGGCACCTTGGAACAATTGCTGCAACATCCAGTGGTACTGGCAAATGGTCTGCCCCACGTAATAGCAACAGGTTTCAGGCTGGTGCTCTCATTCCCCATCACAGAGGGGGGAACAAATTCCCAAGACAGGTCTTTTGGTCACAGGACACTTACAAGCAGCACGATACCTAGCTAACTGTGTTGGACAATTAATCAAAATAGTTTTATGTTGAAGGCTGAACACCGGAGGTAAGAACTGATGTGCTGTCATGCGGTCACACGTGGACAAAAGCATCACAATTCTCTTTAGTAAGATGAGGTTAGCAGTTTAACATTTGCACATAAAAATGTAAGTTGCTTCCAACTGCTTTGGTGACAAAATTAACTTAGTCACACTAAAACTTTATAAAGTTTTATAAATGTAAGTCCAACATTCACCAGATAGAGAAAAAAAAAAAAAAGACTATTACCTGGTGATGAATTGGAAAAAAAAAAAATATATATATATATATTACTAAATTCAGTTTTGCCTCTTAATTTCCAGGTCTGTGAGATGGTAGGTAATTCAAACTGCTGGCCTATTAACATGCTAAGCATGTTGATCATGCCAGAATGTAAAAGGCACGTAATTCTTTATTACTTTTTTCCTCCTAAGTGTTCTTCAACAATGTGAGGATGCCACAATGTGGCAGTGATTCATCTGCCTGGCTTAGGCATCTGTCTGCTCTGGCCTACCAGCTGCTGCTCTAAAAGGCTGTGAAATGCTTATATAGATGTCTTGGCTAGCCTAAAGCTTCTAAAATGGCACTAGATGCCTGTACTTAGGACTCTGAATATCTTCCAGTGTGTCATTCATTAATGAGGGTAGGGAGATTGAATTTACAAGTTCAGAATTTCAAGATTTATTTGTGTAACCACTAGATATGTATACCCTGAGTAATTAAGTGGCTGATCTTGATCTTATACCTTAGTCATGCTTTTGATATTCTGTAAAATACAGAAGAAATCTTCATCTAACATTACATATAGTAACAGATCATTTCCCTTTGCAACGATGAGTTATTTCAAATAGTCACTCTTCATTCCTCAAAATAAAGAGTAAAATGGATGACGACATTATCGCTGAGCAAGAAGGAAAAGATGCATGCCAGTAAGACTGTGACAGTAGACTGCTAATACAGCAAAGTTTTCAGTTTCTCAGTGAAGGGCAGGAATTTTGTTCTTTGAAACCTTACAGATGATTTCTCCTTCTGTAGAAAAGATAATCTTCTAAAGATTAGAAAATCATTTAGAAAATGATGCACGTTTCTCTCTATTGCATCAGTCACTTCAAGTAGTATATAATAATTGATGAGAAATATCCATGTAATGAGACAAGTGGTGGCAGGACTGAAATGTGGAAAGAACCTTGTTTTTGTTCCAATGTAATATTTTCTATCTTTGCTTTGGTGACAAAAACGTTATAGCATAGATCAGAAAATTAAGGAGAAAAAGGAAGGGAAGGG
>CM021766.1:31093564-31139711 GCA_011076525.1 Nettapus auritus | reverse complement strand
GAAGGGAAGGGAAGGGAAGGGAAGGGAAGGGAAGGGAAGGGAAGGGAAGGGAAGGGAAGGGAAGGGAAGGGAAGGGAAGGGAAGGGAAGGGAAGGGATCAGTATGTTTTCCAAGCTTATTCCATAGTCATACATAAAATAGCCATGAGAGCTTTTCTCTGTTTTATAAGAATGACAGTTGTCTTCAGTTTCAAAGGCAGTAACTATCACTGTTGGAATGGGAGCAAAATCAGGAGACCCTGAGGTAAAATTCAGAGCCACGGACTGCCAGAGCTGTTTTAGATGCATGTGGAGACTGCAGTTATTTTTACAAATATAGTCTGCATTTTTCTATGTGGGTAGGCAGAACTGATCTTTTTCCTGAGGCATATTGTTCCTAAGTAAGGTAGGTTACTTTTAAACTCACCTGTCACCTTTAAACAAGCTAATTTTCTTACTTTGCAGACTGAACTAAATCCACTGTGACTGGGCCTCCGGCTGAGGAGGAACAGTCAGGGTAAGGACACTGGCAGGAATAGAGGGGAAGACAGAGCCAGTGGGTAATTCTATACTGTGTGCTGTGTTTTCTTTTTCCCCGTAGACAAAAAGGATTCCACAAAATGTTGCCAGAAATATTTAGAAGCAGCAAATATAGGATTTACACACAATTTTTGTAAAGATTCTCAGAAAACTTATGCTGCAGTTTGTCAAGTTCTATGAGATTAAACAATATCACAAGTAAAGGGAGATGTGTGTTTTTAGCTGCTATGAGAGCATCTCGATGATAGCTGTGAACACCCACTACAGGCTGAGATATGACGCACATGGTCTGTCAGCTACAGGGTGAACACCTCCCCTTTCCAATAGTTCTAGATTGATTTTGAAACATTTTGGTGGGTTCCAAAGGTTTTGTATAATTTTAATAAATGCACAAAACCAAAAAGAAAAAGCAATTCAGCAGACAACTAGGAGCCATTTTAAAAAGCAGACAGGCAAATATCCACTCCTGGGCTGTACGCACATGTTTTTCCTATAGAATGAAAGACCCAAATCATGGACCATGCAGTCATGAATTAAAGATGGGAGAAATCCATTAAGTTCTATAGATTGTTCCCAGACTACAAGCTAGCTCAGCTGAGGTCTGAGTGCCCAACACAACGGCCCCTCCAAGTGACTCCCAAGGGACCATCCCTCAATCTCCCAGTATTCCCCCAACCTCCCTTAATATTTCGGTCTATCTTTCTTCCTCTTTTTTTTTTTAAAAAAAAAAAAAAAAAACACCAAACAAAAAACTCCCTGCTGAATTCTCTGCAGAATGCAGAGCAGTTCTCCTTTTCCTTTTTTCTGCTTATTTTTTGGGAAACGCAGGCTGTCAGCTCTTTTAGCTATCACTTAGCTAAGTTTCTCTGAGTGAGCCTTTATACTTGCAAAATATGAAGAAAACAATTCTCAGTGATGGAGGGAGAGAGACTGGAGAGTACATTTGACATGAGTTCGCAATGTAATGTTCAGCACAACCAAACCAACACAAATCTGGCATGCATGCAAAAATTTCCTTATATAAAGAAAAGAAATGAGATTTTCCCATGTATGTATGTCTCTAATATGATGAAAAATTGATTCAAGTAACGTCTCTTTGTCCAACAGTGATGTAATGGACTATATTCAGTTTCAGGGAGGGAGGGAGGGAGGGAGGGAGGGAGGGAGGGAGGGAAGGAAGGAAGGAAGGAAGGAAGGAAGGAAGGAAGGAGAATTCTCTTGATAAAATTAAAGTACTTTGCACAATAATAAAAATGGGGTTGTGTTGCAAGGGAAAGGATTGAAGACTTTCCTGAGGAAGGTGCTTGCTTTCTTTTTAAGAAAACAAAACAAAACCAAAAACAAAACAAACAAAAAACAAAACAAACAAACAAAATACAGATGTTTACCTGCCTTTTCCGCTGGATTGGTCTATTTCTTTTAACTTGTCTCTTCACACTAATTGTTTTGTTGCATGTACTATGGCAATACCAGTCACTCAGTCATTGAAAACATATTGTCCAGCTACAAAATGACTGAGGGTGATAGTCAATAAATATTTTGTTGTGTGCCTGTCTGGGAGACAATGCCATGAGGTGTGAATGTAAGGAGACTTGTAGGAAAAATGAAGAGCAGAAGAGAGGATGAATGGCAGGAAATCATTATTATTAGTAGTATTATTTTTTCCATTGAGAGCTTGTATAGGCTGTCTGCTCTCATCAGTGAAGAGGATTTAGCTGAGTTGCCATAGTCAAACAGATGAAGCTTTTGGACGAGAGTGAGGAATCCTGTTCTGTCAGCGAGAGAGAGGGGAGAGATGATGTAAGAGGTCTTTGCATCACTCTGTGACTCACTAGTAGTATTTCTGTTTACTGATACAGTTGATTAAATTGAATCAGGTGATATACTCAAGGCTTTACTATGAAATAGCAGTTGTGAAGGTTCACAACTGATAAAGAGAGCTTACGCAGTCTTATCACAAACTATAGAAAGCCAGAGGTCATAGCTTGTTTATGCAGCTCACCAGGAAATACTCTAGCAGAATGGTGACATGGCTACATGACTGGGGTAACAAGCATGCTGTAGTTGCTTGACTATTTTTAGC
Source organism: Nettapus auritus (assembly GCA_011076525.1). Lineage (NCBI taxonomy): Eukaryota > Metazoa > Chordata > Aves > Anseriformes > Anatidae > Nettapus > Nettapus auritus. The sequence continues at coordinate 31,137,110 of CM021766.1, read as the reverse complement.
TTCTAGTGTGTCTAAAAAGCAGGCTTGAGACATTAAGAATCAGTAAAATCGGAACAGTATGCAATTCATCCTGCAAGGCCCAAAATGTTGGCCTTAAGATCTCTTTAATGTGATCTTAATGGCATTGTACTGACATTCATCTGATATGAATGATTTTATTTAGGCAGACTAACAAAAAAATATCTTAAAAGCCACAGAGCCTGCACTGTGGTTACAAATGAGCATGATCCCAGAAACAGATAAGTAGCTGATTTGCCCATAAATGTGCAGGATCTTGAAATACACTCATGGTGGGTGAGACTTTTTTAATCTCCAGCCAAAAGTTACTATTTTTTTTTTTTTTCATTCTGCTACTAGGTAAAATGTGCCTGGACGTTTTACAGTGTGTCATAAATTAAAGAACACCAAAGGGACCTTTCCTCTTTATTATAGCAATCTACACCAAAACCACAGTCTGAATTTATACTGTAAATAAAACATCTCCGGTTTCTAATTCCAGCTAGTTGTTAATGCAGCTCTGAAAAAGCATTTCATGCATGATTTCAGAAGCTGAGTGTAGGTAATTGTATCTGAAATTATACTACTAAAAATACAGGATGGTGAAGGAAAGGTCAAAGACTGGCTCTTGAGGGATGAAAGGAGGCCCTCCATCATTTGTTGCATGCTATTTTTAGAGCAGTATTTCTCAAATTTTGCGTTACAACTAGGAAGTTATAAAAGGCTTCAGAGAGGTGATGGGTGGAAGCAATATGTAGAAGCTCCACTCATCTGAGGCAGGGGGGATGTGAGTGGGCTGCAGTACCCGGCTGGGTATGTTTGTCTCAGCAGGGAACCGCTGCCTGCCCCTCATTGCCCAGCTCCTCCCAGGCAGAAGAACTGAGTGAGGGCTGCATGAAGGCTGCAGCTGAGACAGGCTGCTCTAAGGGAAGATGTGACTCAAAAGCAGCTGCCAGTAAGAGTGCTGAGCTGTTGCCTTGATGCTGGCTCTAGGACAAGGTCCCTGTTCCCACCACGTAGGGCAGACAGAGGAGGAGCAACGATGGCAGGGGACAGACCCAAGAGAAGCATCTTATGTGCCAGCTCAGCCACAAGCCTGACAGCCCAGGCCTAAAGAAAAAAACAATCCACTGACGTGAATACAGAACTATTACACAGAAATTTCCTGTGTGGTGTGAAGTAGGAAAAGCTGTTTAAGCTCCCCCATGTCAATCCATACATTAAGTGCCTGTTAATTGTGTGCTACCTGAGTTGCAGTAGCAGCAAACACTCGCTGAAGTACTAAAGTGCAGTGGCAGCAAAGTGTGGCAGAGCAGGAAAAAGCAGGTAACAAACCCAGCAGCTGTGCAAATCAGTCACGTTACCAATGGCTTGATGAATTGGAGCTGCTACTGAAGCGATACTGCTAAGTGGACAAGAGCTGCCCCAACAGTTGCTTCATCGGAGGAAAACAGACTCTAAAATAGATTGGTATTTGCTTTAGGCATTTGGTGTTATAAATCATCCTGTTTACCCAACTTGCTGGAATTTTTCCTGCCCACCCTCACCCCCTTCCTCCCCCCCAATAAAACAACTGTTAACTGATCTGTGTTTGCAGCGAGGGAAGTCAGCTCATTTTGAGCATCAAGAAATTTCATTACCCCACGTTCCTGGGTGGGAGCTCAACTGGCGTGCCTGCTGCTCGGCATCTGCACTCAGTCCTCATTGCCAGCCAGGCCCTGGCAGAAGGGCTGTCCCACAGCTATGAGACTGCTGTGTAAAAGGGAGCCACCAGCTTCTCCTAGGTTCTCTCAGCCAAGCCTGGTCTCAGAGGCTGTAGCCAGCTCTGGGCTTTGCAGTGAGGGTCATGCTCCGCGATATGGATCTCCCTGCAGTGCATGTTAAAGGGTTAAAAGCCTTGGCAGCACTTCTGAGCCCTATCTGTCCATCCCATTTCAGCTGGTGTGCAGCATCTTGGCAGAAGTCTGGTTACCTTGTTCCCCAAGAAAACAAGCAACTGCTCCAGCCGTGAAGCAGCTCCTCTTGCTGTGCAGACTTCCTTGCTTGCCTCTGCCATGCGGGAGTGACCTGCCAAGGCAATTTGAGCACACTCCTACAATACTTTGGCCCTTCCTGCAGAAGTCACTCAGCTGTCTTAATTAGGAAGCAGCAAAGGCTACAAACAACACTCAGAGCATCTGAATGAAAAGCTAAAACTGTTCTTATTCTGTTAGCATATGATAGACCAGGTTGTATGCAAGGCTTACATGACTCATGAGAGTAAGCAGACAAGAGTGACCATAAATACTCTACATCTTAAAAATAAATAAACAAATAAAAGCCCTGAAAAACATTCCTGGGGTGCATCCACTTAGATCTGGGTCTTTTGCCACGTGTTTCAATTTGGCCCAAATTTTATTATTAGAGAGCAACTGGCACGCTGACTTTAAACCACTTTGAACTTCCAGAAATTTGAAGTCACAGCTGAATCAGAAAATCTGCATCTTTATCAGCTTTAGCAAGGAACATTTTAAATGTTTTAGATGTTCCCAAAACAGGGAGGGAATGGAACCAAGTTGATGAACAAAAAAAGCATATGACTTTAGAAGCATGTTAATGAGGTTTTTCCACATTTTTTTAAGTGATCATTTCCATATTTCTACTGCTTAACAGTAATATTATTGGTCTGAAGTTCTTGCCATTGTTATTTTACCTAGCAATACTAAATTGAAGTATAAGTTAGCAAAATTTTTCTTTGCCTGATTTTTTTTTTTTTTTTTTTTTTTTTAAGAACTACTGAGAGACAAAGTAGACGTGAGACATAAAGCTATGTACGTAGAAGTTTATGTGCTAATTGTAAGTCCAGGTCTGAAGCCTAATGTGGATAATTTTTTGCATTGAATGAGGTATCACAGGCTCAAATTAGCTTTTCAAGGTTTAATTAGAAGCCAGCATAATTAAAACATTCTCTGGCACAAGATCACGTGCCTTCATGTTGTTTGTATGCCTGTGTGCATATTACACAGCAGTGCTACTTCCACCCACTAAGGACTGCAATTTGCAGCTTCTGTAGAAACAAGTCTGACACTGATGATTACAATGTTGATGAGAACTTGCAAAACGTGCTTTAAAAAACATATACACAAGCATGGATAGCTAAAATCAAAGGGAATAACTTCTCTGATAAGATCACCTCTAGCATATTTCAGCTACTGCAGATGTAAAACTAAGTATGAAGGTCAGGTCTTTTTTATTATTATTATTTATTTTACATTTAAATCTTCATCAAGAATTGATGACACCTCTCCCCTCAAGAGAAGGAAGATGATGACCCTGGTCGAGAGCAAAATGAGTGCCCTAATTGCAGGTCCACAGACTGTCCCGGGCACTCAGCACCTTCTCCTGAAGAATCTGCTTGTCCCAAGTGAATGTCCTAGCATTAAACTGAAGGATTCATCTCTTGCCCTCTTTCTCGGTTATTTGTGAACTATTTGTTTAAAGTGGAACATTTTTAACTGGAGAGTTTGTTTTATTTCAGGATATCCTATGAACCACTTTAGAGATCTTGATTTCATTCATATCCTAACTCCAAACAAGGTAGAGGAGGGAGCTGACTTGTGTGTTTTGCTTGCCAATTAGTTCATTTTGACAGAAGTTGTTCTTTCTGGCTGCCTTCTCTTGGATAAATTTGTTCAATATGTTCTGAAATCACTTACTGCTTTGGGCCCCACAGAGATGCAGGAAACACCTGGTGTGCAACTTCTCAAGGGCTTGATAGCCAAGGAGTTCAGTGCTGCCAGGATCTGAATAGTTATAGAAGAACTGAGGTAGTTGGCAGCTGAGCAGAGACTTAAGAGATTTAAATTCTGCTCTCAAGAAATATGTGGCTCTCTCCACATGATTCAGAAATAGAAAAGAATATAAATACCCTCAGATATCTTTCAACTACATTACAGGTGGGGCCATCCTTTTGCATCCTGCATTTCCCTCTCTTTAACCCTCGCCGACTAGTGTCACAAAGTGAATTTAATAGTTCCTTCTAATTTAGCTCTTAATTTTACTAGCCAGGAGCCAAGTACCTCTGGCTGATGCCACCTACCAGGGAACAGATGCAAAAGTAAGATGGAAGCCTTTATGTCCATAGCCAGTGAACAGGGAAAAATGCATACAAAAATGTTTTTCTTTTGTCTTTCCATAAATACAGGAGGAGTTGTTATATTAAATATTATTATTATGCAGTACAAAGGACTCCAGTTGCTCCTAACATCCCTCAGGCTTCCTCTCCTGATTTTTACATGAAAACTCATCTCTTGAACTTGTTTGGATGGATCTTAGACATCCAGACAGTCATGAGCATGCAGAACCTTCACATTGATGTAAAAAATCTGTTTAAGTTAGCAATTTCTAAATACTGCTTGTACTTCCACTAGCAGCCCAGCTGGATTCAAGAGAAATAAGAACCTGTTGACTTAGGTTTAAGCTATTACCACCACAGTGACTTTAGTGTTGAGGAACTTCTGTCTTCCTCGGAGACTGGCTACTTTAGAAATTAAGAAATTAAGACCAGCTACTTTAGAAATTAAGTTTTTTATAGCTTTGTTTAATGCCTGCCAGACCTTGATTTGTTTGTTATAAAAGTTTGTTATAAAAGAAGCATTTCATTATACCATAGACTGATCAAATCTTCAATTTCACATTGTAGGTTGAATCTTTTGATGCCTTACTGTAGCAGTCCTTCTCTACTTATCATGAAGGTCAACTTTGAGAGAGAAAAGTATGTATTAAATGTAGGTTTACCACTAAATCAATAATGCAAAGAATATGTTTGAGAGTGAGAATGGGTACTTTTAAAATTATTATTATTGTTGTTATTATTATTATTATTATTAATTTCTGGAGAGCTGGCCCAGATTCCCTGGTAAGCAATCAAAGTGAACAATGCTCACTGGAGCATCAGAAGTGAAAGGGAAAAAGTGGACACTGGTCCATGCTGGAAATCATTTAATGTTCAGATAAAGAGGATTGTACAACAGGTAGAATTTCATGATTAAAAGCCAACTTGTATTCTGGATGTCTAAAGCTGTTTTGATCTAGTGTTACTTATTTAGCACTAGTTTGCAGGGAAGGACTCCCAGGACAGCAGGAAGACAGCAGGAATGTAAGTTGTCAATTTAAACAGCTGATGGAACAATAATATTAAAGTCAAATCAGGTTTTTATTCTGGAAGGTAACTTTAACCTAATTTAATAAGCCAGCCAAGAGACCTTTCATAGGTGAACAAAGGCATCTATGAAAAAAATAGCTTTTGGTTTAAATGTGTGAGTGGGAAACATGGTTCCTCACTAGGAAAATCCATCTCTAAAAGAGCTACCTGGGAAAACCTCCCTATGACAGAGCCTCAGCTAAGGCAATGACTTTCATCAACAGACTGCTTGGGCTTTGATGCAGACTACTGCAGGTTATGAACCACAAAGAACTTTCACCTCAAATTAAAAATAGAAGTGGAATTTCATAAATCAAAGAAAATGGCTTAGTACGGAAGAAGACTCCCTTCTTGCAAAGAAAACTGAACAATGCATTTCTGGGAACAGGTTGATATGTGGCTTGAAGATATCCCTTTAACAAACACAACAGACTATAAAAAGGATGGCCTGTGTTGCTCATATTATTACCTGATTACTTCCAGATGTTACTTTGCAGCCTTGTTGAATTACTCTTGTATTTTAGCTTGTATTTTTATGCTGTTCAAGGAGGGCAAACAAGAGGAGTTACACGCAGATTTTATAGCCTAGTACTGATTCTGAATAAGGCAGCATGTGTACATATACATTATAAGACAATAGCATATTTGAAACCAATTAACTTCTAGTCCATCATGTCACTAAAACAAAGAACTGTTTTAAGTTTGCTAAACTGAATGGGGAATTATGAAGCACCTGATTCATTATGAATTATGAAGCATCTGCTTTAGTACTGTAACTGATTTTAAAAGACTATCATCACACAAAATCAATATGCCCTACAGTAAACAGTAATATCAATAATTAGAAAAAAAATGTTTTCATAACTTAAAATCAGTATGAACTATACAGCAATGAACAGCAAATAGGTCACCAATAGCTAGCCACAGATCTCAAAACAGAAAATGCTTACCTTATTTTTAGCAGCATCTATGCAGAGATCTATTCCTGCCTCAGTACAGCTGAATTACGAATTTACTGTTCACAAGGCAACAAAACAGAAGCCTTTCAACTGCTAGTTGTGGCTCACTGTTTACAATGTTTATTAACAAACTCATTTTCATGCGATTATCAAAGGAAAATACTAATTCCATGGGCAAATACACACTTGTTCACCACTCTAAATTATACACATTGCATTTGCATCTTATATTCAGAGAAGTGCAAAGTCCACAGTGACATAAATAACAATAGTTTTGTAAACTATCAGATGACCAGTTCTCAAAAAATATTAGTAACTGTATGATAACGTATCTTTCAGCAGTACCAGTATACTGCTGAAATCAAACATTTTGCAGGAAAAGAACATGCATTTCAGCTACATTCAAGTGATTATTTTATTACCATATATTATGTCTTACAAACTTTATTGAAGATCAGCAACAGCGCTACAAAACCATACCTTAACGCAAAAGATGTACTGCATGGCATGTGCAGGCATAGCAAATGAAAGATAAGAACTGGAAAGTAAAACAAGCTAAGAAAACTTGTACAAAAATGGATAGTAATACTGTCTAACATGGGGTTAATATCTTACTTATAGCAGACCTGAAGGGCTAATAGAGATCCAATTTAGATACATCTGTGCACTGTAGGTACAGTTTGGTGCAGATCAAGAGTGCACTAATGCAGTCAATGTTGTACACATAAGATAATGCAAAAAAAAAAAAAAAAGCTGATATGCATATAAACAACTAATTTGTTTACAGTAAGTAAGGCAGCACAATTGTAGTACTGCATCCTTGGCACTTAGTGATAGGACATGTATTTGGTTTAACTAAATTCATAAACAGAACATACACTGGTTTGTAAGATGTAAAACATACATTATCCCTTTGAACCTTCTGGTTTTACAGCATTATTTTTCTTTCCTAATTTTCAAGTTCAAATTCAAACATACACTAACTATATACGGAAGACGTTTCAGATATTGGCTTAAAACAAGACCTTACATAAAAAAAATGACAGGATGACCAATTAATTCAAAAGACATTAACTACAGCTTAGTGATGTCTTGTATTGAAAACAAAATCTGAAACGTTTATATAATAATAATAAAAAAGCAACCTTGTATTACAACCCACAATCTCTTTATGGGCTTTTCCTGAATAGTAATTGCTTCCTTAATGTCCCTTTCAAATATGGTAATTTCACTTAGAAAAACCAAAGTCAGTCATCTGAAAAGTTGTAACTGAATTAAGTCTGGCCTAGCATATTATATCACAGAATCGAAGACATGTTCTTCCTCAAAGCAAACACGTTACATCTAAGAACGAAGAATTCCAATTTGAAGTGACTGTCCTTGTATTAAATGATATTAACAACTAATTGGAGGGAGACAATTTACTTTTGCCTGCTTTAAACTGGCGACATTACCATTTTATATTATATATAACAAATGTAATAAAATTGTTCTTAACATGTAATGATGTAACACTTTAACTGGTTTAAAATATGTTAAAGACATTTTATGATATATGAACTATACAACACGCAAGAGTACAGAAATATTTTGAACATATACATATTTTTGTATTTTCATGTAGACTATTATTTTGCACCAAACATTGGTGTCTACAGTTCTAACAATCCTCTCAGATAAAAAGAAAAACAAAAACCAGAATGATGTTTTGCCTTTTTTTTTTTTCCTCCTGAAAATAAAGCTTATTACAAACAGAATTTCTCCAATGAGTTTTTGTTTCTTTTTCCAATTTTGTATTTTGCACAAAGCTTTTAAAATGGATCCACATACATTAAAAGAATAACCTCTCGGTCCTTTGCAGTGCAATTTGCTAGGGATAAAGTTTAAACCAAAACTGACCCCTTCCCACTATGAACATTGAAAACTGCAGTCAAAGTGTCAATACCACTTGCTATTGAGACTCCTTTCCCCCTTGTTTAAAATGCAAACCTTTTCAATATCCATTTTAATGAAAGTATTTGCATAGAGCAGCCTTGTATTATTTCTTAAGAACATTATGAGTGTTTTAACACAAGATAAGGCACATGTTTTTCAGCATTAATAATCTAAAACTAATCCTGAGGAACTGCTCCTCCCCCTCAGCAAAATCTGCTTTTTAATATACCCTGTATTACCTGAAGAAAGCAGAAAAGCAGTATAGAATAAACCAAAACTCTTTAGCTGAACTAAGTTCAGAACATTTAATAGCTTCAGATAATAGTGTAACAAATACACAGATAAACAATTAAGACATACTCTAAACAAATTATCTTTAGGGAAGAAAAAAAAAAAGATACAGCCAGTAGCACTGTAGATGTTAGATAAAAGGTCACATAATACAGATGACATTTATAGTGAGTTTTGCTAAAATAAGCTCCTGTCAGAAACAAGGTAGCTAAACTGTGAGGCACTTAAGGTTGACGAGAAAAGGAGGAATGCAAGGGATCTGTTTCATAGAAAACCTGAAGTTGCATATCATATCCTTGTATTAAGCCTTCTATTAAAGTGCTAGAAATGGAGACTTAAAACAAAAGGTTTTAAATATAAAATAAGTGATTAAAGAGCTTAATATGCATTAAATTAAGTGCTTTTGATTCTCATGAATTCAGAGCGTTTTAATATATATATATTTTTAAATAAAGTTTGGAAATAATCCAAGTGTGAAATCATCTTCCTTGTGCCATTGATGCTATTTGTAAAGTGCCCAATTATTTTTCTAAACAACAAAACCATTTGCCTTATCTTATGTTGTATAGCATGACATAGTCTGTAATACATATGTAATCCATACTGGAACGACACAGTCAGTCTGATGGAAAACAGCACATGCATACTTTTAATCAAGAGTTTTAATTCCACCTGTCACCCTAAGAAGTTAGGGCCTTGGATTACCAGCCACCAGCATATAGTGCAACTGACCTCCAGTTTTCAAAATGTAATTTAGCTGTTGAAGTCCAATGTTCAAAGATAGACTTATCGAGCTTTTCCTCAGAGCAGCCTGATGCCCAGACAAAGTCACAGATGGAGCTCTAGATCTGAATTACATAAATCCACTAGATGCCAAATCTGAGAAGGATCTGGGTTCTGTTGGATGATGAAGAGGCTGAAGATGTGTGGCAGTTTGTGCATTACTGATCACATCTAACTGAGAAGGATATGCTTCATTTACATTTCCTCCATGGAAATTGTTTTGAAACTGGTGGGAAAAAAAGACAATATAAATGGTTAGTATGGGAAACTAATTTAGTTGTTGTTGTTTTGTGTGTTTTGTTTTGTTTTAATCTGCCTAAATGCACAGTTTGGATAAGATCTTAAAATATAATGAGTATCTTCAATTTATTTATTTAAATTCTTTTTTTGTTTGTTTGTTTTTTGGAGGAGGTGCTGATGAATGATGAAAACTTAATTTATATTAAAGTAGGGTCTGAACCACCAGTGGAACCAATCTCGCTGAAGCCAGTGAGAATCCCACTTCAGGCCAAGGGAAAGAAACACCATCATTATCTAAAGCATAATACAGTTTCCATTTGTAGAAATTACAGTCTGGGTACTCTTAAGTTCCACATCCAGCTGTCACATTTTAGAAGCAACCTATTTACATATTTTCATGTCTGCAATGGGATCCAGACTTTACAGCTCTTCCAGGAATGTACATTCAGTCCTATTTGTAAGTGTACTGCATTCAATCCACGAGCTGAGCTATCTTAGGATAGGCTTTTTTAACAAATGGTATTCATATTGACTACACCAAATAAGAGCAATGAATGGCTTTCATCAGTCTTGACATAAATTGTTCATAGGATTATTTTAACCATCTGATGTAATGCTTACTGTCATGCTCTGGAAAACTAATTTTATCTACAAAATACTCCATTCAGTCATGCAAAGAAAATAAAACCAAATATTTTGAACATTTCCATCGTCTCTTTGGGAGTAGCTTATATTGGAAGTATTCATTCATTCAAGGTTTGTCCTTAAAACGTGTATTATATATTCACTCATTCATCTATCAAGATATGCTGATTTTGTGGAAACTTTTTTTTTTCCTGCTAGGCAAACACTGAAATTTGACAAATCACGCAGTTGCTCTAAAATTCATAATGACTACACTACAGCCATGTGAATTTGGCTTTAAATCAAAGATGCCACACTAACAAACTAGGATAAATTCTGGACGAAGATTATTTCAATATGTTTTATAAGAAGAGTGAAACGTTTTTAGTGATGGAGACTACAGTGGTTACTATCCTACCACGAATGAACGAGTTCACAGAAAGAGTTAATTTTGGTAAAACAGATTAATTACAAATTAGGCAGAAGGTCAAGGCAGATGATCACAACAGACCCTTCTGGCTTTCTAATCCTGCCGTCTTTTCTTGTAGAAACCGATGGGAGGTAGGAGGCTGCGGAAAGGACAGCAATCCCTGCTGCCATAGCAGACGTCTGTCCTCTCTCCAGCCTCTGACGTCAGTAGGCCAAATCCAGCCACGCAGAACGCCCTGCTTTGGTTTGGCTGTGCGACTGCAGCTCCAACTGTAACACCCAGTATCTGCTTACTCGCAACGCTACTGAAGTTACCAGCAGCCAATAAAGTCAAACCTTAATAACTTTATTACCATAATAGTGACACATTCTCTCTAGTTACAATAAATAAACGTATTTTATTTGCCATCATGGCTTGGGCACAGACATTTAAAAAGACAACAATTTCAAGTGCAGTAGCTATACTTCTGAATTACTAATTTATACGAGTTCACAGATTTTAAAGTTCTCTTAACTCCTCTTATATCTCTGCAATACAAGTATACGTAATAAACACTAGCTTATCTTTCCTCCAGCAATGACATTTCTAGGCAAAATGAAAAAGTTTCTTTATATTAAAACAGTTCTCAACATAACATCTTTACTTACATAGAGCCTTACTTTGCCCTCAGTCCCTAAATATGTTAAATGGTAGGTGTGAATAGAGATCAAAAGTGAGTACAGTCTGATACAAGAGGCCTTTGGTTGGTTGGGTGTGTTTTGTTCTTGTTTCAATGTGAACAGTATACAGTAGTATAGGCTGCAAAAAGACACTGCTACTGGGTTTAGGAGCAAGCACTCTCTTCCTCCCAGCCACCAATACTCTTTGGCGTAAGAAAGCTGGAGACCAGTAGGACTTGGAAATGGCTTTCAGCTATCTCTGATCACTCTTTTACAAAAAGGGAAGGAGCAATAGGCCTTCCTTATCAAGCAGTGTTTTGTTCTTTTAAGCTAATTTGGAGAAATGTTCAGCACTTCTCTTCAGAGGTAAACAGGAGCTGACAAGGAGCTAAATGATGTTACAACTTAACATCAGTTCTGCATTAGGCTTCTGCTTACGCAATGTCGTCCAGATCCATTCAGCATGGGTATACCATAGCAAAACAGGCTGAATTTGCCTCTGAACAACTTCAGTAAGGCTATGTTTTCACAAAGTAGCCTTTGTTCATGTTTTTATGACAACCAAGCTAAAAGCAATGTTACTATGGTAGCACAGCATTCTCATAAATACAAAGTAAAAGAAATTAATTTATTGCCTTTAGAGATGCTTTCTTAGATATTAGCCAACTTTTTACGGATAGAGAGGATAAAGTAATCAAGAAAAGAACAAAAAGGGGGCATAACAAAAATGATTAAGGCAGAACAACAACAAAATAATCAACAAAATAAATATATTTTAAACAAACCATTAGAAAGTAGGAAATTGAATTGCTTAGGTGCTGACTGTTTGAAACCAATGGGCCACATCAGTATAGCTTTTGGGAAAATGCCATTTCTATCCTATTAAAGGAATGAACTTTGGTGATCTTGGAAATGCTTTGCATCCCTGTTATAAAGCACTACACAGGATTAGTAACACTGACCACAGCCATGCTATGAACAGCTAAGCGCTGTGCAAGCCTGTACCTGCAGTTTGCCAAAGTAATGTCATGCTATTTCAGCCCTTGGACACTTGCTGAACTATTTTAGCTCAATTTCTGTAATTCTGCAATTATATTTTGCCACTAGTGAAACAGTTTAAAAGGATGTTTTGTACTTGTACTAAGCTTACCAACAAACTGGGTATGTTGTACTCACATTCCTCACCTCTGGCTTGTGTAGGTTAAAATGCCATTTAATACTTTAATTCTGTAAATGCTTATGCACATGCACAAGCACTTACAGCAGGATCAGTACTTTAGAGCACAAACTCACTGAAGTCCAAAAAAAATTGTGGTTTTGTACTTGAGCATCATAACAGAAATAAATGGTACAATTTAAAAGGCTTCAACAAAGGTTATTCAAAATCAGGAACTGCCTTAATAACTGATCTATTTTTTATTTTTAAGTTAATTTTACCTATGAAGAACTGTGCTTAAAATTGTAATCTGTGCTAGAGAAAGGCTCCCTTTTTCTACTGGTATCATCCTTTTCCCCTAAAAATGTATATAAGCCAATTACAAGCTTATGACCCAATCTACTGTGTTTTTTTGTTTGTTTGTTTTTTCTCCCACTGGGAAAATCACTGGTAGGTACAATAGACTAGTTCACTCACTCCTGCTTTAATATTGCCGAAGAGAGCTACCAGGATATGGATACATGTACACAAAAACTTGACCAAACGCAACCCTGTTCAGTCTAATGAACAAATAAAGCAAAGACGTTCACTCACTGCTAACACACCAGTTTCAAACTCAGTGATTCAAGTATGGCAAACATTGCATCCCAGTAGCCATCCAAACCCCCAAAAATGCAATTCTAGCAATATAACAATGCTGTTTACCATACCTTGTTCAACAATGTTTGTTGACTTGCCATCATAGGATCATATTGCATTTGATCCATGCAGCTGGGCTGTGCTTCTTGTGTGCACTGGTACATAGAAACAGCACCTGCATAACACGTTTGAGGAGTTAGCATAACTGACTCAGAGTTTATCCCACAATCATGATTTTCAGGGACCTGCTGCAAACAACCAAGAAAATCCTCCAAGTTGGAAGAAGCAGAGTAGGTTGATCTCTCAAAACCTGCTACAGGGAAATCCATTTGGGAAAAATTAGAAAGCTGCGGCATCATTGCTGTGGGTTGCTTGTAAGGAACAAACTCTTGCCTACATGCATAAGGTGAAGTGTTTACTTCTGATTTGTAAGAAAACTCAGGAGCTGTGGCATGCATGCCAGAGAATACATATTGCTGGGGCTGCTGCTGTGAGCAGCTAAGAGGCATGCTGGTGCCAGAGTTCCAATTTGTTAGCATCCCGTTGACTTGCATATGTTTCATCTTCTGACAGAGCTGCTGCTGCTGCTGCTGCTGCTCCATGAGCTGCTTCTGATGCTCATGAATTTGATGCTGATCTAATTCTTGCTGTACCAAGCAATTGGCATTCTGGACCATAGGCTGCTGCTGATTACAGCCTGAATATAAGAAGTCAGACTTATTCAAGGAATCCTGAACATAAGTCAGGATTTCATCAGTTATGTCTATGTCCCCAATATCATCCATACCAGATAATTCAGTTTTAAAAAATTCCTCATCCTGCTGAATGTACTTTAGATCTTCAAAGTCAATACCAAGATTTTTCATGATGCTGTATAAATCACTGGTTTTGTTATCTTGAAAGAGTGCCGCACTGTCTTCAGGAAGAGGCACACTACTGTCCTGGGAACACTCAGTTAGTTCCTGTTTGAGGATGCTGTGATTTCCAGCAGGCAGGAAACTATCTGTCCAGTCACTGCTTACAACACTGCCCAGTTCATCCCTGCTGTCTGTGAAGAAGTTCCTCTCAAAGGAAAGTTTATGTGATGCTGGAGGGCAGAGATACACAGACTCGTCTTGCCTTAACATGGCACCTAGAATGGAGTTTGGATCCACAGAATCACCGTGTAGCGTAGCTTTACCTCCTTTTCCCGTTGTGGTTTTATTCCTTGGCTGAGAAGCATCCATAAGGCTCGACATTGGGAAAGTTACCTCATATAAAACAGCCTCACCCGTGGCAAACATGAAGGGTAGTTTCATGTTACGCTTCCGTAGATGTTCTGCCCCTTCTTCGTCTCTGAAAATAAATCAATATATAGCACAATACTGCAGTACTCAACAGTTACAGTAATCTTTTTGTCTCCTGGAATTAATAAATAAATATTGAAGGCATTTTTCAAATTCCTAACTATTTTAGCTCAACTTGGCTGACTTAAACCAAGAGGCAGATTATGAAATAAAGACCTTATGACTGTAATATGACCTTTACATACTACATCTGTAATTAAATCTAGATAGCATACACCATTTGCTGTGCATTAGGGGCTGAAATGAACATAAATGGGCTTTGTTCCATATGTTATGTTTTTCTTGACATGGCAAGTAACCATTTTACAAACTCTTTGGGAAAATTCATTTAACCTGTATAATAATGCTAAATTCCATATGATATGGAACTCAGTTAAGCACCATAAATTACAAAATATATAAATTCTTTATTTTTTTGTTGTTGTTGTTGTTTCCTCTACAGAACAACAGCTGGATTTCTTAATTTTTGCTAATGGGGCTATTGAATTAAAAATTCATTGGATGGAATAATTTGGTGCTCGTACTCTTTATATGAAATAAAAAGGTCTAAAGTTTCACACATAAACAAGGACTACACTAAATAAGTACCAAAATGTCAAAAATTCTTTCCAATGTTTGTTACCTAATTGAAAGCTAGTTTCTTAGCAAATTTTCTTCTTGGAGTTTAGGATTTAAAGGGGGTATATTTAAAAACAAAGAATTCCTTTCTGAAGGTAAACAAGAGTGATCAAAAATGCTCGTTTTCTGGAGAATACTGCTTTATACAATGATGACTCACGTAAGAGGTCTTTGTGTGGCAATGATGTAATCTGGTCTTCCATTTTTGTACACAAGTCGCGCATTTGCCTGTACCCAGGCCCACCGATTTTCTTTGGTTAGAAGCCTGAAGACAGTCATTCCACTTTCACCTGTCTTCATCACTAGAGTTGAAGAGCAAACATACCATTTACTGTCAAGTGAACAAAAATAGGAAAACCTGGCTTGTCATGAGAATACTCTCATCTGTAGAGCAATTTACAATTTCATGTCCTCGTTTACCTATTTCTGTACAGCACTAATGTATTCCTAGTGCAACAGGATGATTGATCACTTTTCAAGGTATCTTTTGCCGGTAAAAAAAAAAGCCAAAATTACAAGTAATTGTAAGATATCCACTACAGACAGGCAACATCCTATATAGAACCTCATCTATTATTTCTGCAATAATAGACTATTAAATGTGTAGATGATAAAAGCCTAAATCTCTTTTACAGCTGAAAAGTGACTACTGTTTTATAAATTAGAAAACTCTGAGTTAGCCCTGTATTAGGGCTATGTTAGCCTCTGTTACACTGTATGTTAGATCTGAATCCAATTCTTTCACATTTTGACTGATTAATACTTCAAAGTCCTTTTTTCACTCCCGTTTTCACCTTACTAGCAATGCTTCATAAACATACTATTGTTTTTGTTATACATTGCTGAAACTACTGCCTTTGTAGACAGAAAAATCAAGTAAAAATAAAAGAAAAGTTCACAAATCCTAACCAAAAATAAATTTTGGTAAAAGACTATTCTTTATGTATTTATTTTTAAACTTAGCACCAGATATTGAGAAAAAACATTTCTAAGACAAAGTTTCCAAACTAAGTTTCCAACCAATCTTATTTTGGAAATTTTTTATTCTGTAAAACAAACAAACAAAACAAGTGAAAGGCAACAGTGACTGAGCCATCCCTGAAATACAAAATCTGCTTAGTATAGGTTAAGAATTAACCTCCTGAGGGGATTTAATTAACTGTATACATGGGGACTAAAGAAATAAAAAAGTTTTCCAAGAGAAGACAGTAGAAGACAAGCACCAAAATCTCCTGAAGATGTTTATGTAGCATTGAAAAAGAATTATGTTACACTTAATAAAAAAGAAAAGAAAGAAGTCTACCAAATAGTTACTTATCAGTCACCTACTTCTCTCCTCATACTGTTATTTATATCAAATCAAGCTACCAGGGCTCAGTAACAGAATATTTTTCTCTTTAAAATCTTACATTTCTATGGAAAGTTATCTTTGAAATAGTCCCTTTCCCCAAAGGAAGTTGTTGAAATAGCAGAAGTCAGGTTGAACACAGAACAAAGTGAGAAGAGCAAGATGTCACAGAAACTGGAATACACAACCTAAAAGGCTCTAGATAGGAATATTAAATATTTCCTTATCCAGTATAAATTCTTATAGGAAGGGAAAGATCACATAAGATGAATAGCATTCTTTTTGTTAATAACCTCTTAAGTTTAAAAGAGTATTTCATAATATTTTTCAGTGTAAATATAATCCAAGCATTGATTTTTAACAGCCTTTCTCAGGGAATGGAGCTTACTTCGGACATGATTTTCAGCACAATAAAGCATATCAGCTGCATGAACAAACTGGTATCCCGTTCCTCTCATACACAGCTCTGCTTCAGTGTATCCCAGGACAATCTTTCCTCTAGAAGGTAAAATAAATAAATATATAAATAAATTTGCAACACTGCTGATGAACCATCTAACAGCAGGAATGCCAAGCAAGTTCATTACAGCTAGAACATTTCAGACGTAAATGGTAAATACAATTTTTGCAATATCAGTCATTTGTTGAAACATGAGATTTCTAATAAAAAAACAGTTAACAAATCATAAAACTTATACTAGTCCCCCAAGTTGGCTTCAGTTACTAGAAACCACTTCTCTGAACATATTTCAGCAGGGGTGAAGAGAAAAACAATAATGGATCCCAAACAATCATCAGTGTTGACTGAAACAGTAACCAGCTTTACATTTTAAATCTACATTTGAAATGTTTCTCATCAGCATATGGGTAGAGAGCTATGCAGAATAATTTATACTCACTTTGCATCACAGCCCGTAGGTGTGAAATCCAGCTTGTGTTTTGTTCTGAAGATGAAGTTTTTGGTTCGTATCTCAAGGATAGACGGTGGCTGCAGGGGAGTAGCTACTGCAAACAAAGCTAGCTGAGGAGACAAAGTAGTGCCATCCTTCCCTTTCTTGTTTTGTCCATGGAGAAACTTTAACCGTCCTTGAAAATTCATTGCCTTAAGATGATGAAAAAAGCAACCGTTAGTAACTGTTATACGTTGGAGGTATTTAAGAGTCAGATATTTTTGTTATGAAGTAAAATATATCCTTTGTTTTAAAACCAATTAGATTCAAGCTTTGTATCACGCCATATACAAAAGTTAGCTAACAAGTACTGAGTACAGTTGTTATAACCCTGAACATATAACCTAGAGATCTAATAACTTGCAAACTCTCTAAAAAAAGAAATAATGAGAAGGCTGCTTTGTGAAATAAATATATGCAAAAGCAAATGCCAGATGGATCTTCTAATATTCTAATGAACATATCATTATACATATATGCAATTAACATAACTTCTCATTAATTTCTCTCAGTCATTAGCATAAAGTGTGTAATTGTGTACGATTGCAAAATCTTATGTAAACAATTCCGTTTGGAAGAAGTCACTTAGAGGACCATAAATCCATATTATTTATTTTCAAACCCATAACACTGCAAACAAAAAGTGTATATATATAAAAAAAAAAGGCAAGCACAGACTTTCCCAAATAAGGGAAAACTATAGTTCTGTTAATTACTGTAACTTACTTCAAGAAACCCAACAGAAAATAATCTTTGTAGTGTTTCTTAATCCACAAATCATACAGTACTCCACAAGGGCTTATTCATATTTCACAGAGAAAACTGAGTCATGAGAAATGAGAGAACTTGTCCCTAGTTCTAATAACACGTCAAATGGGAACCCAAGAATGTGGTCCCTACTTATCATTTAGTATTGCTAACTGAAATATGCTGGTTCAAGCACTCAGATATCAATAGAAAGTTAAATAAAGGAAGTTGCTGCACACATTGTAAGCATAATGTAGATTACAGCATGTGTGGAAGTTTTTATGTAACTCCATACTCACCAGGAACCCAGATGAATTATCCAGGAGGCATCGTAACCTGCAGATGAAATTCCTTTCCATAAAGGAAGAATTCTCTGGAGGAAGTTGGTCTGGGTTATAGTAGGTTGCTGGCTGTGAAAAGCCATTATCTCCTACAGGAAAGGATTATTTATAAGGATTATTTTTAGAAGAACACCTAGTGAAGGCTATCTATAACAAATCATCTTCCGCCTCATAAACAAAGCCTTAGGTCGTGACCTGAGCAAGAACAATATAAACTGGAAACATTCTCAGAACTTCTACCAGTTACAATGATAGCTTAAGCATCATTTCTTCTAATGAGATTATGTTTTACAGGTTACAGTATTTTAAAACTGCATGCAACTTTTTTTTTTTTTTTTTTAAATAATTATTTTAGTCAATAATCTAGATTCTGAATCAGTTGCAGAAAGCAGAACGACCAGAGTGTACAGTCCCAATGCTTCAATGGCAGGATCTTCAAAAGTGAAAAGTAGGCATTTTCAGCCATAATAACTAAGAATTGAGTATTCAAAAGGTCGGTAAGATGGTATCAAAGAGATGGTATGTGAAACTGTTGTTGTCCAGACACCTAGGTGAAAGCCATCAGTAGCAATAAATAAAGAGAAGCATCTTTAGAGAATCACTACAATAAATTAATCTGAGCAACTTTTTCAGTAGATGCCAAAAAATAACAAAAAAAGCGCTAATATTTTACTACTAAACAGTGAAAATATTTCTTCTGAGCTGTCGATCATGAAAATGATGTAGGCTCTCCAGAGCCTCCACAACCTGGAGTACTTATGTTTAAGAAAAAAAAAGGACCCAAACTCATGACTAGCAACTAGGATAGCAACCTGACATTCTTCTACCACTTTAGAATAAGCATGTGCTGCTAAGTGGGATTTAGGAAATAGACTTAAGTATTTAGAATATAAAGTAAAAACAGGAGGTAGATCAATAAACGGCTGATAGAATACATATGTTCTGCATGGGACCACATATACAGAGATACTAGAGCATGTCTACTTAAAGCAAATTTAGCAAAGTAATCTTGTTTACAACGCATATTAAAAAACACAAAATGCTCCTTCCTAATTCATATACACAGAAATTAGGAAAAAACAACAGTGTAAAAACACTGTTTTAGTGTGTTAAAACTCTGTAAATTTTAAAATAGTCTATATACTGTAAGAGAATTAATTACCACGTATGTACAAAAGACCACCACAGAAAGAATCCAAATTGACCTTCTTGAGTTGGAGGTAGCATGCCACTTGCTTACCAGCCACATTATATTTTCTGAAATACAATTCTGTCTTTTGGACAGCTGGAAAAACTTATGGATAGGCTAGCTGTTTTGCACAATGACAGATCAGCCCCAAAGGAAAACACATCATGACTAACTGCCAGTTCAGTTTACTCTACTATTAATTCAACGAACTGAATTGGAGTCAAATGAGATCACTGATGGCTCATCAAGAGGACATATAAACCCAACAATAAAGCTGAGTCACCCAGCGCTTCAGACAACGGAATCAGAAGATTCATTTTTTTCTGCTACACAAGGTCAATTTTTGATGAACAGCCATGGAGGAAAAAAAGGTGCCACAGCTAATAGCGAGTATAAAAAGGGATGTGTTGAAATTACAGCCATCTGCAGAACTGTATGATGGCAAAGGCCACCATTTTGAGCTTATCCTACAGATAAAGAAATTCACATTCAGGGTGGTTGCCATTTAACCTTGATATCAGAAAACAACAAATTCCCTTGTCATATGGATGGTTCTCAGCAGACAAAAGCAAACTTACTTCCTTACTTCCTACTGCTGCAGGGTTTTTTTAATTGTTTTTGTTTTTATTGATTTCCCTAATTGCTGGCGAGAATTTTCAACACTTCTGTCTCTGAGGTGGTGCTTCTCCAAGAGATGCTGAAATGAGTTAGAAGCTTTCCAAAGAAGCAAGGATAATGAAGAAAGAGCAAAGAAGCAGCTTGCAAATTCCAGTTCCTTTTTCAAAAATGCTAACTCCAGCACTGCTGAGAATCCCTGCAAACCCATTAGTGGAGGTCTCCTCAAAATAGTTAACACACTGTGGATAACAATACTCACTTTCCACAAGTATTAGCACCAAGGAACCCCCTAAAATACCTTTTCTTCCAAGTGTTCCCAATATTTGCGTCCCTTTGCTATTGCCAGGACTTTACTCCTGCAGGGCCAGATACAAGTGAGAAAGATTCCAGCTAGTGAGGCAGAAAGCCTACAATCCCTGTGAGAAACTAGTATTAACAGTTAGTTACTGTCTATGTAAGAGCTGCCTGGAAGATCTAGTGGCCAGGCAGGGGCATGTTGAGAACACTGAGTAGTTTAGGGTGCCTTAAAGGCTTTGTGTTTGTTCAGCAGATTCTTTTATGGAGATTAAGGGCAACTTCTTGAAGGGGATGTAGGGAAAGATTTAAATCATCAACAGCAGGCTCCTCAAAGGACTGTGATAAGTCCTCTGGCTCAGAGAAATCTTCTGGCTGAGGATTGCCTACTGAGAGGAGCTCTTGAATCCAAAATGCTGTGCAAGGCTTTCTGTGAGAAACCTCAGCAGTGCATAGGCATGTCCTTCAGTATTTCTGCTACAGAAGGAACTCAGCGTTACTTGTTTGGTAAGTACATGGCTAGCATTTGAATGCTGATATCTTATCTGAGTTCTCTCAAGTGTCTGTCAACTCCCTCAGTACAACAGGCAGTTGTACAGAGGGAACAAGACTTTGGTGGAAGAAGCAACTATCTTTAGCTTGGGAGAAGAGGGGGAAGGCACTCAAAGTAGGAGTTTCTGATCCTTGTGGCATGGAGAAGGCTTTAAGCCCAAGCCTCCTACATTTGTGAATGGAATACTATTGCACATTTCCAGGCAGACCTGAGGCAGAGAGGTCTTAATGCCAGGATCTTGGAGAACTGACTTGCTGTAGGAAAGCAAAGAGTCTTACAGATCACTGCTTGGCAACTGAACTTTAAAAGCTAATCCAAATTTGATGCCCTGAAGGGGATATTTGGGACTGAAAAATCAGAATCTTGCACACTTCACTGAGTTAGAGCAGAGAAGCATAAGAACAGCTGAGGAAACCAGTGGTCTTGAGGCATACCAGAACACTGAGTGGGAAGCAACCAGTCCAGGCTAACTGAAGCACAGCCACTTCCCAGACTGAGACTGGAATCTGTGATTAAGCCTGAGTACAATTATAATATATCTATAAATAACTACGTAATGCTTGCTGGATACATTACAAAGGAAATGGATTAAATTAACAAAAACGGGGGGGAGGGGGAACAGGGGAAGATCCTTGTGATCATAGCATTATCCTCAGTTATAAATCAATTCAGTTTAAAAATCCTCAACAGCCTAACATTTTACACTACTGCAGGCATGAAAATAATTTAGCAGCTTTTAGTAAGCTAGTAACATAAAACAAATGTTTGTTTGTAGTGCTGCTCAGCATTTGGAATACTCCCATCACTCAGTAAAAAACGAGGCCTAGTCGACCTAGTATTGTACTTTTCAAACACAACCTTCTGTAAATTCACATACACTTGCTTAATCTCTAGGAGCCACAGAACATTATTTCACTCCGAGGTAAATAATAAGCCACCACATAAAAACAGGAATCCTAAGTGCCAGCAGTTGTTTGCTAGACTAAATTACTGTATTAATTGTTTAGCGTGTTTTCCCCTGGCTTGTGTAGATTGACCTACAGATAGCTTAAGTGTTGACCACTAAATGAGAAACTGAAATGCACTGAGCTGTGAGCCAAACAAGTAGTATTAGCTGGTTTCTATGATTTTTTTTTTTTTTCTGTTAAATCACAGTGTTTGTGATTTACTACTATAAAATGTTTAATGGGAAACTGTTACAGTTTTAAATCAAGTTGCTTTATAAATTTTAAATTAAAAAATAATATGGTCTTTTTTTCTGGACTATAAAACAACCTACAATCAAGTAACTTATAGTAACATAGGCCTTTACCTATATATTTAAACAGCTGTTGTGTGAAATTAAGCATTACAGTTGTCTCAACAGTTTTGTCATTATTATCAGGCAGGTTTACGCTTATGTTATTGCATGTAGCCAACTGTAACAAGACATCTCTGTTCCAATATTTAGGTAACATATTTCTCCTTGATAGTTTCTCAATATAGCAGGTCACATAAGCATCAGTCATGATAACTTGTGACAACCTGAAGCTCTAGCCAGCATAATACTTGGTCTTAAAGACTCATCCATTTCATCTTTTATTGCCAGGAAAAGTAGTGGTCTGTGCAGCAGCTTACTTAGCATACTAGCAGATGTGGAGGAGTATGTGTCTTCCACAACCAGGAATGCACTATTCCATATTAATATAATACTTTAATATTCTTGGAATATATCTACCAGCTTGAAGAGCTTCATACCCAATTGTCAGCTGGTCTTCTAGAAATCCTTTTTTCTTTTTTCTTTTCTTTTT
The DNA here is from genome assembly GCA_011076525.1 of Nettapus auritus. Classification (NCBI taxonomy): domain Eukaryota; kingdom Metazoa; phylum Chordata; class Aves; order Anseriformes; family Anatidae; genus Nettapus; species Nettapus auritus. The sequence goes on along the minus strand of CM021766.1, from coordinate 31,114,421 downwards.
TTTTTTTTTTTTTTTTTTAGAAAGAAAGCACTTTCGCATTCATGCATTAATTAAAGATGAGGTATAATTAAAACAAAACACATCTTCCTCATTTATTGTATCACCAGAAGAAACTGTCCACTTCTTACTGCCCTGTTTGCCACACAAACATTCAGGTTGCTATTTACCACTGTCCATAGATCAAACATGCGTAACATTCATTTTTTTATGCCCCAAATTAAAGTTTTCTACTTCAGAGTAAAATTAGTATGTTTATGATGCTGTCCTATTAATAGTACTGCAATTTGAAGTGCACAAATAGCATTTCCCATTGTTGGCTAAACACATCCATGACATCTAAATAATTTTAAAATATATTATTCATTCCTTTGTTCATATAAAAGGATCTACACCTTTTTTTGTTTGTTTATGTAGACTCATTATTAATTGGAGAGGCAAATATAACAGTTAGCAGCATTCTCACCTTGTACATTTGGTCCAGAATCTGCAGACTGAGCAGGATTTAATGCCCAATGTAGCTGACGTTGAAACTCAGGTCTGTCTTCTGTGTGAATCAGTTCAAATACACTCTGGTGTATAATATCAGACTACATACATAAAGGAAAAAAAAGGGAAAGAAATAAGAATATAAAACTTCTGAGACTGTGATGAGAGTTGTCTGGTTGATAATATTGCTATTGTCATAGCAATAAAAACCATACATAGCATAAAAACAAAATTTGCATGCACATGGGAAAGCTTCCTGAAACAATTTTTAGGAGTACAAAGAAAGAATCAGTCACATTCATGACTGCAAACACAAAAAAAGTAATAGAAAATATAGATATTACCTTCAAACCCCTCCCCTCCTTTTTTATTTTTAATTTTTAAAACCACTTTTTATCTAAGCAAACCTGGAACTATTATGCTTATGCTTTGTTTAAATCATTTCATTTTACATACTTGTAAATAAAATGCTTGCCAGCCGGTACTTTGACCTGACCCATTCCAGGTGCTGCAGGTATACAAAAGAAGTCAAAGTCCCCGAACAACAGAACTTTCAAAACTAAGCCAGGCAGATTTTGAATATTGGTTTTGTTTGTCTAACAGCCTTATCACTCCTGAAGAACGTATTTAAATCAGTAATCACTAAGCTTTCATATCATCACCACTTGTGTGGTTAGGAATGTGATCTGAACGACAAAGTTACAACACCCAGGATTAAAAAAAAACGACACACATAATTAAAGGGGAATAAAACACCCACAATATTCAAGAAAAGCATCAGTCAACTGAGATTAATTAAAATGATTACTTTCTACATAAGTCTAAAACCCAATCAAAAAAATGTACACACAAAATATTTTTAAATAAAACACAGTTCTAAAGAAATTAAGATGATTTTTGGACTTTTAGATTTCACTTCTGTATCATGTACTTGATTTACTGGCATTGCTATAGAATTTCTATGCACATTTCTTTTCCATGCTTTTTTCTTCATTTCCCAACACCAAAAGACTCTGTAACTTAGGGAATAATATTTTGTTTGGAATATTTTCTTTTACATAAACATTCCCCCACTAACTCTTATCAGTTACCTAAAATTGCAGACCAAGCAGATTTTCTCCCTATTTTTAGACAGCATCTGAACCTATCATCATGCAGCACCCAACAAATGAAGAAACAGTTATAAATTGATAACTATAGATGTTTCTGTACAGATATTTCACCACAGAAGTGCAGTAAACAAATGTAGCCCACAGGTAAATGTAGAGGTCATTTGTAATTCGACATTGATGTCATAGCATAAAGTATTCAGTTTATGTATTTATCATTAAATCAAATTTCACTTTGTCATCTATGCAATGTCCTGTAATTCAAGTGCAAATTCCATATCATTTCTACACCATACCACCCAGAGAAGAGTTGTACTGGGAAGGAGGCTGTTGGCTAGCAGAATTTCTGCATGCTGGAAGAAAAAAGTGTCAGAGGTTGCCCACGCCAGCATCACCGGGCCATCCTTGACTCAATCTCTTTAACCAACTTTGCCCTATCTCCCATGCAGAAGTAAGAACCACCACAGTTTGTACCATTTTAACATAAACTAATCCTGGGAGTTGCATGCCTTAGGGAACATGTGTCCTCTGGATCTTGGTCGTTGCTATTTTGATACATGGTTTGCAAAGCCATACGTGATCTTCACCATAAATTGTAAATAACAAATATTTGTTTTAAAATAATAAATAAATGAGGGGGGCAGGAGAGAGAACACACTAAAAAAATCTAAAGTTACTAAAAATCTCTGAATACGTTCTTAAAAAAACCTCAAAGCATATGGACTTAATTTTGTATTAAAGTTTTCCATTAAAATAATTACCTTCCCATTGAATTACGTCTAATTCAGCATCATAAACTGGGTAACACCACAGTATAAATTTCAAACAGTTGTTCCAGTAAAGACTAATTAAGTGTGAGAATTTCCTATCTTGCCTAACTCAGCTGTGGAAATCATATTCCTGTTGTGCTTGGCTTGAGATCCCATTTTGGCTACGTAAGCTGTTAGAAAAGTAATATGGTTTCAAAGTAATCCAACTCAAAATATGTGACTGAGAATTTTATTACACAATCAGATCCTAATTTGAGTACTGATGCCCTCAGAAACTATCCAGAACTTATGTGAAAAAAAATGGAAAAAAATAAACTTACTTGTTGGAACCCCAGGTAGTCTTGGATAGTAGAAGAGACATAAAAAACCAGAGCGTCTGCCGTCACAACTAATACAAAACCATTTAATGCCTGGGGAGGAAACACACCAACCTGTCAGCCTTGGAGACAAAATTCCAGGTAATTATTGTGGCTCTAAGTCTACCTATACCCTAGTCTCCCATACCGTGAAGCATGCAAAAACATATCTTTATCTAACTGTAAACATAAGGATTCATGATCATCTCTCCCTACAGTATGCATGATACAACAAAGAAAATTGCATCTAAAGAAGAAAAATGTTTGTTTGGAAAATTCCAAGGAAGTAGTCAGGGGAGAAGGCAGAGCCTTTTCATGACTTATTTACTCTTCATCATAGGAGATGAGTGGCAGCAGTATGAAGATCTATAGATTTATCTAGTATCAACCACAGTTCACAATGCTTGCGTAGCTCAAGCCTTCAGGATGTTCAAACGTCTGCAGTATTAAAGGGAGCAGCATCACAAACTGATTCCCAAAATCTCTTCTATTCATAGTGCAGACAGGCCTAAGTGGACAGGAAATCAAGCGATCAAGAGCCCCAAATGGTCCAACAAACATTTTATAGCTTACTTAAAATAGAAGACCTCTGCACAAGCTGACTATTGCAAGTAAACAATGTTTTCGAAGAGATTTCCCCCTCCATGAAGAAGCAGACTAAGTGGCTCCTTGTTCAAAGTCACGCAAAGGGCATTTATCTGAACTCCAAATCAATATGGTTCATGGCGATTGTTGTGATAGCAAACAGAACATTTGTGACTTGGCAGCTCATCTGAAAGGTGCTGATTTACTTCTATGGATTTCAGTCAAGATTAAACAAAAGGCTGTCTCAAGGGACGGAATTAAGTATGTTGTGCCACTTAATTTCCTCAGCTACATTCAAAGTTGAATTTGGCCAGCATGATCAAAAAACATTTTTAAAACTCTGCGTTACGCAAAATTATCGTAACTAGGAGAAAACATAAAGTAAGTGAAGGATATCCTATTTGTTACTGTAATATAATAATAATATATTTTTAATTATGAAATAGCATCATTCTTCCAAAAACATTAACCCCCATAGCTATGGGAACCACCTTAGCTTCTTTTCCATATTTAGCCAGGATATGGTTTTACTGTTTCTTATTCTTTTATGATTATTGTCTAATTAAGACAACTATCTGATTAAACTGGTTTTAAAGCTCTGTCAATTGCTCCTATTTCATTTGTAGATATTTCTTACTCTATTCTCATTTATATTCACAAGCTCTTTAAATCCTCCATGTATTAGTTTAATGAAATTTATCTGAAAACAGTATGAGCTTAAAAAAATCGGAAAAAGTGTAGTCAAAGAGATCTTGAGGTTCAGAGCAGTGTCTCAACAGTTACATAAAATCCTTGGTTTTGATAAAGTTCATAGAAATCCCAAGAGAGTAGGAAATCTGCAATGGCAGGTGCTTGTGTCCTCTGCTGACCTACTTTGCAGTGAATTTCACATCGAGTGTTTGATATAAAACTTCTGTGAACTGTACACAGTGTAATTCTGCACCACATGTTAAAATTAGTTATTCTGCTCTGTTTCATGCAAAGCCATGGAAAGATTCTTCTTTGTCCAACCTGTGACAAAGGCAAACAGCTCTTGTACCTGGAATTCAGTCACATTTTATGTTTTAAAAATTTCTTTTTTAAGGAGGATGTAAATTCCACTTGCATATTTTATCATAAACTTGCTTAGACGATTATAGACTATGCTTCTACATTAAGACTCTGAAATAATTTAAGTAATTTTAAGGGAGATCAATCTTAATTTTAAGGAAGACACAGCAATGCATTTGATCTCTACTTCTGCCATATGCTGAACTGCTAAGACAATTTTCAACAAAAGTTTTTGTTTGAAACTAAAGACATCCCAATTTTGTTTGTTCTGAAATGAAAAAAAAAGCTGATGAGTAAATACAAAAAAATGAACAATATGGTATTTATTCATACCACCTTTACAAAAAATAGAGAATAATAAGGAAATGTTCATCATCAGTTGTAGTTTATGGAAACCTGGATAACTTAAAAGACTTCTGGGTTTAGGCACAGGGCAAGACGGGAACTATTACTTACATCTTAATGTTATTTAATATCTTCTAGATAATTCCCATTTTCATCATTTAATTTTTTATATTCCCTGAGAAAAGTCTACCTGTTAATATATTTTCATAAATGAGCGTTTTTTTAATATATTTTTTTTTTACAAATGAAAAAATTCCATTAATTTTTCTCGCTTCTCAAGGGGCCAGAATTTACAGTAATAAATATGCAATCCATTTTTTTTTTCATATTGGAAAGCCATGTGCTATTGCAGTTTCATCATAGAATTTAGTAGTCAAGGAAAGTAACTTAATTTCATATCAAACAATTAGATGTCTCCAATACAAACACATACTGTACCTTTTAAAATAATTTCCATTTAAAAGAAAGCTGCTTATCTCTAACAACCCTGTTACAGTTCTGTCATACTTTATTGAGGTTAGAAAAGTACACTCGTGTCCTAGTTTTTTCAGTTGGTTGGGAAACAATTTACCACTAGCATTAATTTACAGTAATTGTTTTGTGGGATTCTTATAAGCTTTTTTCATTTCTGCCCTTTGAAAAGTCAAATTTATTTTGTTCTAAGCAAAGCACTGCCTCTGATTGACCTAATAATTTGACACTTCTGGTATATCAGTTTGAAAAATGCGCATATAAACTAGATTATGAATGTATTTCAAACGGAGTTGAAGGTCACAGTGAAATATATTTTGTGAAACTAATTAGAACATTGGAATGCTTATATGTCTTTAATTTAATCTAGACCTAATATTGTATCAAATTTCATAGGTTTTGACATTCTAGAATATTAAAATAAATAATTTTTAAAAACACTACTTTTCATTAATTCTTTCCAGTAGTACATATTGCTAAGTTAATGGAAATGCTTTAACATTTCTCCTGAACCTATGCAACAAGCTCCAAGTTCTTTCAAACCTCTGAGAACTCAAAATATCCAAGCAAGCTTAAGGTCTTTTAAAGAGTAATTTTTTTCTATAGAGTCATCAGACTTGTAGTACATGACTAACCTATCTACCAATCTTTGTAATAAAGGTCAATAAAGATATCAATATTAAAAAAAAAAAAAATAGATGCAAAGAGATGGAAAAATACAACACTAAGACTTGACTTAAAGCAAGAGTTAATAGGTCCCTGCAGTCTAACAACCACTCTTCAAAGTCACTAGTACCGCCAGCAAAAAAGTGCAAGAAAGACATAATATTAACCTAAAGAGAATAACGAATTAATGTGACAATAGGAAAACTTAATTTTTTAAACTCATCACCGAATAACTAGTTGGTTAAATATCGTCTCTTATTATTACTTGAATTTAAATGGTCATATAACAGATTCAATTCAAAACATACCTGCAGTAAGAGTTCCCCTTCGAGGATCTGCATCCCCTCTCCAAGTTTTGCTGTTCTACAGTTTTCCTGAATGCCATTTCTTTCTGGTCTTGTAGAGTTTGAAGATTTTAATGCAACTACAAAAAAGAAAGAAAGAAAGAAGATGAGTGAACTTTGAAAGGCTCACTAGAAATTCGTGTGACATTGTGTTGCTTTGTGTAAGAAAAAATGTTTATGAAGTCAGTCTAATGGAAGGTCTCAGTTTCAATCTCAGTCTTTTTTCCTTACCTTTAAAGATAACCCATCTTGTTTCTATGACACTTTCACAACAGAATCAGAATTATTGAAATCAATCCAAATCTGTTTTGTTCCTTTTCTTTACCATAAGGTACAGTTTTAGCTCAACACTTTTCTTTAATAAAGGATATTTTTGTTTCCACACAACCTCATATATTATAACAATCTTGCTTTAAGGTATAACAATTACATTTATTTTTATCCCACCTAAATTCAGACATCTAGGTACCTTAGATAAGAGCCTGCTCTAGAGTTAAAGCTCCCTTCAGGGAGAGCAAGGAAACACAAAGGAACTCTAAATGAGTATTACACATTAAAGAAAACATGAAGAAAATAAAGCCATTTCAAATAAAGTTTTTGTTTGTTTGTTTTTGTTTTTGTTTTTATAATTTTCATCTTTTTAAGTATTTAAACAATTAACTTTCCAATTTCAGCTAAACTACTGTAACCATGAATAATCATTATCCATGTCACAAAAAAACAAACTCCGTGAATAAGGGATGAAGAATCACACCACACTGCTACAAGGAACCTTAAACATATCCTACCCTATCTCTGTACTGTGTGCTCTCATAAACAGGACATTATCAAGTAAAAATAGATACTAAAAGATCATCCATAATTCGGAAGTTATCTACTTTTCACCTTCCAAAACAAACAAACAAACAAACAAACAAACAAAAAATTTTGAAATATGAAATTATTCTGACTGGATCTGTAATGTGCAAACAGCTTAAAATTACAGGAGTAATTTTATATACCTTAAGCCTTTACCATAAAGTTAAAGGAAAAATATACATAAAAAAAAAATCTGTAAGTTGCAAGACATGGGAAATCTATAAAAGCAACAATGTTGCTATAAAATACCAACAGTTTAGGTCAAAGATGAGGTATTTACCCTAAACTCAAAATGATTTTTCAATCTGTTTAAAGCCTTCACTTTCATCTGCTTAGAACTTTAGTCAACAATCCTAAGGACCTCCCGTTCACTCGCTTTTCAACTATTTTAAATGATATTCTACACTAAGTATGTTAACTGAACGATAAATTATGCCTTTCATTTATTTTTTTAAGCTTTCACTACAGCTAACAACTTTCAAGCCAGACAGTTTTCATTAAAATAATTAAAATATCCCTCAAAGGCACCACAGAGGAGAAATATGTTCTAAAAAAAAAAAATAATAATAACTGATTAATGAGTCAGGAATTTATATTTGAAATTAAAACCTTAATACTCTTCTTCCTTCCAGATAGTCAAAAAGTCCTGTAATAGGTCATATGGAGCTAAAATCGCTAATTCATTTTCAATTCAAGTAGTCGGAAGATACAGTAATATTTTTTCTTATGCACTATTTTAGAAGGAAATATAGAACATTTACTAAAAATCCCCAAAGTTCCCTGGCAGGAGGGGAAAACATATTATCCTTTTAATTTCTATTATATACTTATTGAGAAGACCCATATTCAGCTTTCAAAGTTGCAAATAAATATACATAATGAGTGCCATTCTGAAAAACACCATACAGTTATGTATATATACTTTATATTGTGCAAATAATAAATGAGGGGGAGGAATTATACAAGGTTGTCTACAAAATGATGTTCTGTTTTTCATCCATCAATTCATAGAGCTATAGAGCCTATATGCAACACAGCCTATGCACGGGTATGGCTATATTCCTCACTACTGGCAAAAAAGGCACAGAGCTACACACGAACTTACATGCTTTGCTGAACTAAAACCTAAGACTTTTGAAGAAATCAGAAGATGGATGAAAGCAAGCTGTTGTAATTTAAGACGGATGGAAAACTGCTGACAATCTGGGATGGAAAAAACTAGACAGAGTGGAAAATGTATAGATCATCAGTAGTGCACATCTTTTGATAAACCCCATCCCTTTACCTTGCTTTAACATATGAAGGGTGAAGACACTGCATTACAGGGAACTTTACATTTTGAGACTTTGAAGATATATCACTAAGCTACAGCTCTAAAACACCCACACTTTTAAAGGCTAAGTCTGAAGAAGGTTAACTCATGTATGGAAAGTTTATATCACCCTGATCTAAATTAATAAAGGGTCATCAAAACTGAAGTGCAAGCGTTGCTTAGGTAGCAGTACTCTTCCCTTGTTTTCATTACTTTAATGCCTATAGAATAAAAACTAAATGCCATTTACTGGAAGAAAAAAAAAAAAAAAAAGTTTAGCTGGTACTAGAAAAAAAGCCACTTTCAGAAAAAAATTAAAAAAAAATAAAAAAGCAAAGCCAGCTAGGAGAAACAAAAATATGAATGACGGGTAGTATCCATTCACTTTCAACTATTTCACAAAAAAAAAAAAAAAAAAAAAAAAAACAACCCCCAACATTTTAAAATTGAAAAAGAAATATTCCTTAAAAAACAAATCTAGATTAGGAAAGAATGAAGGCAAACAAAGCAGGACAGACTATCGAACTTTACCCTTAGCAGGGATTTGGAAATGCCAAAATCCCTAAGATGACACTCATCACAGTTCCTCTATCTAGAATAATGCAGCAAAAGCTGCATTCTATACCAGGACCATTTCCAAATTCTTCCTTATTTACACAGCCTTTAGCCATGTGTAAGTGTAAGATGTATATTTCTGAAGTTATTACTTATAGATGGCTAATTTTTTAAATAGAAATAGTCCGTAATAATCAACTAATTAGGAATATTTAATACAAATCCGGATTTTTTTATTATTATTTTTTATTTAAAAAAAAAAAAAAAAAAGACTCAAAGCTCTCATCTCCATCAGAAGAATGAAGAAAGTCTGAGGAGAACACCAGAAGGAAAAGAAATCCCAGCATCCCTAGAACTGGTTTATTCTTCAGTGGAAATTATAAAAATACAAATTACGTATAAAAAACAGGAAAGATGACTAAGTATTCCTATTCAATACTTTTGAAAATAACAAGTGAGATGCTCACTTTTGTGACAAAAGCCCTTATACTCCAACAGAGCTACACAGAGGTGACCGAATGTGGGTATTTTAGATCAAAAAGACTTGGTACATTTTAGTCAATATTTTAAAAACAGCTTGTTGCATTTCCTCCTGAGGAGACAAGACAATAGAGTGGATGATACAGTACTCTGAATAACAAATATTTAAAAGAAGGTAGCATCCAAAAAAAAAATAATAATAATTCACAGAAAGTGCACATTTCAAAATAAATAAAAAATCTTTTAATTTTTTTTGAATGACATCATAAATGTATATTGCAGAAGACACGATATTTGTATAATTAAGACAATTACCAGCCATATGTGATTAAACTTTTTAATCAATAATCTTTATGCAAACACACAAAAGCCTAGCAATATTTCAAGCTGGCAGAAATACTATGACAGTAATGAACAGAGACAAGAGGACTCCTTGATACTGAGCAATCCAGGCTACCTGGATGCAAACCTCCAGCTTGGGGCTCAAAATGAACTGAAGTCTCCACAATGTGCAAGTCTAAGGCCACAGCCCTGGCCTTACAGTACAGGGGAGGCTATCCTGAAAAGCAGTAATTCTGAAAAGGCTCAAGGGTCACAGCAGACAAGGCTGTGGCCTCAGAAACACCGACTAGAGATCTAGTAACAGACAATACTAGATAAGGACAACTAAAAATATTTCAAGTCATCAGTCATTAAGTGGCCATATTGCATGCTGGCAGATAAGAGAGAGATGCTGAATCAATGAAGTTGTATGTGTAATCATGTGAATGATTAAAACATGCTATATAATAGAAAAACAAACAAACAAAAAAACATTCCATTTAAACTAAGAGAAAACGTGTTCTCACAGGATTCCAGGCCATAATATTTAAAAATTAATTCGACAAACATAGAACAAGATTCACTAGCTCAATGAGTGCATTTGTAAAGTAGCAGAGCAGTGAGGATAGCAAACAAGTAAGGTAACTTATCCAAAGGTAACATTACAGTGAACATAATCTACCAGTTATTTTAATCCAGATCAAGTACAACATCCTTGAACCTATCCCCTCTAATTTTCAGCCTCAGGAAACATAAACATGAATACTCCCATAGAGTAAATAGAAAATTCTGTAGTTTATAGTATCTCTGTATATACTCTCAAAGACATGAAAGAGTGGGTTACTTCTTTGAATTTCATTTCACATTAATAACTTTAGAACAACAAAAAATAAAGCACAGCTGTTTATACCTGCAAAAACAAATTTTTTTTTTGCTACACATTTTTAGCAAGAGGGCTAACTGTAAGCACAAGCTTTTCACATAGGTTAATGATTGTCACTTAATCCAGTGTCCATATAGAAGCATCATTTCCATTGCCTGGACTTTTCTGATTTAAAGTAAAAACTAAATCCTAGAGATAAACCTAGACAGTGGCCTAACTGGCTTTCTAGACACAGAACAATGCTATGGTTTCTATTACATTTGTTTTACAGTTGTGAAATGCTTTAGTATTCAAACCAGAAAATGTACAAGATCCTAAGTTAGTCTTACATTGTTTCTAGAAAGATAAATTAAGTAACAATGGTAACATCAGAGTTTACCAGCTTCTTATCTCTGGTCCTAACTGTTGAATACAAGTGGTTAGAGACTTGTACAGAGATTCAGAGTAGTTTAGACAGACAATGTCTGGAAAAGAAAATTCTCTGCCACAACTGCTTCTTCAGGTCTGAAGCAGAATTTAAGCAACTCAGTTTTAACTACTGCCAAAAGCCATCTTTCATTTTAAAAACACCTAATTATTTAAGAGGAGTGAATATTAAGCAGTCTTCCTTCTTTCCAGAGAATAACATCCAGTAGAGAAACTGCTTTGGGACATATCCTACAGTGCATGAGTTATAAGGAGTGTGCTGAATCAACCAGTAATTTATGACAGAAGGATGAATTTCCAGATCTGTTGAGAGATTCAGAAATTAATCTCTTTGTTACAATGCAGACAACCAGCATGCTTTTAATCTTCTGGAATTTCAGGAATAACAACACATCTAGGTCCTAACTGGTCTTTTAAATTGCATTTCCCTCAATGTAAATCCTTTCACTTTCACCTTTCCTGGGAAAAAAACCTCTCAGTCTTCATCTCTTCAAACCAGGCCCTTGAACTAAGACACATTTAACATCAACCGTGTTTACTCAGTGGATCCATTCGGAAACAATACCTTCAAGTCCCCACTAGCTGTGAGCAGCAACCAACAAGTTAACAGAGAATTTTATGCAATACAACAATCTTAACTCCTAGCAAAAGGAGCACAGTAAAGAGCATGAGAGCAATGATTAAAAAAAAAAAAAAAAAAAAGTTTATCTACCACTTCAATTGATCTTGATGCTGTCCATTCTTCACCAGAGGCCTTTTTCATCCTTTTCTAGTGCTTTTTTTCTGCTTTTAAACACTTGATATCTAGGGTTTCTATGTGGCAGATAAACTTCCCCAGGATGCAACCAACAACTGGTATTCTCTTCCTTGCAGGCTGCCACTCCTGTTCTCAGAGAGAATCTTTACTGTTACTTCCTCGCTTGAGAGCCAGCTGCTTTGAAGTTCCATCTCCAGTATTATACTGAGTTCAGTTTAGAAAAACCAAAGACTACGCAGTCATCTGTAGCCAATATCCCCATACGTGAGCAACTTCAGCAGGAATCCTAGTAATAGTGACTCCTTACTTTGTTTACACAAAGTTACAACAGCAGAGGATTGCAGTTTTGCCACAGAGCAAGTGCAAATACATCCTATGGACATACTTAAAGCAGCGCTACCTGTACCAACAACACTGTCTGACAGAATACTCTGTTGTCTGGCCATGGAATGAGAGATGAGGATCCCCAGCAATGGGTATCATAGCAGTGGCAACACTAAATTCAGCCAGATCATGAGCTATTTCACTGTTTTCCTCAAATCTTGAAAATACTTAATTAAAAAAAATGTGTTTTTATGCAAAGCATCAGAAAGAATAAACAATACTAGTTGTTTATATATATATATATATAAAAAAGGTAACTATTTCTGTGTTGAGTGAATAAAGAAGGTTTTCCCGATATAAATGATAGAAGTACATCGCTCTTACCAGTGCCCAGCTGTGGAGTCTGCAGAGATTATCTCAACTGAAAGCTGAGTATTTCCATACCTAATGGCTCTTATTATTATTAAATCAGTGAAGAAATGTATGGCTACACAGACTCCAACTCAAAATTTGCCTGAACCAGCCGTGTATTAAAAGAGTGCTGAAACAAACTGATTCAGTGACTGCTGGCTGAAAAGCTTCATGGCAATCACAGAAAGCTACTCTGTGTTTAGGGCCTTCTCTGCTACCTTTTCATTCCCAAAGAAAAGGCAGAGCGAAAAGTTGTTGAGGAGCCAGGCTAGCTCATTGCAATGAGGTGCAAAGAAAGGGATACCAAGACATGAAATTTTAACTGGGCCTTCTGAAACCACATTGAGATGCAATCACTTAAATCAGAGTGGCTATCATTTTACTTTTAGGTGAATGATCTGTTCAAACCTAAAACTGTATCGAAGGAACACTTGCCTAATATCACAAGTATATCATTAGTACATCAGTTATGCAGTCCTGGAATTTAATCTTAAAGAGCTTCCCAGAACTGCTTTATATCAAATTTTGGCACCATTCCCACAATTCGGCCAAACAGGTCAAAGTTTACAGTCAGAGCCAATTTAGACTGTTTCATAACCTCTTCAGCAGAATTATAAATTCAACTAGTCTGTTCTAGATTACTTTAACAAACAAGAGTTCTCATGAGGGGGGTGGTCTTACTTGTCTCAGTCACAAATACTAACCCCCAGCACAAAGTTCACCAACCAAAACAAGACATTTCTAAAGGCCAGGAGAGCACTATTGAGAAAACCAAGTTTTATATTAATCTCCTGCCTAAATCATTAACATATGCTAAACTGCTTATACTGGCAGAAGATCCATTTCAAGTGGGAGAAAATATTCTATATCCGTGTCTCTGTACACAACCTTAGCTATATCCATTACTTAAGATTACATGGAATGTTTTGTATCCACTGTCTCTGAAAAAGGAAAAATGTTAACAGGTTATTAAGCAACCCAATGAAAAAAATATACACATTAAGATATTATTTTTTGAAAGATACACAAAGCATGCACTGATTGCGTATTTTGTACACAGGTACACTTGTACTAGAGAGAATAAACTGCAGATTTCATTACTAAAACATTAAAGCATAAACTAAAGCATTAAGGACTGTGCTGTACTTATAAACCCAAGAGAAAAACACAATTCAGAATTATCACACTTGCATCCCCGAAGTTTTAGTTATGCTACTCAAAGAGGCAGAATTGACTCCTGTGTAGGCTGCAGACACAAACTTTAGAGGATAAACATTACATTAGAAGAAAAAAAGTTTTCAGTATATTGCATGCTTAAATTTTGTACTTCCTATCAGCTAATTTATAATTTCTGAATTATTTTCAAGCTAGCTTTATAGTGTTTATTTATATCCTGCTAACAGCTGACCAGGTATTTACCTCATAGAACTGAAAAAAAAAAAGAAAAAAAGGCAATGTATGGTAGACAATTTATCTTACTTTGTTCACAGAAATTCTGATAACCGTAAATTAAATTTATAATTATTCTACTAATTTAGCAAAATTGTGTCATTTATTTGGTAAGCTAGCTCTTGCTCTGTGCAATGAGTTTCCAAACAATCAGGTTTTTACACAGACTCCTTGTTTAGAATATTTACAAATACTGAGTATTGAAGAAATCCAGACTTCCATTTCCAATTCCAATATCTTGGCCTCCAATTATTCTTTTATCTATTAAAAATGAAAGTTTTGATGTGCATCATGATTTTCATTTCTTATATGCCTGAAGAGGAAACAATTTAAGGGCAGTCTTCCTTGTAAGTTGCAGTACAATACACAGTCCAGCTTGTAAATTACATTAAACTGTGGATGGATGTATAACATCTATTTCCCATTAGCAACAAAACAGCAATACATAAATACATTAATAAAAATGTAAAAAATAAAAATAAAATAAAATCATTATGCAGACACAAGCAAAGCCAGTACATGCAGGAAACAATTTATAAAAGTAGCCATGAAAGTTCAATGACAAAATTTTGTAAACATAACCAAAATGAAGGTGAAATTGCACATGTGGTAGTAACTGGTGACAACAGACTTCTTTTCCTCTTAAGCATGGGAATGATTAAACATGTCAGATTATGACAATAATGGACTCACTTTTTAAAGACTATATCTTAAAACAGGAACATACCAATAAAACATGTTCATGATCTGCAATTTTGGATATTTCCAAAATGTCCGAATTAAGGTTAAAAAATTGGTGACAGACAACTCTCAAATTCAGAGGACATCGCTTTGATTCCCAAGCTTATTTTAAGCTGATGTTAAGACATATAAAGATGTCTACACTTTTAGACTAAGCAATTGAAAGAACCTGTGAGCCATGGGAGACAGGTGTTTCTTCACTTGGCCTCCAGGAAATTATTCCTGGTTCAAGAGAGAGGAAACACCATGAGGCAGCTGTCACAAGACTATAAACCATATCACCGTGAATACTTTCAGAGAAGCATTACTAGGCTACAGCTGGCGAAGGAAGAGAAAAGAGACTGAGGGACAATAATGCTTGTACCAGAACAAGTTTTAACAAGAGAGATGGGGAAAAAAAAAAAAAGCCTGAAAAAGTATTTCCACTAAAAAAAAAAAAAAAAAAAAAAAGGAAAAGGGAGAAAAGAACAAGGGCATAAGAAGTAAGTGGCCAGACTGAGAATTTCCTGTGTCTTTGAGAGTTTACAATTTGACTGCTGTACAAACTTCCTACTGATGCGTACAAATCTCTAGAAATCAGCAATTTCTAGCTTGCAATTCAGATTTTGTGCTGGTGACTCAAACTGGGGTTCCTTGGTGCCACAGGCCAGCAGTTAAAATGATGCCAGTTCTACACGTGCACTCCTGATTTTTCAGTCATTGAGAGCTTTCTAGTTTAACCCAAATCCAAACCAACGGTATGTATACTCATCAGTTGTACAATCAGATATGGCAGACAGAGCACAAGTCTGGTCATCTGTGAGGACATTTGTGGCAACAAGAAATTTTCTTTATAGGAGGAAGAAATGCAAGGTTTAACCCCAAAAAGCTTAAGCTAGGAAGGCAGAAAAACAAAACAAAACAAAACAAAAACTCTGAAAGTGTATGATTACAAGTGTTAGAATACAAAATATTTCAATATTAGGAGTTGCCACCAAAGCAACTACGAAAATAAAGCTGTATTTGTTTACAACACTGAAATGAATGATTTGTACTTTAGTACTTTAAGATAAAGAACTTCCAGTATTATAGTTCTACTAAGAACTGACCTTGAATATTTTGGAGAACACAGATGAAAACAGACACACAAAACAAAAATTAAACAGTAAATATTTTGCCAATATTGCACTGAAATTACTCAAGGTACCACTACAGAACTTTTCATAGGTCCACTGTACTTAGACTTCAGACATTTTCACGCACATTTTATACTCAACAATAGGAAAGAGAAAAAGCAGTACACATTACTTCAATTGCTGCAGGAGTCTAAAATATTCTCTTTATCATAACCAATATATAGTCAATATACACGAAGAATAAAAACAGAATCTAACATTCTTCTCAAGACTAAGTATTATGTTTTTCAAGCATGTGATAGTTCAGATTAACCTAACAAAACCCATCTACTTTTAAAATGACCTTAGGTCCCCCATGTTACAAAAGCAAAGATCCAAAATGCAAAATACTGTTTTCCATTTGTGATCTTAAATCATTTATCACCAACGCTATTTTCAACATAAGGAAGTCTGTTGCTTGCCCTTTCAAAATTGACAAGTCTGCAAGCTCAGACCAGTGCTACTAGGTTTCCAGGACTATTACAAAGATATATTTCTAATGTTCAGAGCTATAAATCATAAGGCAGACAAAAACTTGGCAGGATTGTCTTTTTCTTTTTTTTTTCCCTGTCTGAATTTAAATCAAATTTCACTGTCCAAAACTCAAATGGGGCCATGAATTTCCCAGAAATTACAGTTCTGAATCACAAGATTATTTATGAGACTATGAGTTTCCTGTTTTACTACTGTGTGTGTATATATATTTATATATACAATATCTAAATCTAATACTGATGTTTGATAAAATTTTCCAACACAAACAACAAACAAAAGCAGAACAACTTTTCTAAGGGTTTAAAAAAAACTGTACACCCTTTGCTGATAAACCTTCTTATCCTGGAATAATGTTACATTATAATTTTATTTCCCCCTTTTTAGTCTGGTTTTGATATGTTGTACTTGAATACAGTATGCACTCTAACATGTATCTTCTGTAAAGAAGATTTTAATTTACATGTGTTATTTTTTATTGAATTACATATCTGTAGAAAGAATTCATACAAATGCTTAACAAAATTTTAAATAAAAGGTCAAAATTGCAGAGGTGAACCAACAAGTCAGTAACTTATTTGCTGTTTTACTGCAGGTTAACTCACATGTTTAATGAACCACAATTTCAAACCATAAAACTCATCTAAAATAGAAGTAGATCTGTTTTAATAGTTGGTTGCACTGAGAAGGCATTGTTCTGCCAAGTGCATAACTGCATAGGTAAACACTAAACAGGAAGAACAAAACCATAAACCCCTGCTTTCTAACACCTGAAATATGGGCAAAACTCTCTTGAAAAGCTTCTGCTCTCCCTGGTGTTCTTTTTTTACCTGCCGAAAGCCTATTAGAAGTGAACTTTAACCTCCCTCTCCGTCCAGAAATCTGAACGGGTAACGGCAGGTTGCTGGGGCAGGAAGCATACCTTACCTAACAATTGAGATGAGCTAAACATATCACAGCTTCCCAAACCAGAATGATGATGACAAGATGCTGGATTTCCACTGCTACATTGGAGAAACACCATGAACTTCAGAAGACATTACCCTTTAACTAACTGCAACAGAAAGGTGCGGTCTCCAAAACTGATGGCTGTCTTAATCCAACCTTACGATAGCATTTCTAGACAGCATAAGTATGTATCCAAAAATGAAAAAGGCAATAAACAGTAGAAAAACAGGTTTTCATCCTTGGTATATTTTTCTCATAACACACACAGTTATACTACAGGATTATTATGCTATAATTCTGTATTATAGGATTATAAACAACACCACACCATATACGTGGGGCTGGTGTGTGTGTGAGACAGAGAGACCAAAGACAAAGCAGAAGTTAACAAAAGTACATATAAAATTTGAGAGGATGGATGGTTTTGACAGTCTTCCTGTGCAATGTGGTGGAAGGCGCCGTATGCTTCATTTCCTTAGCTATCAAACAGGAATCACTTCCAACTCCAGCAGCACTGCAAGTATTAATGCAGGAAAGACCCAGAAGGTCAGATTCTATAACTGGGTACCTTGAAGAGAGTTTTTAGTGGCTCATATGAAAATTATATTTGATAACACGTAGTTTGAAGCTTGTGGCTTCATGGTATTTCAGTATCATCTTTGCTTGTAACTTTGGATTGTTAAACTGAATAGTAAAGTCATTGGATTAAAGATCTAAGAATGCTTACAGTCCAAACCTAAGAAACAAGGAAAAGACTTCAATAGCTTTCTACATACAGAGATGAAAAATGGAAAAAAGAAAAGGCTAGACTGAATTTCTGCCCTTGCACTTTACTGAGGATGCTGCTTAGAAGTTTTCGCAAGACAGAAGCCTGCATTTTCTGATCAAGCACTTTAGAGCTTGTGAAGTGTTAGACTGTGATGCAGCAGAAAACTATATCCTATTCATCCAGAAGAGTAAAGGAGAAAGAGGTGAGGAGCCCTTTGAGGAAGGACACCTGGAGCAAACAGGCCAAACTACAGAAGTAGAAGCTGAGGAAAATGGGAACCTTCACCTCCTGTCACCTCGTCCCCACAGGGACGCGGGGCCTGCCTTGGGTTGTCCAAGAATGGATCAGTGAACACCTCCATTCTCAGGCAGCGTGTTCTGATAAAAGAAAAACCACAGCCAAACCACAGCTAAGAGTTTTTCAAAGCTTCTTCATAAATTCTAACACCAGAGGTTGTTGTGTTTTGTTTTTGTTATTTTACTAAATATTAAAATATACCTTAGAAGTATCATACTTTGAGTATTAACACACACTTATTGCCATGCAAACTCATTTATTTTCAGAAAAGTAACTGATGAATTGAGCAGGAAGTGTGTAAATACAGCCACAGTAAAGATAAAGTGAAAGTTTGATTGGTGAATTACCAGACACTTGTCCAGTTCCAACAGAAAGAACCCTTTTTTGCCTTTAAAATATTTTTTAAAAGTTTTTACCCACTGAGTCACATAAGCAAAGCTCCTACCTTTAGTAGGTTGCCTTGAAGGGCAACTACACAAAAACCAACTATGAGAGACAGTATCTCAGACTTCTAAAATAGGATTTCAGTTTCTTGTCTTAGTTTTCTAAGAGCTATATAACTTACGTGGACTTGCAGAGGGGTTTATTTTGTTTTAAACAAGCTATTTAGCAATGCAACTTACTGTGCGAACCTGACGGCACAACAGACATTTCTAGAATTGCACCTAACCATGGAGCTTAAGGTACCTGCACTGTACCGTTGCAGCGTATTGCATACCTGGAGCTGACAGCTCTGTGTCTCAACTTAGAAGGCATTTCAATCCATTTCCACAAAACTTTATTCCATAGACTTATAGAATATATGAGCATTTGCTCACATATGATGAAATAAATTTCCTATTTCATTGTCTATTCATTTCAAGCATAATCTTAAGAACCATTAGGTCCTCCTCTTTTTTTCTGAGATTGTAGTAAGGCTTATTTCTCTATTAAGAAACTTGAAAATATTAGCACAAATTTTTAGTATGTCCAGCTTATTCCTGGGCCTTCTTGTGACTACCTTTGCTTATTAACTTCAGTATTTCTGCTCACTCCTCAGTGTTATCCTACCTGGTACATTCACAGACAGCAATCATAGCTCCCCAGCCTTCATTTTGCCAAGTGGAACATAAGAAACTGAGCCACCTCTTGGAGTATCCACTCTCCCGGACTTCTCTGCACCTGTTCCAACTATATTCATAAGACCCTAATTTGATTTTATGAACTGAATTTTCTCAGATCTTCTAGATTCTCAGTTTTAAACTGAATTTGATCACTGAAGTAACCATGCAGCTTTTTTTTTTTTCCTTTTTTAAAAATATAAATATAAGTACATGTGTGGAGAACGTTATGTAGCCCATTTTTACAGTATTAATATACGCTAGACCCAAGTTTCATACCCTCTTCTGCTACAGATGATTCCCAACCCCTTCTTTCACTTCAGTGAAAATGTGTCAAAGCTGGGGGCAGAGGTAACACCCATCCTTCCCATTGAGTTCTCTGTCACGCCAAAGAATAAAAAAAAAGGTTTCCTAAACCTGAAAGTGGAAAATCAGGAGGCAAGTTCCCAGCTGGGGCACTAACCACATAGGACAAGAAGACCAGGCACAGATCCAGTCCTCACTGAAAGAGCCATTCAACTATGCTATGGAATGGTTGTTTTACGGGAAACACATAAGCTAAATGAGAAAACAGTTTTGAAAGGACTTCAGATTAAGTAAGCCAATTAAGAGAAATCAGAAGTCATTTAACAAGGAACACTGTGAATTAATTTTGACAGCACATTTCTTACACTGTAAGAAGTGTTCTTTATACATAAGGTTACAACATTGGTAAGGATTTATATGCATGGAGTAGAGACTGTAATAGAGAATTAGCATTCACTGATTTGGGCCTCCACAAAGAAAAGAAAAACAGAAACGAACTGAGAGCCAAAATTTCACGGCAGCTTTATTTTATTACAAATGTAATAATGTGCATACATTTGTTTGTGAACACCTGCATGATATTAAATTTGTTTTTACAGTTACACAGATTGTTCAGGATCTTACTAAGATAAATGTATTTTGGTTTCTTTACTTTAAATTTTCA
This sequence comes from Nettapus auritus, assembly GCA_011076525.1. Lineage (NCBI taxonomy): Eukaryota > Metazoa > Chordata > Aves > Anseriformes > Anatidae > Nettapus > Nettapus auritus. The sequence continues at coordinate 31,093,992 of CM021766.1, read as the reverse complement.
GTTAGAAGGTTGTGCCATGCCTTTATCAACAATATTCAGATTCTTATTAGAGTAAGCACAAATCAACTCATTTTAATGGTGCCATCTGTCTTTTTTTTTTTTTTTTTTTGGTAATCTTTTGCCAATAAAGCAAAAGATCAAATGAAATAAAATCTAAACATGAGGTTTCACTTACTCTGCCACAAGGAATAGTGTTCAAGGTGGCAAAGACAGATCTGTTTGATAATTATGTATTTTCTGCTAAATTGTTCCATATGCTTGGAATGTTTGGGATTTAGCCAGAAAGAAAAGCAAAAACAATTCTGGTCGTTTCTCCCCCAAATGTGCATCAAGATATCTTTAAGGAATTGTTCCTTGGTTAAAAAGATTTGGATTAGCTATTTCTGTCTACTATGTTGGATGGAAAAAAAAAAAAAAAAAAAAAAAAA
>CM021766.1:31038003-31093464 GCA_011076525.1 Nettapus auritus | reverse complement strand
ATTTTTTTTTTTTTTTTAAAAAATTTTTGTTTTTGTTTTTTTTTTCTATTTTTTTTGTTGGAAAAAAAAAAAAAAAAAAAAAAAAAGCAATTCCAGAAATGTATGCATTTAGCTTTAACAATTTAAAATACAGAGAGAATAAAACATGCAAAAACAATGAAATATTCTGTTGACAACCTCATGGTTTCATTGATTTATAAGGGCTTTTGAATACATGTATAAATATATTATTTTGAGAACTGTCATTAATGAGAATATATTTTGTATGAAAGTTACAAGTATTCACTGTATTTGTTTAATCTGCTAATAGGAAATAAGTTATACTTCCATGTTTAAAATTTAAGACCTTTGTTTGTGTTCTAAAATTAATATATCTAACTAAGAATTACGTTTGATACAACAGCTTGACAAACTATTATTAGCCTTAACATGTCAGTGAGGAAAATGCTCAGATGACAGAGTACAAGATGATGCTGAGCTCTCAGGGGCACAGAGGCCGAGAGTAAATGATAGCAACACCACTTCCTTTCTGCATTCCAGGCCTTTGTTCTGTAAGATTCCAAACTCATCAAGACTGTTTTAATAAGTGGTTATAAGCTGCATCATATTCTGATAATACTACCTCCTCCCAAAACGCTTCTTCTATGAGGTGTTCTGTAGAAGTTCATACCAGCTGATTCTGAGCACAGCAAATGCTGCAGCTTTGTTATCACCCTGTCCTTAGAGTACAGTCCAAGCAAGGACCAGCCGTGTGAGAATTTTCAGGGAGCGCTATATACCTCTCCCTTGCTGCCTCTTACATCACCATTTTGGAAGAAAAAAAGAAAAAGACAACAATGACAATCAAAATCCAAGGAATTAAGTTTACGTTTTCAGTTAATACACCATCTACGTTTATAGAAGGAAACAGTAGAATGTCTCTACTTCACCAACAGAGACAAAATTGTTTTTTCAAGAGTTTGGTAACATTTACATACAAATAGATTTCTTATGTAGTTTAATAAACTTGCAGCAGTGTTATGTATATACATTCAAGAGCTCTAAGAATTTAAAAAACTTTTTTTTTCATCTGCACATGTGACATGGCACCTATGTGTAACAGCCTGCCATTAGGGACAATGTTGGTATATAACATTAAAGGAAACAAATCTTGTATTCTATTACCTTTACTAAGCTTACTCTAAGATTTTTACAAATCATTTTCATGTCCTTGAATTCATTTATCCTATTCACATGATGTTATCTTTGCTAAACTAGGGAAAAAAACTGTATCTAAAAGAGATTGAATGTTTTATAATTCCAACTTCTAGTGCTAATGTGGAATACGGTATTAGAAAGCAAGAATAAGCCTTAGAAATACAGCCTAATTAAACACTGAAAATGACTACAGTTAAGTTTGATTTATCTGCATTCCAAATCCATACAAAGTTAAGTGAATCTCATTCCCATACTATAGTGACACAAGAAATAAGGGACAAATAAATGCAATGGCTCAAAGGACTGAAGGGTTTGACTTGTGCAGATAAGAAAGCCTTCAAACAATACCCTCAGCTTTCTTTCCCACCTGGAAGTGGATATTACTAGCTCTGCAGCCCGGGTAGCTTTAGTGAGAGACATATTTGCCTTTAAGCTATGATAGTTCATAGCATATGGTGTTCATGTAAAGCAAAAACAATACCACTTCCTTAATATTGTCAGCAGTAGACTTCTGCAACTCAACATTCACAGCCACCCAAGCTTCAGACATTTTTGCAAAGCTCAACTGCTAATGCAAGCCAGAAGCCTGAATAAAGTTTAGTAGAACATATTTAGCAACATAACTGCAGTCTCCCAATTTTGCAAGCCTCCTCTGTGTATGTTAAATGATAGTTGCAAATTTAATGGCCAAATATTAAATATCCCTGCATTCAACGTATATCAAAAAGATAACTACTATTTTTTCCCTATAAAATGTTAATATTTCCTACAAGGCTCTTTTTTTTCCCCTCTACGATGCAAACATTAAGTTTTTTAAAAATAGGCTCTGTAAAGCAGTGAGAAAAGTTAGTGATTCATATGGTTTTACCAATTTAGGAAAGGTGAAAATGATTATCATCTCCAGTTTTGTGGTACATACATGTATCAACTATCCAGTCAGCTGAAAAAAAATATTGCCCTGCTGAAGTCATGACTTTTGAATGCTCTCCCAAGTAAGTTGTTCAAGCGCAAAAGTTCAAGTGTAGAAGGGAAGTAAAAAGGCATATTGCTGACGATGACTATATAAACGTGTGAGCAGAGAAAGGTACTGACCTGTACAAACCAAAAACAGCAGATGGGATAACTATTTTTCACAGAGCATATCCAGAATGTTTAAGATGGAAAAAATATCAGTGTCTCGTAAAAACAAAACAAACAAACAAAAAAAAACAACACAATTTCCAGGAGAGCTTGGTTTTCTAGGGCAGATTAAGAAAGGTTATTATATGGCTATGAACTTTCTTTGCATACTCCTAGATTTAGCAACAAAATAAGTTATTAAATGTAGTGTCTCTAATATCAGATTTGTTTTCCCGCTCTTCATGGATGAAAGGTTGTGAAAACTACCAATACTTGCTTCTCCTCGAACATAACACTATTTAACTTGACTTGGCAATTTAACTTGGCTTAATCTAAGGGTGAATTATAAACAAATTAGATAGAGTTCAATAATGTATTTCTTTAAGAATCAGAAAGGAACTATGGGTGTTTAATCAGGTTAGTACTGTAGTAATTTACAACTTTTTGCTTTTATGTGCCAGACAGTACTTCCATCCTTAGATCCTACTGCCAAAAAAATGACTATTACATTCCAAACATCTAGGAGTAGTACACCAACTATGAATACATAAATAGAAAGCTGCCAGCTTTGCAGAATATATTCAAGTGACAAAATTCTTGACATCCTGGAAGCACATTACCCTGCAAGCAGCACAGTAAAAAGTTTCTGCTATAAACAATTCATCCTGTTCATAAAACGAAAAAAAACCTTGGGTATAACACTAGATTACCATTATTATTTCAGGACATGAAAATAATTAAAAGATCAGATTTTATAAAATTATTTATTTTTTGCATCTGACAGGTACACTTATGTGTGTAATTTGCCCCTAAAGAGTGTTTAAGTGGGATGCCATTTAAATCCCGTTTTTTAATTAAATCCATAGCACACAGTCCATTATCACATTTTTAGAAAGGAGACAATGACATTTAATTTTGGAGAAATGTATGTACAAGGTAATGGTGTAGCAGTGCTATTTTCAAAGTTACTGCCCTGGCTGATAATTTACCAGGTTTTGAGAATTGTTTTTGAACTACTGGAAAAGAAGAAAATATAAATTAAGAGTAAATATGTTATGAATGTTATAAATGTCCTTATAGGAAAAGAGTTCACTTTGTTGCCTTAATATGTATCTAAACATAGTAAATATCTCTTACAAAATAAATTTTATTTTTCTTGGTTGATTTTTGATAAAAAAGTAGCATTTAGTGAAGTGTCATTACAGTTTTAGTTTGGTTACTAATGATTACAATGACGAAATCACAAACAAAAACATAAAGCTATTAAAATATGGAACAAGTAATTCCCTAGACATCTCTCAGATGCTGCCAAATGAGCTACACCCTCTGTTAAGCATTAAGTTTCTAATTAAGGGAGATGTAATCCTCCTGTGTCATTTCATGGTGGTTAACATTGAAAGTGATAATCTTGACTGCTTATCTTCCCAAAGAACCTTCCACATATTGATAGGTCTGAAGGATGCCCACAAACCTCTGTGGTATAATCTACATCTAAGTCTCTCAGAGCTGGCGTTCAAATTCTCAATGCTAGGTAAAGGTCCTCATAGCATTTACTAAGTCCTTCCATCAGAGAAAATAAACAAGAAGAAATTCTGGTCATGAGATACAAAGTCAGTAAACACCTCTGTACAGACCAGAATTCCCTCCAGGGGAAGATCATGAAGCCCTAGAAGGATGCCTGTTAGGCAGGTCATAAAGCACAGTGGTAACAGGCATATCTTGGAGGAGGAAGGGAAAAAAAAAAAAAAGAAAAAAAAAAAGAATTTAAGGCAATTCCTCAAAAAGTCTCTTGAACTTTCTGTTTAGCTTAATATGGCTCTAGTTTGAGGTTTAATATGACTGTGGGCATGGCATTGGATAATGCTGCCAAGGAATCTTCTGAATACTTGAGAGATACCTCAAGTATGGAAATATTTATATACAGTGTAAATTCCCATGTTTTATTTTCATCCTGAAAGGAATGTGACCCACTTTACGAAAGATAGCAACTGTAGGCTTGGGGGTCATTACCAAATTACAGGGAGACGGATCTTTTCCCACATGATTTCACGCAGAGGACATGCCGTAAAGTCTCCAGTAGTGCATGACTTTGTACAGCACTGAAAGAATCTGCAAAGGCCATTTTCTCTGAGATGGGTTTAAAGCAGAAATGATTTCTGAATAATTCGACCTAATCACATTTTTCTTGAAACTATCAGCTCGTGTATCACTTAAATCTGCCCCCTTTCACCTGCTGCAGCAGGGGCATCCCTCCCTATTCATTTCCATTTATGACCTTTAACCAGACAAGTCCTCTCTGGGAGATAATTTACAAATGTGTTCACTTGGAGAGAAGAGGTAAAAATCAACACGACTATATTCCCTCTGAGCTTAGACTGGGAAGGTAAGGTAAAAGGCTAAATATGAGGAAGGGTCTCAGCTCTTTATCACCAGGCTGGCTACTAACTGCCAGGTACCTGACCTCAGCCAGAGGAAGGCACAAAACTAGCATCCAGCAGACAGATAACCTGTCCCCACTCTTGTACATCAGATAGGGTCTGTATTAAAAGACAGAATAAAACTACAGATAAAATGTAATGGCTTTCCCCAAACCACATCTGCATATACAGATATAGCAGATATAGATATAGATATATCTGAGCCACCCTGTTCCAGAGCCGAGATGCATTTCACAATGTGAGCCACTCCTCAGCACTGCTACTACAACTGATGAATGCACATCTAAGTACATGGCAGCACCAGAAACACACCACCTCCTTTGCACCTAGCACATGGGGACTGGAATGGATGTTGCAGGTGACATAAAATGAAATGACAGCAAAGTAATTTGAAGTTGGGAGGTGTGGAATAGAAACTCTTGTTAATCTTCCTCTCTAACACAGCTACCCTGTATGCTTCCCTTTTTTTTTTTTCTTTTTTTAAATTATTATTATTCTCTTTTGATATATTGAGATGGATTCAATTCCTGCAAGAAAGGAGTTTATAAGAATCCTTAAGTGTTCTGGAACACAAGGCAGGTAGAATCTGATAATGCTATTTTTACAAGTTTGACTGCTCAAGCACTTCTGTCATTGTTATCTGCTAATGCTTTCTTCTCATAAGCTAGAGAAGTTAGGTGTGACGCTCACTACATTTGGCACATCATTTGTAATCCAACTCTTTGCTCTAATTCATTTTTCCTACATAGTTTATAATACTCACTACACAATTTCACCATTCCATCTTTTCCCAAGGTATTGTTTAATATAAGATGTTCTTCTTTGCTAGTCTTTGCTTTTAAAATTCTCATTTGTATACACAGATTTTTATAGCTTTCTCTCTCTCACCAGGTGTCTGTCCTACTTAATTCTCTAACCAAGAACTCTAATGATTTTGCAGAAATCTGCTTTTATCCAGTCTTGGCTCTATTTCAGTGGTTTATTTTATTTTTTTCTCCAGTCTATATTTTACTGGACAAGCATCTGCTAAAGAAGTGAAAAATAAAACAACTGACCTACTTCACACATTAAACACTTCTTAAAACCTTGCTCCAACTTTTCATGCTGAACATACACTGTCACATTTTATGAACAGGCACCACAGATACATTTGGTGAAAGATTGTCTACTTGCTCATGTGTGCACACACTTTCTCCCTACTTTTATTTTCTTTACAAAATAGGCTTTTTATTACTTAGAAACAAATAACCATTAGTTACCCTGTACAGCAAAATAAGATTTTTTTTATTATTTTTATTTTTTAAGCATGTTCTACCATGAGCACTTTCAATTAATCAAGCAGAAGTTGTCTGAGAAGGAAACTACCTTGCATGACAGTACTCAAAAGTCCAAGCAATCAACCACAGGTTTTTTTGTTTGTTTTTCCTTTAAAAAATAAATAAGAATTAGTGCTTCTTTCTGTATCGTTAATACAAAATGTTAAAAGCAACAATGGAAACATCACAGCTTATCAAAAAATGAAACTGCCTAATAACCTTTTATTCTGCTGTTCTTTGAGTATCTATTTTGCTCTTTAGATCTGAAATGAGTTCAATATTTAAGTGCTGCTTTTAAAATATTTTCAAATTACACAAATCAGACTAAATGCTAGTGGAAAGCATATAGACACATTATGACCAAAAGTAATGACTTTTTTCCTCCATATTTGTAGAACTAATTAAATTTTTACTACCTTGCATAATATTTTGTTCCTCTATTTGAGGCATTGAAAGAGGGACAGTGAATCAAGTGAGCTTCCATCTGCCTTTTACATGGCAGATGATGTTAATCAACCCAGCTGGCTTATACAAAGATGCCTGCTGTGGCCATAGAGCAAAATGCTTTGTAAAATGTAACTTGCAGAGTAATTGCATTACTTTCCCGTACAATGTCACAGCCACATGGAGAAAATGTTTCTTCTAAAAGCATTAACAGTAGCTTCGCATTCTTAAACATGGCTGAAGTTTCAACATTGAAGGAACACGTTTACTGATTTTAAAAGCACTTTACTGCATGGTGACACTAGATTTTCCTAAGAAATATAAAGATATTAAAAGCTGTTTTAAAATACTCCCATAACCCATGAACTTGAAGTTTAACCTGATTCTCTATGTAATTTTCCTCAACTTCCATAGGATTCCTTCTTCCGTACCATTCTCAAAATGGAATTCAGAAAACCATGAACTGTTGAAGATAGGGTTTTCCTCTTTAAACTGCTACAATGTGAAAAAAAAAAAAAAAACTTCTGTCAAGGATCTGAAAAAAAATAAAATTGTATGGCAGCAAATTGCTCACAATATTGATTATAACCAACTCAAACTCTCCTACATGGGACTGCTGAATTATTATTTTTTTAATGTTTTTGTTTTTCTATGTTGCTTTTTAAAGAATGAGCAACCATATTATTCATCGTGGAATGTTAAGTGTTTATGCAGAAGTCTCCCTTACAAGGTGAGGACGTATTTTCAGTTGCCACAAAGTGGTACTTAACACACTGCTATGTTTTCTAAAGTAGAAGGAAAAACCAACAACGAAGTTGTATATTTTTTTTTCTTAAGTGACTAACTGAGTGATGCTGAACTTAGTTCATAGTGTGCTAATTAATCACTCCAGAAACATCACACTAAGTCAACGCGTGTCTACCTCCAAAAATGAGAGTTCAGTAATTGCTTTTGGAAGACTTAGTCTTTGTTCACAAAAACACTTGAACTATCTAAAGCTGATGTTCCCAAACTGTGGTATGCAAGACACTTCAAAGTTATTTTATTTGCATGGTAGCCATCGGCAGCTACAGATCCTGATCAAAAAGGATGATCAGATCCTGGGCAAAAAAGCCAGGAGCTGCTGCAACTACCACACAGTAAAATCTCATCACCTCAAAGCCTATAAGCATGTGTGCTTCTCACTCAGAATACCTACATCACACCCCCAAACTGGGATATAGAATGAGATTTAAATAAGAGGTGAAAGGCAAGCAGCCATTTTTGAGGAGCAGTAAGAAGGTAGACAGGTTACAGTACCATGAAGCACAGGATTAGGGATAAATTATTACAGTCTTTGTCCAAGAGGGTCATTGTGTTGTCTGGGAATTTCTAAACCTCTAATGAATCAGCAGTCATTCTCAAGTTAAATTAGAACCTGAGCAAATGAAGGATCTAAGGAAAACAACACGAAAACTCTCAAGAATGTCTACAAAAGATATTTCCATAAAGCAGCAGAACAGTGATTAGTGTCCAGTGCTTTTATGGCTAGCCAATTGCACCAGGTCACCTGATGTCAGACTTTTAGTCTGACTTTTTCTGGGTGTTTATTAAAAAACACCAACTGGGAACAGAATTTTCAACTTTTACTTTTATCATTTACTTTAAAACAGAACAGTACATTGCAGGAAACATGCAGTTGTTCAAATCTGTCAACTCTCACTTGGGCTTTGAAGCAACTTAACAACCACATACCAAACCGTACACTGCTTGTGGTTTAAAGACTTGGAGGCAATGAACTCTTGTTCCATAACTATCACAAAGAAGAGAGTCACCTGCTGAATCACCAAAACCATATCCTGGTACACACACATTTCTTCTGAGGTACTTCCCATTCAACATCTCCTCTGTACATCTTCCACGTCTGTACAGAAAAAAAGCCAGCTAGACTTGCAATATGCCCACAAATTGTAACATACCATCAGGCCTATTAGTATGGCCCTGGTTTAGACAAAAAAAAAAAAAAAAAAAAGGAAAACAAAAGAATTATAGTATCATTCAGGTTGAAAAAGACCTCTGAGATCATCTAGCCCAACCTTTAACCTAGTAAGGAGAAGACTGCACACATCCAATGAAAAATCAACAAAGAAAATGCAGTGATTTACTTCCTTATGGAATAAGATGCAAGTTCAGCCTAAATGCCCAGACTTACCTATCTATCATGTTTTTTTGTTTTTGTCTTTTTCACCCTTGAATCTTAACACAGAATTTCTTTTTCCTGTCAATTAATTCTTACTCAGTTTGGAGCAACGCAGAGAGTTTATAACCATAAAGCTAATCAGCTAATACTGCATTTAAAAATCATCATCCATTTGTTATATCTTTGACTTCTTACTTCTAAGTAGAAAATGACTGTTAGCAGCACAGATTTATTTATTTTTAACAAATTCTGAAACAAATGCTTGAAGCCTTGGCTAAAGAAGTCTTTCTGAAGTAACTGCTTTCTCAGTTTTGTACACTAATAATCATTTTTCATTATAAGGCTAAGGAATCTGAAATGATTTTCAAATTTAATTTACAGTTCACAGTTATTTTATTGTCTGTTGATTTCAGAGGCAAACTCATCTCACTCAGACTTGGACTGGGCATTCAATGTTTAACTCAAATCCATATTTTTATTTTTTAACTATTAAATATAAAAACAATGCCTTAACTTTGGCTTCACACAGTTAATGGCTCAATAGAAACCTCACAGACTTTCGCCTGGGAAATTTCTGTATGCTTTCAACTGTACAAAAGGAAATGGTCAGTTACATTTCATATCATAGTATGTAACCAGACAGCTCAATTATTCTACTAACAAAATACGATGTTAAGTTTTGCCACGATTGTAGTCAAAAGGGTGTGGAGGTAGATTTGGGAGGTTGTTCTACAAAACCATTCAAGTCCAACCCTTGCTTTACATGGATGTTAATGATTAAGCAATTTCTAACAGAAATACCTCATTTAAATTGAACGAAAAACATAACTTTGTTTCTTTTGGTGGAATGTATGTTTTTGTGCAAATTCGAAACTCTTCAGCAACTTAGCAGAGGACCTTCTGGAATGCTTTTAGCATGGCAGGGAAGTCAAGTGAGCTTCTGGAAGTGTGCTTCCCTTCCAGACCAAGATTGTCTTCTACTTGGGATATGGGACTTATTCCCAGCTTATATTGCTGTCAAGGCCCATGGACCTATTTTGTTAAGGAGGACATTCACAGTGCTGGCTGCAATACTGAACCCTGAGGAGCACTGCAAGTAGCAGGCCGCCAGATGGACTTTAAAGTACTACTCACAACCCTTTGAGCCTGCTGTTCCAGGCAGGTTTCCACTGCCACTAGAGTCAGTCTATCCAAACCATAACTCACCGGTTTGGCGATAAAAGAATGAGAGATGATACTGAAGACCTTACTAAAGTCGAGGTGAACGTTATCCACTGCTCTCCCTTGTTCACAGAACCAGGCACTCGTCTTTAAAGGCAGTCAGGTCCACCATGCTTGATTTGACGTTAGTTTACAGATTAATGAGACTAGCATTCTCACATGATAAAAACTGAAAAAGAACTACTTAAGCTAGTAGCCATTTCAGAGTAGTAGATCCTCACTGAAGGAAACACTGAGGACCTTGGGGCAGCTGACCCTCCTAAGCACTGAGGTAAGTAGTTGGAAGTGTTCCAGTAGACGATACACAACCAGCTAACAAAGCTTGAGACAGTGTGGGGCTAGCAGATGAAAGGGGGACACCTGAGAAGTACAGAAACTGATGCATTCATAAAAACCTCTTACAGCCATGGGACTCAGTAACATTTACTCCATCTGTTTAGCATACCAACTGAGAATTCTTGTTTGCATTGTTATCCTTCTCAAGAATCAGACACACACACAAATAACGTATAATCAGTTCTACCTATCTACAAAGTTTCCCACTTAATAGGTCAAGAAAGACTATCAAAAAAAGTATCAGACCAGTATCAGTGGTCTAGATACATTTCCTATCATTGTGTGATAAAGCACACCGAACAGCAGATGTAGATGCAAGAAGTAGATGGGGAGATACCATTATCTTCTCTTCTACTTATAAACAAGTATTTATGTGGCACATTTTAAATCAATAAAGGAAGGCATCATCCTTCAGCTGGCAACTCAAATGCAGACATCAAGAAGCAAAAAATAATTCAAAGACTGAATACTTCAGCATGAAAAGCTCGTACCTTGTCCTTGCCCACAGAAATCATAACACTGAACACATGACAATGGAGTCTGATGGGGGAAGTAAAAAATATTTGACCAGTCAGACCAGGGACGTACTCCAGTTAATTCCTACTTTATGCAAACAGCTAGAATTTGTCTTAAATGGCCCACACATGCACAACTCTCAGCTTATTATACGTCATATGATGCCATGCGTAAAGTGTGCAATACAGAGCAACTCAAACAGCGCAGGAGTTGAATTTCAAGAGGAATTATTCTGTGGAAAAAAATGAGCATTTCTTTGTTCAATTAAAAACAGAGTTCTGCATGCATCACCGAAGGTGACCAATTCCTATTTGTGTGTACCTTTTAATGTTCACAGCTGGCAAACAGCAAAACTACATTTTTCTTAAAGTAGTTTCTGATAAGTGGTCTGGTTCCTACAGTTTACTTCATTTAAGTTTCTAGAATAACTGCAGTTTTACCATTAATATAATATCTTGTTAAAACATACAGCTTTGACAGTCCATCATTGAAGAGGTACAAGAACTCCTATGAGGTTTTCCCCAGGAAACATTTGTCAGTACTTCATCTGAAGCCCTCAAAAGCACTTGAAATTGGCTATTTCACTTACCTTTTTATATCCTCTTAAAAAGAAGCTATAAATTAATCCATTACAACAAGCTCTGGTAAATAGAATGAACTTCTAGTTATGTAGTTAGATTTCCAAAACAATTCATAAAGCAATCATTCATTAACTACTAATTTATCAAAGCATTTACAGAGCCAAAACTGTTTTAAGGTAGCTAAAGTTTTATGTTTACTTAGGAAAAATAAACAGTGTTATAACTGGCTAGAACTGTACAAGTCTACAGAGCTCAAACATACAAGCAAGTCTTATTTCTTTATCAGAATACAGATAAAGTCAAACAGGAAAAGCCAGGGCATTTCTCCTATCAACAAGCACACGCAGGAGCAAAAATGCTGAGTCATAAAGGCACGCAGCATTAAAAGCTGTTTTGGAGTTCATAGATTATTTGTACACTTTGTTTTTTTTTAAAGAGTATCCATACTGAAGTGCTAACTTACCAGGACATAAGGTCACAGTCAAGCAAACAGTACTCATACAAATTCAAATGGGTGAATCATGAAGCCCATGGAACACAGATGTTGAAAGCCTGATGCTACCTCTAATTATACTTCCTTAATTACACTTTCACCTTTAGAGGATGGATCAACTTTTACTGTAGCTTGTACAACAAAACTCCAAATCTTATCGCCTTCATGTGCTAGAGTACAGTAATAAAATTATTAGCAAAAAAAAAAAAAATCACAAGATTTGGAATACATAGATTCGGAGAAGTCGTAGTACCTCCTGAGGATGACACACTTGGCATCCTGCTACCCACTCTGGTTTTGAATGTCCGACTAACCATCATATCAATCTGGAGAACATTTATACCATTTGCACTGAACAGATTTTAGGCTCTGATCTTGCAAACAAGGCAGAATATCCACTGCAATAGCCAGAACAAAGCACAGAACAGTATACGTAAAACTAATCTCCCTATTTACAAGGGCTACAGAGTAAAGCCAAATACTATTCATACTGGGTTTTCAAGAACTGTTACAACAGCTTGGTGGAACATAAGAGGCTCCTACACAGACTTTCCGTGTATTTTTGATTAAGTAATAAACTTAGCACAGAGATGAAGAGATAACCTTTTATTCTTCTTCCCTGCAACGGGAGCTCTAACAATGACTAACGTCAACCACTGAAAAAATACACTGCAACAGTCCTGGAAAAGAAAAAAATGAAGGTGACATTAACTATCTTTACTTGCACCAATTCTCCTTTTTACCCTATGAACATATTAACAGAGTAATCTTTTCCTTTCTGATAAGGAAAGAATTTGCAGTTTTAGATGTTCTGTATGAGGTATATTAAATGTAAATTTTATCAGTCTGTAGCAGTATAGGTCTGTGCAGCTACATTACTCGCCTAGTGACACAGCACTCCTAAAAATAAAACGTTTCTGGTCAAGAATAAGAATGAGCATATAACAATGAAAACATACACAATTGGAGACTGAAGGTGATGTCACAGCTACACGGCTCCAATCAGCGTTTGTGAGGATCAGAATTTAGGACTTCAAAGCCTAAATCCCTACTTATGTTCTGTTATGTAAAATACAGGCTAAAATAGCCTGTAGCAGACAAGCCACAAATGCTTAGTCTAACTCTGGGCTGGGAAGGGGAGGGGTGAATAAAAAAAGACAAGTATCGCAGCACGGATTAGGAAATAACTTGAACGGTATGACAGGCTGATACTTCAATACCCATTCCAAGATACACATTCTGTAATGACTCTGGATGGGGTGGGGGAGAAAACAAGAGGAAATATATGAATTTTTTCCCCTTTTTCCTCTAACCCTCTGACAGAATACAAAACAGCTTATTCAAAAATTTAAATATGAATTGATACCTATGGTAGAAATACAGAATGCAGAAAAGCCACCTGATTAGACAGAGAACCGTGTAACTTCTAAAGGCCAGAAACCAAACAAACTGGAATCTGAATATTTTAACAGAAGGATGCAACTGCTAGAAGCAAGACATGTGACGGATTCTCCATTTAACTTCGTCATGTCAAAATCAGATGACACTCCACCAAAACCACACTCAAACAGTCTCTCTCAAACTATGGGGTGTATTTCCACCTTGGGAGTACAAAAACACCTCATAATGCAATGATGAATTAAGTAAGAGGAGTCAAACCCCATAAGAAGCTGCTGGCATCGACATAAACACTTGCAAGCAGTAACTGCAGCCTGACTGCACTGCTCTGTCCTGGAGGGCTTTAGCTTCTCCTGGCTTGTGAGGAGAGTTTCTGAGTGTATAGCAGGAAGAGCAGGGAAAGAGGGCAAACACGAAAAGGAAGTTGTCCATTTGAAAATACATGAGGAAAGCTGCTTTAGACAAACAAGCCAGGTAAATACAGTCACCTGAAATAAAAGTGAGTCAGGCTGTATTATGCTAGCCTTGGGAGTCTGAGTTTTAATCGGTTGTTTTATAATTAGAGGTTTCTGCTTCACGTCAAAATTTAAAACTTGGTATAAAAAAAAAAAAAAACAAACACATTATTTGTATCTGCTAGATTGTAGGTATATTGTAACCATTCTTAATGAGACAGAATAAACACACTGTCTCCTGTTTTACCTGTCTTTACCATCTGTACTGTACGTCCTCAGCTGCACTCCTCAGAGCAGAAACCTCATGCAGTCTGTTCTCTCGAACATGCAGTACAATAGAATAGCAGGCATCACAAGAAAAACACATTATATCAAAGAATATATTTTATGTGATGACAATGGATGCATTGCAAATTTAAACTATGTTATGCCAAAGAATTCGTGTTAATTACATTACAAAGTAAAATTAGGCAATGCAAACTTACTGGAAAAAATTCTTAATTATTCTGTTATTGCTGTGCTTGCCAGAATCACTTGCATACAACATAAGAAACCAATTCTGAACTAATTTTGAACAGAAACTTTCTTTTGTAATTGCAGAACTGTCCAATAAGCAAGAGAAAAAATATATATACTTTAAACCACAGGAATTCTTAGCGAAATGGATAAAAGAATAATTAATAAGCAACACATTCAATTTTGTTTCTAACGTATTGACATACACAGCACAGCTCCTTCATTTCAGTTTCTGCAAACCTCTCCTTAATTTTCAGTATACCTTAGAAAAAAAAAAAAGCATGCCTGGACATGTTAAAAAAAGTTATCATACTAATTCTGTTTTTATTCCCATTATCCCTTTAATCTAACTGCTTCACCAAAACCCTAAGAAGACTCATTATAAGTGCTTTTTCTTGCTGCGGTATTTAAATAGTTGTCAATTTGTCACATAAGGACCAAAGCTAGAAGCAAAAGGGCTTTTTCATTTTAGTATGCACAGGGAACACAGGCTATGCCTAAATGACTGTCCAGTTGTTCTCCAGATGCTGAACTCACACTAACTTGCATCCACTCAAAGAATTGTTGTCCTATATCCTACTTCTATACACTTTTCACCGCTGAATGCACACATGTATTGGCATTTCACATCAAAACAGAGTGAAATAATACAAGGAAAACATTCCAAGTCATTCTTTACTGTCAGCAGACACCTGCCTGATTTATCCGTCTCTTAAAAATAAGCTTGCCTTAAGCCACTTTCAGAAAGTACCTTACACATACAAACCAAATACTCCAGTGGTGATTTAAACTCACCTGCTTGACTTTGAGGACTGCTGATCTACCTCAGTACATGCAGGTATCAGCACACAGCTGAAAAACAACACTACCTCAAATCACTTCTTAGCTTTGTCTGACCACGCAAGAACTTTGGCTTCATAATGAAGCAGACTTGAGAGATACTATCTTAAGCCACTACTGAAATGTGTTTTTTGACTACAGAACTTCACATTCCAATTCTAGCATATACAAGAGTATGCCAGAATGCCTGATGTGGATACGGAAAGCCTTCTGCCACCATGCTGAATTGAGAGTAGCCTGACCACACAGACAGCTACGGCATCATTGACTCGCGTAGCTGAAGGGCAGCCATACAGGATAGCTTAACAACAGGCACTGGGGAACTTCAACAACAAACTACAACAATCAAAAGCAAGTGCTCAACAAAATATATTCAGTTACCGACAGAGAAAAGGAGGATGTCTAAAGGTTACGGAAAAGACGTAAAACAATTTCCTAGAATCTGGAGTGTGTTAAGTGTGTTAAAGCCTACTGCATTTCTAACTTGACACTATGGAAAAACTCATCTGTCTTTAACTCCAGGGAAAATTCAGTACCATCTTAATGATTTGGGAGGGAAGACTTTTTTTTTTTTTAATATGTAGCTTTTAAAGTAACAACTAGACATCTAAGTGAGACACATTTATTCAAATGGACACAACTTCTTGAGATGTCTTTCATAAAACTGTTCTTCCCCGCCCCTCCCAGACTTCCGCCTTCAGAAAACAGACATCCACTCTGGATTATTTAAACTTGGAAAAATGCAAGTGTTTTCTTTGAAAAAATATCTATTGTTACAGCAAAAACTTGGGTTTCCTTTCGAGCAAGATCATATGATTACGCGTTTATATTTTACTTTCCGCAGGAATTTACACACCCCCCATTTGCATCCTGTTATTCATTTAGCGTTTCCCTTTAGTTCAGCATGCTGTGTTAATAACATGGACCTGCTGGCTCAGGCCAGGCACTCAAGGTGACAATCGATGATCACTCTTGCGTTTATCAGATTAGTTCTGCAGGGCTTTCCTCATTATTTAACTACAGAAAACATTTCTTCAAAAATCAGTTCCATGAGAAGCACTGTATGGGCAGATCCAACTGACCTAGGGAGGTGGGGTTATTTTTGTTGCTGTTGGTATTTATTTGTTAATTAGGTACTTTAAAGCACTTATTTCTCCTTTGGCGGGTCAGTTTCAACTGAAATAGCATGAAACCTACTTAAGTACATTAAAATAGTAAAAAATTATATTCCTGTTGGCAATACTAGATCTATCATCGTCTTAGATTGAGTTCTAATGTTTATCTTTAATCACCTACTCTTAAGCACCTTCAGACTGATAACTAACCTGATTTGTAGTCCTACCTCTAAAGAAATAACAAGAAGCCTCTTTCCAGAAAAAAAACAGACCAGGTAGCTTCTACAAAGGTAAACGTTACTCTTGCTTTATCTTAAGTAATTCGATGTTATTTTGACTTTTTGTACAATGCATCTTTTCACATACACCAGGCTAATTTATTTTATAGAAATTACAGGAAAATATTCTGTTGTAATGCACCCAGTATATACACTCACCCATTGTTTGAAAAATACTTTACAAATCATATCAGGAAATTAAAACTCTGCTGCTTAATTCATTATGACACAATAACCAGTATTCCACAGCTGTGGTTCAGTTTTATAGCCATAGTAGCTGCATGTGTCTATATGATGTGGATTCCGTTGGAACACTGAGTTGCAACTGAGTTGCAACAAAGTTTAGGTGTGCTTCAACAGTATTTAAACTGCATCCTGAGATGGATATACAACTTCCTTGCTGCTGAATGGCTGAAAGCTACCTGTGTGTTCGAATTAGAAACAAGCAACTGATTTAAATTTTGGTGTAGAGTGATTATAGGCTTTTCCATCTTCTTTTACATCACAAAACTGGGTAAAGCCATGATTTTTTTCCTATACAGAAATAATAGCACTAACCTATTTATTCCAAAACCTTCGAGTGCAAGTTGTCAGAACAAAATAAAACAAAAATCAAGCACTTCCACTGCATGAGAAATTGAGATCAGTCCATATGAACTGAAACACTAAATTTTTAGCTGGTAAGGACAGAGGTTATTTTTGTGTCCAAACAACTCTGTCAAAAAAAAAAAAAAAAAAAAAGAGACTGTTCAGCTGCAGATGCTGAGGAATGTAATTCTATCTTCGGTATAGTGTCATAAAACTTCTGATTGATAAAAAAAAGTACAATTTTATTTAAATACCAGCTCTTTGCTTTATTTCAGCAACATAAAGGACCAGACTATTTCTGCTTTTGAAGAGACTGGCATGCAGCCAACCACCACATTTCACCCTACAGAACAACTCAGGTAATGAAGGAGAGGGGTCGAACTCCTTTGCCACCCTGACACAGTACAGGAAGACACATGCTGCTGGCCTAATTACTACTCTGAGCTCTGCTGTGTTACCTTCTCCTAGGCTGGGGTCAGTGAATACCTGCCCACACAACTGGACAACCTCAGCTGTCATCTTAATGCCTCATACACTGCTTTAATCAGGGCCTGAAGACAGAAAAGACATTGCCTCTATTTCTTTAGAAGTCACCTTCACGATAAACTACAGGAAGGAGTACTAACAGTTACCCTATATGTCTTTTAACCTATATGAAGTCCTAACCTATTTAAAGTCTTAAACCCTATATGAAGTCTTTTTCATGCATCATTAAGCAAAGCATACAGCTGACGGGAACTCATATGACATGTATTGAACTGTAATGGCTTTAGGAAGGCTATTTTCAGAGGAGGAAAAAATAAATCTCATCTCATCTCCTCTTTGAAAGTCTAAGAAAAAGGACTGGAAGACTCATAAAGGGTGATATTATTTCCAAATGCAAAGCTTTGAAAGACTGGTGATTTAAGTGAAATATAAGTAGTTACATTTGTTTTTCAAGAAACTGGAAAGCTTACTTAATACAGTTACATTGTACATATCCATGCAACTGGATGTTCCATTGAAATACAGATAAATTTAACAAGTTTAAGTACTTAAACAGCCGAAATCAGCCTACAGTATGAACAGAATTTTACAAGCAGTCCAAAAACAAATAAATTCCCAATCCTTACCGTCAAAAAAACTTTTGGCTCTCAGGTAACTGACGCTAAGCCTAAGCACAGACAACTTATCCAATTTGGCGATAACATCTTGAGGGAAAGGCAGAAGGCTAGCCAAGCGATCCAGCTCCGCATTCAGACGATCCCTGTGTCTCTTGGATGGATTGGACTTGACTCCTTCAGCTGGGGATGGCTTTACTCTGTGGCAAAGAAACAAACAAAACATAAACAAAAGTTCCTTCCCAAAATGAAGGTAAGTATTTGCCAAACCTAACATTACAAATAGCCTTTTAAACTGTAACATGCAAAACGTTTTTCCCAAGTGATTTCTGTTTCCCACAGAAAAAAAAAAAATAGAATTAATCTAAGATCATTTAACTCCCCCCCGCCAATACACCCACTATTAAATGGAGCAGTAAGAGCCACGATGGCTATCTGACCACATAATGAAAATTTGAAACCTTAAGAGACTTAGCATTTATTAAAACCCTCCTATGGTTTCACTTAAATGTCACTTGAGCTCTTCCAAATATTTGTATTAAAAATAATTCAGTTAATATCTATTAATATTTGTGCACAAATTATTTAACAGTCTACTTTTAACTTGAATTACAATTTTTCACAGCTGTCCTTCGTTCTTCATCAATGTTTGGAACAGGTTATTGTCAAGTGAACACAATAAAAGGCTTAGGAACTTGTTAGACAACAAGGCATTCAAAACTGCACAAGAAAAGAGATACAGCTCAGTCAGCAAGTAAAATCTCTCTCGCTCACACTATTGAACTTGTCCGGTAAATCAACTCCTAGCTGATGGCATTCCACTTGAGTATGGCATGACAAAGGCATGCCTTTGTAGCTTACATAGTACAATTTAAAAAGCTTTCTGTTATGAAGTAGATAATAAACTTTTTGTAAACCTGCTGTTTTCTATTAATATTTGCCCTGAGCTCCAACTCCAGATACCTCAATATGAATACTCATACCTTTTCAAACATGCAGTAGTCTAAAAACAGATTTACACCCCCACTTGAATTATATTTAGCCATTCCAAGCCAACATTAAAACCAATTAACTTATCTGTGCAAGCCATAATACATTTAAGAACATTTATCAGAGTTTCCTAATTAAAGAGTGATTAATTCTCACTTTTCCCACATCACAGTTGTATTTGAGAGCTGCAGCCATTACTGACTTCTTACAATTTGGCTGCTTTCATAGGGATGTTGGCTCTGTAAGGTGTATCATTCGTAAAAATACTGAACATGAAGACTTCAGCAGTTAAATTCTTCAGTATTTTGTTTAGTCTGCTTACAAGTTTTGTCTTTAAATTATTTTTAAGATGAGAAACTGCAAAAGCTCCAATAGTTATTTTTGTCACTGCTGAAAGTGAACCATACTGAAAAACAATCTCATCCTGTGCTTCCAGTCAAAAACGTAGAGATAGGGTGGACGTTCATTTTCTTAGCTTGTTGTTCTTTTTTCTCCCCCTCCTTTCAAACGTCAATTACACTTGTTAGTTTAAATCCAAACCATTCTTTTTACAGGCATTTTTTATTCTATTTTTGACACTCGTCAAAAACTTGCATTTACGCCTGGCTACCTGACCTCTGGCTCTGCAGCTGCCCTTCTGTACATTAAAGAGTAGCATGCTTTTTACGTGGAGCCTAGTAACTTGAAGGTGCCATAACATAAAATGATAGTGAACAGATAAAATGCATTAGCAGCAGCTACTTACTCCTTAAGTTAACCTTGTGACAGACTAAGCACTGCCTAGGACACAGTTCTAGCACAGCTCTATACTACAAACATTAGAAAAGTGGGAAAAGAGGTGAAACAAGAGGATAAATGAAAATTAGTATTCTTAAAAATAAAATAAAATACTATCTTAAAATAATTTAGTAAAGCTTTCTTCACATTCTCTTATTCTAGCAGGATATTCACTTGTACAAGATGAACACAACTTAAATATAACCCTAGCTGAATAAAGTTCAAGAACACCAAAGATCACCAACAACTTTCAAAGTTGCTTCATAAATATTTTTGTGTATTAAACAGACATAAATATAAGCACAGAATAATAAATTCCAAACCTTTACCAGATAACAACTGCATAACAGCCAGTGAAGAGCTCACCACTATCAAATCAAACATGTTTCTAAAAAAGCAAAGGTCCCCAAGAAAACAGTTCACCATATACTATCTTTTCCAAAAAAAGCACTAAATGTTCCCTTCCTATTTTCACAACTGTCCTCCTGCCTTGCTTAAAACTTCTATAAGCAGTTTGGCAAGTTATGTTGGAACTACATACAACTGTGCAGTTACTTTGTTAAACTGTGGTATCTAATTGTTTTTGCTTTACTTTCAAGTAATTTTTCTTTCTTACTTCTAAGTAGTCCAAAGCATAAGCTTCTGAATATCAGGTTAGCAGTATTTGCAATATAAATCTTACCTTCTCGTCTCCTTCTAAAGCAAACGCAGATTTTCACTAAATTTATTTTCTATGACCCAACTAAAATCCATGATATAAACAGAACAACTATCTTCAGTGACAAAAGAAATTAGGGTGTAAATGAACGGGGAATAAGTAGTGACTTGAGCCATTTTCCATTCACTACCCTTGATGCTGAGGGCAGCCCTAGCTGCGTTGCAGAAAGTTATCTTCAAGGAAAATGGAATGCTACATCAAGATTAAATCTATGCATATTTTATTAAAAACGACAACAACAAAAAAACACTAAAGAAGGGAAGAGATTTTAAGCTGACCTTTTGGTTCTTGGTCTTGTACCT
Organism: Nettapus auritus; assembly: GCA_011076525.1. Classification (NCBI taxonomy): domain Eukaryota; kingdom Metazoa; phylum Chordata; class Aves; order Anseriformes; family Anatidae; genus Nettapus; species Nettapus auritus. The sequence goes on along the minus strand of CM021766.1, from coordinate 31,072,547 downwards.
TACTTACAGGAAATTTGAATTCTCTAATCAATCAAAGGCCAGAGGTCTCTGTGCACTCAGTATCTCTTAACTGAACTGAGTCCTTATCACCCAACAGCTGCAAAACAAGCAAGGACAGCTAATTCTAGTTTTAACGTTAGAAGAGATTTGCCATCATAACATTAGTTGACTACTATTTTCAGAGGTCTACTACAAACAACTTAAACAGAAGTTTTAATTACACATGCTTACCATGTGTGCACTCAGACATTAATAACACTACGTTATTAAAAAGTACACAAGTATCTGAGTCTTCTTACTAAGAGGCCAAAATAAATCTCAGTATTTATATGCTAAGTTGTATTTTTAAAGGAAAATTGATGCAGTTCTTTGAGAAAATGAAAACTAGACAGATTTATTTTGTTCAAATAATTATTTTGTTCAAATAATTACTTTGTTCAACAAAGGATTCTTAAAAAAAAAAAAATGCAACAAAGCACTGAAAAACATCATGCCTTATTCACAATACCGAAGTGTGAAATGAACTCAGGAAATAAAATGATGTGCAAGAAACAGAAAATTATGTTTAAAAACTAATTAAGAAGTTCATCAGAATGGCTTTATCACTTAAAAAAAAAAAAAAAACAACAGCATGAAAGAGAATATGCATGTCACATAACTGACGGATTTAATCTTTTCAGCTGTGTATATTTTTCATGTAAAATTTCATGAAATAACATGCTATTCTTCTGTATGTTACTCAACTAACTGTAGCTCAGGTATATGAAACACATCAGTTACCACTGAGCATGTGCTACATAGGTGACATCCCCCCAAGTTCTCTATTTACTTTAACAACTGAAAAAGACTCCTATGCACGTACACTTATTTCCCACACCAAAATTACCATTCATGAATGTTCAGGTAATGATTCCTTTGGAAGCAACATATACAAGACAAACTACCAAACTCTTTAATCAAAAGCTGTTGTTAACCTATCCTGAAGGGACAAGAAAAACTTCCCAACGGTTCCTTCAACAGGCAATGAAACCAGCAAAGGTTTAGGCAGCTGAAGGGATCAAAAGTTGTTTTTATAAAAAATAAAAATAATTTTTAAAAATCACTCCAAACAGTGGTGTGCTGCTCATCGGATGCTGTACAACTGTTTGTCCTGCAGGACCAAACAGTCTCAGTTTGCTCAGGTTGTCTTGGTGTCGGAATGACCCCAACAGAGTGATGGAGACAGCCGAACACCAGCCAGGAGTGAAAGCTTCTTGCACAGTTCTAACATACTGCAATACTGTTTCAGATCACAAGCCAAGCCTATTCAAAAAGCATGCTCTTCGATGCTGGCCATAGTATCTATGTTTGACTATATTAATTTGTGGCAGATTTTCTTTCCGAAAAGTACACTTTTGCAAGAAGCGTTGCCAAAAAAAATAAGAAAAACAAAAACAAAGAAACCACCACCACCAAAAAATCAAAGAACAAAACCCACACCAACCAAACCTTAGAAACAGTCACTTTCAAGTAGCAGTCTCCATGTAACATACAGGTACACCAAGACTGGCAGGGTTATCATTTCTAAGTTTATTCTACTTATGACAAACAGCTTTAATGTCTCCCTTACAAATTAAAGGTGTAAACTGTTGTATGTATGATACTGCTTTAAACAAAGCAATCTTTTAATGATTGTTTTTCTTTACTGACGAAGTTGCATTTTGAAGGCTTGTTCTGGCGATTCTTGTTTGTTTGTCTTGAAAGAAAACAAACAGTCATGTTTTCTTTGTCTTTTTTTTTTTTTTTTTTTTTGAAATTAAAAGGATCTCTGCACTGCTTTCAGACATTATTATGTTTTAATTTGTAGTCTTAATTAAGGACCAACCAGTCAAACATTTTTCTCTGGAATATTTAGTATCATGAATACTTTCAAACTAACTCAGAACAAAAGCGTATCATTTTTTATTTAGTCTGCTTTTTCAAGAAACATGCTGTTACGCTTTGTGTCTGCACAGTATGAAACATTTAGATCCCCCCACCCCATTCCTTGTCTATTACATTCATTCAGTTATAAAACAACAACTATCCAAATACTGGAAAAAAAAAAAAAAAAAAAAAAAAAAAAAAAAAAAGGGGGGAAATTACAGCTAGATTGAGGCAGAAAAATATAGAAATAGAAGAACTGCATGGTGGAGCGATCGTAATATAAAGTCTTTCAGATAACGTTAGGATCTATCTCCAGTAAACCCCACCTCAATAAAACTTTGCATTTTATCCTCCTAGCAGGTAAAGTCAGCGGTTCAGCTACTAATCGCTTGAGAAAAGGGATACAGAGCCTTCAAAATAAAGGGAAGAAAGAAGGAAAAAGCAGGGGCCGTGCCCTGCTGGCCAAGCCCGCGGGCACGCAGCACCGCCACGGGCTGCGGCCACCAGGGGGACCCGCCCGGCTCCGACGGGAGGAACCCGGCCGAGGGCTCCGAGGCTCCCAGCGAGTGGTTTCTGCAGCACATTACATTTTACTGGAATGCAGATTGTTTACTAGGCGCTCTTTTTTTTTTTTCCCCCCCCTTTCTTCAGATGACAAGATAACAAGATGAAGTGCAGGAGCAGTTGCCATTATTGCTTTTCTTTTCCAGCCGCAGTACTGCAACTTCCTGCTGGATCCGAAAGGCGCTTTTCAACGCTTGGCACTGTCGGGCAGCTCCCTGCCAAGTTCAGTCTTCTACATGGCACATAAAGACAGGGTGGTTGCAGGGGAAGCTTCCTACATCGGTTTTGAGTTATCATCATTACTTTAATGAGTTATCTGCACCTGGAGCAAGACGTATTTCTTCTTCATTTTTTCCCTATGCACAGTAAGGCACTGTTATGAATAGCTTCTTCCAGTTTCGTAAGCTAGCTGCCTATTGTTGCAGGTTAACAATTATCAGGATCCTTTCAAAGGTATATATATGGCAAGTGAAATATTAAAAGAACTATCTACAGAAGCAATCTTCATAAAAGGTACTACTCCCAACAATACATCACTTCTTTAAATTTGCAACTTTTTTTGAAAGAACTTTGAATTCTGCTAGGGACACAAAATACCAAGTTCAAAGAGACTCGGATCACAGCAGCATTGAGCCATAGCGCAAGGGAACAGCACTGGGACAATCCTCTCCTCCTTCCCCCCCGCCCCCCCCCCCCCCCCCGGACAGTTACAAGAGCTTACAGCCTCTCCCTGTTGTTTTTGGCCCAAAGGTAAATTCTGCAACAGGTGACATAAGAAATCAGAGCTCTCTGACCCACCAGCAGTGATCCGTAAGGTTGGTCTAACAGCACAAGGAACCAGAAAGCATAGCTGTTAGGAGAAGGAAAAGCGATGTATGCCAGATAAAGTCATCTTGCATACAAACAATTTCTGGTAACCCTAACAAGGTAGGTTACTAGTCATGCCTCCTCCTCTACGGTCAGGTGAGCATACAACTTTAATATTAATACCTTTCTTTTAAGAGGAAACGCTTACTTCTCCCTTTGGTTTTAGAGGGCAAAATTCCTCAATACAGATATGATTCCCATTAGGAATAAAAGAGGCTTCAAGTTCAACTAACAAGACAAGCATAGCCAAATTATTTAAAGAGAATATCTATGCAGAAAGAAATGATTTACATAGCTACTATAGTAACACCAAAAAAAAAAAAAAGTTTCACATCCTCTAATCCAGCCTAAGAATTTAATAGTAAGCCAAACATTAACAGATCTTACCAAAAAGGCAGAACACCTCACCCTTTCGCAATCAAAACATAAGAATTATTTGCCTTCAGCAACTAATAGTTGACAAACACTACCAGTGCCTTTTTGCTTCTTCACGAAAAAGCAACACTAATTTTGCTCTTGAAATCCAGATCTCTAGAGCAATTCAGCACCTCTGTTTGGAAATGAGCGATCAAGAAAAAAAAAAAAAAAAAAAAAGCAAACACTGCTGTTCACATTATGACTGCAAGGGCTTTAAAAAAAAGCCATGTTTAGAGTTCTTGTGCTAATTTGTAGACCGAGAATGTGGGTATGTGCATGTATTCATTCTAACAGCTCCAACCGTAAAGACGCAAGCACCCCGGTTAATTCCCCTCCCCCTGAGACAGTTGGCTGCTCTAAGACCAAAACCATACCATTTACATGAGAATTTCATTAAATATTTGTCCTTCACTTTAACGCTCTTGGAGTTTCGGCAATTACCTTCCACGGGAGCACTCCTCCGCAATACAGAGGGCATTTTTTGAGCTTTGTATCATGCTTAGGTTATTTTCCCTGCAGCCCGGTAGTTCAGATTTACTACTTTTTACGACCTACAGGTACTCGACTTGCAGTCGAAAGTGCAAGTTCAACATCTCCTCCGCCCTGCACACCGCCGGCCGGCCGCTCAGCGCAGCGCCCGCTCCTACGGCAGGTGCACAACGTGCCACTGCCCAGGTAGCGAGCCGTGTCCCCCCAGAGTTTAAAAATAAAAACCGCGGCCAGACTTCTTTTTTCTGGTCTCTCTCGACCTTACACGGGACCCGCGGGCTGTCGGCGGCGGGCTGTGACCGCTGCGGCGCGGCGGCGAGGCCGGGCCAGCGCCGGGAAGGGGCCGAGCGCCCGGCGCTGTCCCCTCAGGTGCCTCCCGAGCCGGGGCGCCGCGCTCCCGGCTGCCACCCACGCCCGCCTGCTCCTTTAATTGTTATTAATCAAGCGAAATGAAACAAGATCACCGGCCCCAGGACACAGCGTGGGGCGGGCACGGCAGCCACCTTCCCTCGCCTTCCCCGGGCTGAGGGGCGCGGGCAGGGCCGCGCAGCCGGCGGGCAGCCGCCCCCGGGCAGCCCCACGCGGGACGAAGCAGGGAAGCCGCTTCTCCGTCTCCCCCCTCCCCTTCTTCCCGGCCCGCCGAGAGCCGCTTACATTTTCTGCACAGGTTTCCGCCGCTTGCGACTGGCGTAGGTGACATTGGCGTTCATCCTGCCGCTGCTCCAGGGCCGCCGCCCTCCTGCCCGCCTCGCTCCGGCTGCCGGGAGGGGGCGAGCCCCAGCGGCGCCGCAGCTCCGGCCCCGGCCTCGCCCGCGGGCCCCGGCCCTGCCGCCCAGCCCGCAGCGCGCTCGGCTTCCCCGGCGCGGCGAGCTCGGGAGGCGGAGGCGCCACGGGGCGGGGATCCCAGGTGATCGGCGGCGGCGGCGGCGACACCCACTGGCCGCCCCCGCGGGGCACAGGTGTGGGGGCGGCCGGGGCTTTCCAGCGCCGCGTCCCCCCCTTCCCCTGCCGAGGCGACACCGAGCACTCGGCCGGCCCCGCGGTCTCCGCGCCCCGGCGCGGCCGCCTTCTGCTGGCCGAGCGCCTGTCAGTGTGCGCGGCGCCGGGCCGGGCCGCGCCTCCCCGCCCAGCCCAGCCCAGCCCAGCCCAGCCCGGCCCGGCCCGGCCCAGCCCCGCGCCCGCTCCTCCTGCACGGCGCTGCCGGGTCCCGGTCCCGCCCCGCCCGGCTGACAGCGCCACCGCCCCCTCGCCCCCCGGGGGAGGCCCCTCGCGGCGGCCGCGCTGAGGGAGGAGGGGGCGGCCGCGCCGCCATGTTGGGAAGGGCGGGCAAGGGGAGAGAAGGGCGGCCGGGGGGGGCTGGGAGGGAAGGTGGGCTCCGGGCACCGGCGACGTGAGAATCAAATAATAAAATGATAAATGAAATAAAGTCACGGTTGCGAAAGGAAGCTGAGCCTCGGCTGCAAGATGAGGCTTGTGTCGGTCACCTGCCCGCCCCGAGGCCTGAAGCCTCCTCGGCTTCCTCGAGGCTGAAAAAAAAAACGTCCAGGCCGCAGGTCACCGAGTAAACAAGACAAAAATAAGGCGCTGTCACCAAAACGAGGGGCTGGGAGGGAGCCCCAGGTAGGAGTGCTCATGGGTGGACAAGTGGAAATGCACAGGACAAGGACAAGAGGACGCCTGGGGGAAGTCACTTGGGGCAATGCTGCAACTTCCTAATCACCAGAAGGAATGAAGGGGGTTATTAGCCCAGGATGTGGTTAATATCTCATTAGGGGGTAAATCCTTGAGTTATTATGCTGACATTTTAAGCTAAACACTTATTTTAAAGGAAAGCAGCAGCATCACAAAAAGTAAAAGGTGCTGCCAAACTGCTGACAAATAAAACCGCTTAAGAAGCCTCCTAATGCATTTGTGACCCGCCACTGCTTTGCCTTCCTGTATTCTTCCTCTGTTTCCTCTCACAAGAGCAGAGCTCTTCACCCGGAATAAAGACAATAAATTTTGTCTCTGCACTAAACTTGGGAGACGGGAGTCACCCTGTGTAAACACAGGCTATACACAGTCGTGACTGCGACAAGAGCCTGGCTGACCCGTGCTGAGAATGAGGAAGAGCTCCCTTTTGCTCCCATTGAAGCCCACAAAACTCTGGCCACTTCTTGAAGCAGACGGCTGAGTCCAGCCCAAGTGATGCAGCCACAGCCTTGGCCTCTCTGCTGCTCAAAACTCGGGCTGTTGGCTTTAGCACAGGTCCTTGTGTTTTGCCTTCTCCGGGTTCTCCCTGCCTGCCTGCGAGGAGGCTAAGGCAGTGTCCTTGGTGCTGGCTTGCATCTGCCTGCAGAAGCTGGCCAGGCTGCAGGAATTAAAACAGCAGCTAAGAGCACTTGCACATTCCCTCACTGGCTGTTGAAACCAATACTGTGGTTATGCAAGTACTCCTGCTCCGGTATGCTGACAGAGGTTATTAGCTGTGGCCCAGGTATTACCATATGGCAGCTGCTGGGAAAACAGAGCACTGCGGTTGTGCAAACCCCAGCACAGCCAGTCTCCTGGCTCAAGCGCAGCTGCGCCGTGCCGAAATGCAGCAGCTTTGCTGAGGAGTCCCGGCTGCAGCCGTGCTCTGGTTCCAGCATCCTGTGCATCCCGCGGTGGCATGGGCCTCGTCCTCAGAAGCTCACAGCATGAATTAGACAGCATAACACACGCTTGTTTACCAGCTTAATTGCTCGAGTTTAATTGCCTGGGAAGCTATCCCAGATGGAGAGTATGCTGAAGCCACAATATTCAGATTAAATTAATTTAACTAAATCTTAAAAATGCTAGCGTGCAAGTAGTAGATCAAATACTATTCTGAAAAGTATATCTTCAGCAAAGAAAAATTATTGAAATCCATTGAGAAAAATATATAGTAAAGGAACTGTACACGTTAAAACATCGGTGCATTGCATTTGCATTCCTGCCACATTCCTGGCCAAACACCTTGGCAGAGGATGTCAGCTATTTGTTGCTATCTGTCGCTCTGCAGTCCCTTTCCTCTTTGTTGTCTTCTCTTTTCACTAGATGTTGCCAGCATCCTGATGGATAGGCAGTAATGTGTGCCATATCCTACTTCTTTCTCTTCTTCAGACTTTTTTTTCAGACTTTTGATTTTAGGACTAAAACTGAAAATTAATGCCATTTACTCTTTCTAAATCCATCCATCTAGCCAAACACTCTATCTCTTCCCGCTTAAACTTCCCAGTCCCTTTCACTACTCTTTTCACCCCTAATCTCTTCCTGCTCACTGGTTTCTTCCTCTGTCAACACAAGTGTGCTGTGATCACTCCATACACAATACAAATTGCTGCTTTGCTTTCATTCTTCTCTTTAACTACATTACCTTTGTGTTGAAAACTTACAGACATTGTTTAAAGCTCCTCATCTTCCAATTTTTGATCATTTCCAGTCTGAGTTTCCTCACTGAGACTGAACAAAGTCTTCAGCAACTTCTTATTCTCTAATGAAAATCCACTGAGGTCTCTCTCCACTGAGAGATATTCAAGATCTCAGTGTGTTTCTTGACTTTTTTTGCTGCTTAAATACTGTCAGAAACACCCATAGGTTGCAGAATCACAGCATGGTTGAGGTTGGAAGGGACCTCTGGAGCCCATCTTCTCCAGTCCCCCAGCTCAAGCAGCGCCACCAAGAGCAGCTTGCCGAGGACCATGTCCAGACAGCTTTTGAGGATATCCAATGAGGGAGACTCCACTACATCTCTGGGCAACCTTTGCAAGTTCTCATGCTACCTCATGTATCAGGTCCAAATATGCTGGAGGCCACATGAAGGAGGTAGGCTTTAGCCTCCTCTGATAGATGTCATCTCCCCATTAGTTGCCTTCTGTGGCCATGGGAATTTACATGGTACCACTGGAGTTCTATGGCTGCACTTCAATTCCCAGATTTGAAAGCAGAGAGTAAGGAAAACTTGCTGCTAGCCAGAAACTTCATCTTCTGAACATCCATCCATACAGTGCAATCCTTTTCACTGCCTGGGACTGGAAATCCACTCCTCTAGGTCAGACACCTTTTTAACAACAGATAGGTCATCAGATGTTCAGAACACAGACAATCATAAGATGCATGGATATTTTATATTTGTGTCATTTAAGCCTCTTACACACAGTTACCTAAAAACAAACAAACAAAGAAAACAAAAACAAACAAAACAAAGACAAAAACAAACAAAAAAAAAACAGTATCAGGTTATCTACAGCTCTATGATTCTATGATTTTGCAAATCTGTCCTCTCCTGGCGCTTTTGCTGTCTCTTTGCCCAGTACATCATTTCAGTATTTTCTTTTCCAATTGTTTATTTGGGTACAATAGATATCTTGCCTCATATTCAGTGTAAAATGGACAAAAAATATACAACTATGAATCAGCTATCTTACAGCCTCCTTTACAGCACAAGGTTGTTTTGTTTGTTTGTTTCTTTAATTATTACTCTTAGTGGTAATATTTGGTCAGGTTTAACATGGTCTTGCATATGAAAACTGTGGCCAATATTATGTAGACAATTAAAGGGTTTAATACCTATGCTGATCGTTTTCATGTTCATAGTAGTACAACTGACCAACCTCTTCTTATGTTATCTCTAGGATACTACCCAGCTGGCTTACTAGGTCTAAACTAAAGATCACAATGTCCCTTAATAACTTCTCTAGAACCATCAACAATCACTTTTCTCCTCATTACTCAAATCCAGCATTTCCACTTTTAGAGTCATGAATTGTAATTCTATCCAATAACGAGATTTTTAAGAGAAGTGTCTGTGTATCTCATGAATCATGCCTTTCCCTATGTGAGTGAGGTGCCATACTAGCTAACACGCTCTCCCATACCTAGTATACTGCATAATTATGATCTTCTGAAGCTTCCAGAGCTCTTGCTTGTCAGTAGTCACATCTGCTGTCCTGGCTCCAAAACGAGCAATTATCTTCTGACCCAAACATCAGTTCTGCCCTGTTTCTGCTTCTCCTGCCCTGCACAGACCCCTTGCTCATTTCAAGAGGTTGGCAGCTGCTTGGAGGAGAGGACTTTTACTAAACAGAAATTCCTGAGTGGAATGGAGTTTCACAGGATCACCACGAGACCAACAAAAATCTTGTCACTTGGGAGGAATTTATAAGAATTATAAACACTGCTTGCTATCTTAGGGTCATCTCTGACTCATTTCTATCCTTTATCCTACTCTCTCTGTCCATGGCCAAAACTTATTTCCCTCAGATAATTCTGTGCTGACTTCTTCTGGTTGTCTTCAGTGCAAATAACACGGAAGAAATAGGGGTTGATTATTTGTGATTTCTGCCTCCCTGGAGATGAGAAAAAAGAGCTGTGGTTTAAAACTGTAATTTGTGCAGTTCAAGTTTTGGGGATATGCAGAACTGCCACTTGTTTAGGAATTACTTGCCATTGTGCTTTTGTTCTGCTGAGAAAGGATATCTGTGGTGACTCTCTTCATACTCAATTCAGGGAGCTAATCATCTAGGGAAGTTCAGTTGTAATTAAGTACTCTGTATATTGATTCTTTAGTGACTGGGGAAGTCACACAAATGGTTTATTGCGAGGAACCGGGTTTATTGAAAATTCTTCCTTGCCTTTTTGGAACTTTAATGGAAAGATTTCAATCTAGAAAAATAAAAGCTCTGAAATGTGACTGACAGTACTTTATGATGACTGTTTTTTACAGAAGCCTTATTTTCAGGTACTAGTTGAACTGTAGGTAGTTTTGATAAGAATTAGATTGACAAGAAGCTTTTTTCCTGCTATTTGTATTTGTGTCAATATGGAAAAGAATCAGTGCATTCCTGTTTTCTTTCTCCCTACTTCAATTGCTTCTGTGGGAGCTTCTGATATGCCAGTGTTTAAAATTACACCTAGTTTTCCATTAGGTATTCAACCTGAGGAGCATTTCTAGAAGCTGAAGAGTCATACAAAGCACAAAAGATTTGAAACATAATTAAAATTTGGGCAAGTTGCCTCTGATCCTTATAAAATTGTTCGTGCTGAAAGGTTTTGGTTAATAATGGTATTTTAATTACTTTAAATTCATTGAATTGCACTAATCCAATGAAATCTATAATCTCAATTGTCAAGACACAGGCCACAAAAAATCCTGAGTAGAATAGAAATACAATTATAGACATCATTCAAGACTTGCAGAAAACTTGAGAAATTAATAAGCATCATCTGTGAGACTGTATCATGATTCTCCTCAGATTGTATAACATGGAAAACAAGAACCATGTTTCACCCATAAGTACAAGAAAATAAAGGAGTAAAGGAACAATATCATTACATTGTAAGTGTAAAAATCAGCACACTGCTTACTTTTCTCACATTTTCTCTGATATACAGAAATGAGTAGACTGGAAGAAGTTTATAAAGAAACAGCCTTCCAGTTAAAGAGAACTGGGGCTGATCTGCTGGAGAGCAGTTCTGCAGAGAGGACCTGGGAGTCCTACAGGACAGCAGGCTGACCATGAGCTAGCAATGTGCTCTTGTGGCCAAGAAGGCCAATGGTTTCCTGGGCTGCATTCAGAAGAGTGTTGCCAGAAGGCCAAGGGAGGTGATCCTGCCCCTCTACTCAGCCCTGGTGAGGCCACACCTGGAGTATTGTGTCCAGTTCTGGGCTCCCAGGTGCAAGAGGGACATGGAGCTACTGGAGTGGGTCCAGAGGAGGGCTACAAAGATGATGAGAGGCCTGGAGCACCTGTCATATGAGGACAGGCTAAGAGAGCTGGGCCTGCGTAGCTGGGAAAAGAGAAGACTGAGGGGAGACCTCATCAATGTGTAGAAATATCTAAGGGGAGGGTGTCAAGAGGATGGAGCCAGTCTCTTTTCAGTTGTTCCCAGTGACAGGACAAGAGGCAACATGTACAAACTGAAGCACACAAGGCTCTGGCTGAATATGAGGGGGCACTTCTTTACTGTGAGTGTGACAGAGCACTGGCACAGGCTGCCCAGGGAGTCTGTGGAGTCTCCTCCTCTGGAGATATTCAGAACCCGCCTGGATGCCATCCTGTGCAATGTGCTCTAGGTGATCCTGCTCAGCAGGGTGGTTGGACTGGATGATCTTCAGAGGCCCCTTCCAACCTCAGCCATTCTGTGATTCTGTAACTTTTTTTTTTTTTTTTTTCCCCAACCCTCTTCTCCTACAAGCATTACAAATACATTTTATTATATGGTTATAACAGTTTTTGTTGTCATTACAAATGAAATTCATGTTTTTAACCTGGAAAGTGGAGAACCACCATTGTAATCCAAGCTAATCCACTCCCAATCAGGTACTAAGAGCCATAAGTAATCAGCAGTAACAGGTCAGCCCTTCCCATGGTCAAATAGATGGACCCAATAGAGCCCACCCTCCTAACCAAGACTCCAGCAGCTGAATACCTGTATGACCTATATATCTTCCTTCTCCTCTCCCTCCTTGTCAATTAAGTTTATGTTTGTTATGTCTATAAATAAGGAGTTGTCTGTAACTACAAAACCCATTTAAAGAAAAATGCCATTTCTACATATATTGTATGTTCATCTTTCTGACAGATTACTGGGATCAACGAATACCTTCTGTTCCTTTCTGGCCACTGAGGCTCACTGGCACAGAGTGTAACAGACACATACCATTATATTTTCTTGGTTTCCTTGATACAGTGGCTGCATACAAAATGCAAATTGCAAACGACCACAGGCATGTGTTAACCCCTAAACTGTTCCTGGGAATTATGTGAGAACACACTAAAGCCATGCAAAGGACCATTCTAGCAATTTTAAACTACCAACGACTGACTTTTAATGTCTAGGATGTTGTCATGCTGCTGGAAGTTCACTAGTACAGGTATAACTCTAGAGTGTATTTCTGATACTTTTGGCCATGCAGTTAAACAAATAGCTTACACTTATTGTAAGCTATTTGTATGCAGAGGCAGGAAAGTTTGGGTCACAACAGTAAATCACCATGACAATCAGCAAATGTGGGCAACACATGATCCAGCTGCACCAGCGTGTGATCTTGCCGCACCAAGACATTCTGTGCTGTTACACTCAGAACAAATACATGAAGAGCTGCCTTTTTTTACTTCTGCTTTAAAAAGCTGTTGAACTATATTTATTAACAGGGCTTTGCCACTAAATTGGCTTATAACATTAACAAAACCTGTGGCTTGAGAGGGCCTGAAACAAGCTTACAGTGATGATGGCTAATGCAGTAGGCTGCAAATTCTCTTTCTGCTCTCATTAAGAGGAAAGGGTATACACAAAGTAAGACTAATGAGTTAAAAAAATGATCTAAATTAGAAGTGACAATACAGTTAGTGTGCCAGAGCTTAATTTCTGTACCAACAAACCTGAGCTAATTTTAATAGATATAGCTATTTGTCATAAATTTTAATTTAGACTTATAAAACCTTTATGTGACTAAAACAAGCTACAGGTATCACATTATTGGCTTTGTATTCTCTCTTTTTCTTGGGACTTCCTATCAACTCTAGAAGGTATACATAGACAAGAATATGAAAAAATAACAGATATACCAATATCTGAATGCCAAAGGTCAAGGCTAAAACCGATTTGTAATTTATGAAAATTTCTCACATGGACAGCTTTCCATGAACATACTGCATAATTAATAACAAAGAAGAACAAGCAAAGAAGAAAGCCAAAACACAGTGTTTTTAATACCTACCCAGGAAATAGCCTGCCTGAGAAAAAATGTGGCATGTGTTTGTTCTTTTCAAACTATTTTCATGAACACGATAGAAAATACTCATTGAGTCCCTGGTTCTCATGAATGAGCTGAGCCTGTGTCCTGGCAGCTGACTGCCCTGCCCGTCCCTTACAGCTTTCTGTCACAGAGAGACTACAGCTGTGCTAACTGACCTGTCAGGGGCTTACTGAGACACTGTCAAGTGATTGCAATTTTGTGTAGGTTTTGTAATTTAGACCCATAACATCTTTTTTTTCTATCCAACGTGACTACGACTTCCCCTCGTTTCAGCAGGGTTTTCTTTGATTTCAGCTGTGACTGAGGCAGCCGAGGAAGCTGAGAGAGGAGAGGGGACAGTGAGTCTGTTAGGACAGGAACACAGGGAAACAACTGTCTCTGGAGAATGAGTGCCAGCACGAATCTAGAGAGCGATCACATTGCACAGAGTAAACAGCATTGCAGAGAAGGCAACAGGAGCAGGTATCTGTGCTAGGGAAGCACTTTAAGACTTAGTCTGCAGAGAGTAGTCCTGGCATGTTTTTTCTGCTCAGCACTACAGAAGAACATGCATGCACTGAAAACTGCCCGCAAGCCAGTTGATATATTGTTTGCTTTATCCCCCCCCCTTTTTTTTTTCCACATTTATCCTGTTAAGTGTCCCAACCAGACTGTGTTTACATGTATCCCTAAGCAAGCCACAACTGTTGCTAGCTACATATCATCTTTATAGTCCCATTATCTCCGGTTCTCTTAATTCAGTCTGGCCCGCAGAGTAACTCGTAGTATTTAACACTTGCTAGTAATGAGTGTTCTGAAAACCTTCTTACTAGTGTGCCCTGCATGCAAGAGAGGTATTTGGCTCTTTGGTTGTACTGACTTACCTGTTAATTTTCACTACCAGTTATATAGCATCAGCTTCAACATAGAGCCTGAGGTACTATCTGAAAAGTAGGGTTTTAAGTCTTAGCTATGTGGAATTTGTCTCTTAAAAGTTAGCATACTACGTACACAAACAAAAAAGTTCAGAATGTTCTTTAAATATTTTTCCATTTGCACTAATATCATTTAAGATGCTGAATTGGAAAACTCTGTCTTGTAAAAACAGCTACACTTCTGCTTCTTCTACAGGAAGTTCCCTTAATTACAATTTGTATTCTATTCTGTATAAATAACTTTGTAAGATTCCTAATTAATAAAATACAAAAGTGGAAAAGCCTATCATAGGCATATGTTGTATAAAAGATCTTTCCAAACTAAGCGCATAGTTTTAGTGCATTATTATATAATCTTCTAGAAAACATTAGGAAAAATAACTTCAAAACCTAGACGTTGCCAGTTTTTCTGATCACAGGTGTCAATTAGCAATTCCAGTGATATCAGCACAATAGTGTTCGCTAGAACTGTTTCCCCTGTGCTTCACACAATTATTCTTACTACATCCCTATACCTACGATACACTGAATCACCAAGATACCACAAAGCTTTAGTAGTTTATCATTTCCCCCAAACAGTCAGAGCTGCTAGCTAGTCTATCTACTAGAGATTAAAAGTTGTTCATTTCAGATGTGTACAATATCGCTGTTTTTTGTTGTTGCTGCTGTTGTTGTTTTTCCTGAGGGCATATATTTGGAGCCACTTCACAGTTTCTTTCATATCTCTTTCTTACTGAAAGAGATATCCTAGAGGCAGCAAGACTCCAGAAAACATGAATTTTTGATACAGGATTTCTCTTGTAAAAATTCCCTGACTCTACACTTCGTAAATTTGGATATGGACTCCTTCAGGTTATAAAATTAAGGGTGATGTTTCTATAGTAATGGGCAGCGTGAAAGATGTCCCTTCAAAAGTAATTCAAGGAACTTCAAGGAAAATAGGATAGTACTTTAAAATAGAGTGGCATTTGAAAAAACAAATTAATGCTAAACACAGGAATTGAGTGACGTGGACTCATGCATGTTAAGTAGTAACAAACATCTGTGAACTGGTTTGTCTGAACTTTTCAGCTGACTTTCATGCTTGGCCTGAGGTGACCTGTGGTCTACATAATGGCCCAAGACTAGTGGGATTTTTATTTTTTTCTCCAAAGTGGGAAGAAATCTTTTCTGATCTTGTTTCTACCTAAACCATTAACAATTCAGGATTTACAGCTGAAGGATACCTTACTGAATGCAACAACTATTTTTCCCTTTTTTTTCCTGTTTCCTAGTAAATATTTCTACTATTCCTACCAAAAGTATAGTACAGTACTCATATGGTACTTTTCCTAGGAGTACATTGCTACAGAATTGATCAGCTAGATAAAACTGGAGAAGAGGAAAGAGAATAAGCAGAGTACACAAGGAAATCCAGAAAGAATAAAAAGCCAACAGTTAAAAGATGTGGTTATTGAAGAGAAAATTGTAAATGGCTAAGGAGAAATTTGTTCTCAGCAAGAAGACATTAAAAAAAAGGGTCTAAAAAAAGCCACAGTTACAATAGTAGCTCATAGAATCGTGGAAGCTATTGATTCTTAATAATTCATTGAGGAAAGTGACTGTAGGATCCATTGGTCATATGTTTTTCCATTAAGAAAACCTTTTGCAGTGTTGTTTGTGACAGTAGTTACTGTGGCAGAGAGCCATATGATGAATCCTAGAAATTTAACTTTGTACATATGGCTGAGCTGCAGCGTCTGGGTATTTGCCATATTCTAGGGACTGCAGACATAGCCCTTATACAGCCATATTCTAGACTCGATCTGAAAAATGGACAAAGAAAAGGAAAGACACAGGAGCAACGTTCAGCTTGTCTGCATAAAAAAATATTCTTTTGGCCTGTTGGCTCTATTATTTACAATAATTCCTTCTCAGTGAAGGCTTCAGGAAAAGGCATACACAGGGAAACCTCTGCCTCCCCCTCTACCACACACCCCTGCAGTAAACTGGAGAAAAAAAAAAAAAAAAAAAGCCTTTCTAAAAATGGAGACCTGAAAAACTGACTTTGGGATATTCGTCTTCCTGTAGAAACCTCTCCCTAGCCACAATTGTTCCAGCAGTCCATGTTTCAGAATGTTATGGCTAGGTAATGTTTGTTCAAGATGTATTGCTACTCTTGTATAAAATATTCCCATAATTCCCATAACATTCTCAATATGTAGCAAGTATGTATTTCATGGTCTCCATTGTTTAAGACTAAAGCTTGAACTAACGTCATAACATTTATAGTGGACACAATGAGGCAGTTATCTTCATTAGGGCACAACCTGGTAGTTACGTTCTGTGTGTTTTCCCCTTGCTTTCCTTCCTTTTGTAGTTACATCAAGAGAAGAAACAGAGCTTGGCATTTTCTACCCTTCATCTCAAACTCTATAGTAGGCAGTACAGAATAAATAAAAATTCCAGTATATGACTTCTGTCCTAAAATGTTACAGTTCTTGATAAGACCTTAATATCATGTCTATGGGTCACTGGAACAACTGCTTTTATAAGATTAAAATGCCATTAAGCGCAAGAATTTCATCATCATTCTGTTCTTGCTATGGATATCGATACTCTGATGTTGCTGAGTTTGTTCCTTCAGCATCTAAGATCTTCAGCATCTAGCCTTAAGCAGCTGAATATTTGCTACAGTAATGTAATTTCACACAGACACGACTAATTATATTAATCTTGGTGATACTGTCAACTTCTTAGGCTTGTGGTGGCTGGAACAACATATTATAATCCTCTCCAAGTTTATTACAACTGCTTTCCATAAGCAGTGCAAACTCAGTGATATACATGCAAACTATCCTACAAAAATTTATATATGCCTAACAGTCAGAAGAAAAAAATTCAAACATTAAACTGTATTCAGACTTAGAATAGAATTTTCTACAATGAACAAGCACTTCTGGTATATGCTGCAATGCTTCAGGAGATGGGGAAGAATATGATGTACTTCTTACTGTTAAATTAACAGTAGGCTTTTTCTTGACATTAATATGCTAAAAGAACTGCCAATATTGGTAATTTGATATATTGTTCTCATTCAATTAACTCTCTTCCACAATAACAGCATATTTGCATGCATCCAAACAGCAGAGCTAGTCCACATTTTCAGAAATACTTTGTAAAAATGATGTAACATAGAATAAGGTTTTAACAGCACTCCTTATTCTAATTCATTTTTGTCTTTATGAAATAAATCATTGTTTTTTAGTAGCCAGGTCATTTCCATCTATAAAAAGCATAGAAATCACTGTTTAGTCTTGTTTTGGTCTCGTGCTTCCCAATCCCTTCAATCTATTTAGCTTAGCAGATGTACAGAGGCACACAGATGGAAAAAAATCATTCCTTTTCAAGCTTGTTGTTTAAGAAAATAGTCAGGACAGCAAGCTGATGGCACTATTTCTGTCTTCTCTTGCAACTGCAACCATTGCAAAGGAGATATGGGGAGAAAAAGCACCTTAATTTATAGAAAGATCATGATTTCCATGCATCTTGCCTAACTTCAAGCCTATCTTATTGCCCTAAATCAGTCCTATGTAAGAGAAGTGACTCTCCTCATTGACTCTGAGCAGCATGCTGCAGTGCAAGGGCTTCTGTTGAAATTAATCGTTCACTCAAACTAGGGGTGCTGTTACTGTGAGTGTGGATCCACATGCTGGCTTCCTCCAACAATGGGATGAGATGAGCTGCAGTTCTGTATCATTTTATCTCTTCCTTTATTTCATATACTTTAGCTTCCACTGGAGAAACAAAACAGAACATCAGTAGGAAAGAATGTCACCATGCCCTGTGCATCAGGGTAGCTGAACTGCAGGTTTAATTGCAGACTACTCCATCGCTGTAGTCTAAATGCAATCAATGAAGAGATATTGCTGAATATCAGGTTAGCAGAAGCTAACCAATTATACATACTTCTGCAATTCCATCATACTGTTCTATGTCCTTGGTAACAGGATTCAGAAAAAAAGCCACAGTGGTGCTCACTGCTTTGATGAGCAGCCACCTGTACTACCAGATGTACAGATGTTCAGGCTTTTATGCCTTTAAAGTCAACATTGTGCAAGGCAGTCACTCAGACCAGCAATCAGGTAGCAGTCTCAAACAGCAATCATGGCTCACTCAGGAATTTCAAGTGATATTTGGACCCTACAGGACTTTCCTTGTGGGAACCTGTCATGGCAAGTTTGCCCTGACAGAGGGCTTTAAAAAGGAGAGAAATATATATTACTTCATGCAAGGCAAAACACATTTAGGAGAAGTTAAAAAAAAAAATCTATACAAAAGGGTTCAACCTACATCTTTGAGAACTCACCTTTTTAGGCAAATCCCACCACTGAAAAGAAAACAATCACCTTGTTTTAAGCAGATAAAAGTGGCACACTTTTGATGGCCTCTCCTTTCTTTTCAAACTTCCTCCTATTTGAAAGATTCTTGAGATTTTCTGTTTCCTTTGATCCCAGGCTTACTGACTTTTATACGTTGTATTCCTCCTAAGGATTCTTATACCAATACAGCCAACATACAAGCATTTTTCTCTGGAGCTTTGAAGAGGTATGTAGAGTTTGTGCCATTGTTCTGCCTTTCTTTTTTTTTTTCCCCTCTTAAAAAAACTCTTCCTTTACTGCTTTCTTTTATCTAATTCTTAGCTTTTGAGCAGGCAAACAACAATACAAAGCTAAACCCATTAGTCACTGAAAGAACCTACATCACCCATCATCAGAATGTTTTGTTTCTTCTGCAGCTGTACACTGCACAAAAACACATTCATGTAACCCCACACAAATGCGGATGTTTTGAAAGCATAGAGAAAACAAGGAAAAAGAGCCAAAGAAGCAAAATAAAGTTGAGGAGTAGAAATATCTTAATTGCTTCCTTACTGAAATTAAACTGTATTCTTCAAGGTATCTAAGGTATAAGTTAACATATGGAAAGTACTATTAAACATGATTACAAAATACATTTATTTTGTGGATAGTTCTTAAGACAGCACTTACATGCAGTTTCATTTATTGTGACTCTTACTGTATTAGTAAACAAACAGGCTGAAATTGGAAGACAACAGTAACAGCTAATTGGAAATATAGTGGAAAATTACAGGTGTAGTATGCAAGTTGAAAGCTGTTCTTATCATTCAGACTCAAGTGTTTATATTTCTAGAGAAAAATAAGTACCTAAGTTGCATGTAGAGCTTGGGGGGGGGGGAGGAGGTGTTAGAAAAGCAATTTGGATTGAGCAAAAACAGTAACAATTCAGACTTGCCAGAAAAATCAACACTATGTCCAAATTTATTTTCCAGAAGAGAAATCCTTCATTTAGGCAAGGGTTAATATTTCCAGCCTCTGAAGCAAACACTTTAAGAAGCACTACAATGTTGTGTTATTTTTTTTTTTTTTTTAAATGTCATTTGAAATAAGGTCAGGATTAATGCTCAGTGGATTTGCTGAAATAAACGCTCATCTGCATCTTAAATTAACTACATGTATCCATCTCTGTTCAAAATGGATGCAGATTTGCCTTTTCTTATGGGTTTATACATTACCTTGCATGATGAATTCAACAAAATACAGGCTCAAATTTCACACAGAGACACTTTCCATGTATTACTTATTCCATGTGAAGCTATGAAACAGGAGTAAATAGGCATTAGTTTGTATTCTATATAATAATTAATTGATTTGAATTACAAGTCATCTTGAAGAGTCAGAATTGAACATTCAGTTTGAAATCTGGCAAATACAGAATAAACTAGGTTTCCTAAAATACCACATTACAAATACAAATAAAACAACTAACACACAATACAGATAATAACCAAAAGAGCAAACCGTAATAGCAACATATCAAAGTCCAGGTGCCAAATTGCTCCTGAAGAGCTGTTGTTACTAGGTGGGTTACAATGCAAAGCATGAGAAGAGTTCTCATGGAAATGTTACTTTTAAGGAATTATTACTTTTATGTGGTTTTGCTACAAGCAAGCATACGGATAATACTACTAATTTAAGTAACTAATAAATAGTTCCTGAAGAATAAACATACTGTACACACCCTTACTAGGCAAAATGCTGTCACACCCATTTGCTTTTATTCCATATTTTCACCTCTGAGTGAAACAAAGTCAAACTCCTCTGTCAGTTCTCCCCATAGGGCCTCCAATAACCAGTGTTTAAAGGCTTTGGAGGGCCAGATGCATTGAGAAAGCATGGGATTTTAGGGGCTGTCATAAGGAACTTCAGATGGCAGCAGGATATCCAAATGCACAATCCATCAGCCACTTTGGCAAGCATTTCAAAAGCTCTGTAGGAGTGAGCTGGGATTCATAAATCCATACATCCCTAGGCTTCAGGTGTAGTTCAGGAGGCTCAGATTTTTAGCATAAATCATGCAATCAGCCTTATTGTTAACAGGTGGTTGTTGGTCTTAGTTTGTGAAGAAAAAATATTATTAACATCAGCATAAACTTGTGTTATATGTGCTAAACAACTAGGTAGTTGTAAAAATTAAAAAAAAAATAAGAGATAGAATACAGCACTGACACAATCCTCATGGAACCAGGCTATGCGGTAGGAACAGGCCAGTAATTAATAATATAAAATCATAGTAACAAGTAAACATATATTGTATCATGAAAATAAAAAGGAAAGAGTAGTCAGGAAACAAAACAAACTATTTCCAAAATCAAACAGAACTGACCTAAGGCTTGGAGGCAATGGAGTAGAAGAGAGGTTAATCTGATCATGCAGCAATCCTTATGACCCCTTTATGTTGATAGGATCATTCCTCTTAAGAGATATTAAAACCTTTGGAGGAATAAATATGCTAAATTATGCTGAGATGAAAATGCTCAAGTTTTATTTTGCTGTCTTCAGTAAGCTGTAAATATCCATACAGTGAAGTGTGCCCATGATACCTCAACTGGCTCTGTATCTGAAGGCAAGGTGCCGATTTTGATTAACCTGTTTCTACCGGAATTTATTGATTTGTCCCACGTGTTTCTTTGCTGCTTCAGTAGTCTTCTCACTTCAGCATTTAGAAGACAATTAGGTTTTCAATTTGCTTCAAATAAAAATAATGCTAGAAGAATATAAACAGTCTTGAATGGAACCTGGTTTCAATTAAATTAAATTAAGATGCCTATAATTTAAAATTTTGGAAGAAATTGAAAAATCCAGAATTTGATACATATTGTGAACACAGGAACAAGAGTATAAACACTGAAATAAGACTGAAAAGATCAATCAACTTAGATGCTTTGAACCATCCAGAAGTCAAACAATACTGCATGAGAAAAGCAAATGGACCAAACAAAAGGGAAAAGATTTAATGAAACTAATTAAGCAAACATTTTTCTTTTATTATGATGCATTACTGTTAACGATGCTCACTTTCCACTTTTAGCTCCTACAATCATCTTCCTTTGTAACATCTAATCACAAAACACAAACTGCCTCAGCATAATTTAATTCTTTTGGGTGTAATAAGCTTAATGCTTTATATAGCAGTGCTAAATCTAACAACTGTATGTGGTCCTGCACGAGGTCTAAGTCATGATCATATAAACCAAAATATATAAATATCCCAAAAGCAGACAAAGCTATAAACTACTTTAAGTGGATTTCAGAAGTGTCAGCAAATTGTGTAACACAAAATATTTGTCCAAGAGAACTTTCTAGGCACTGAGTATATATTTACAAAGCATGAAGTTTTCCTTTTGCAAGAATCTACAGCATAGGAGGACCATAGGTGCTATACTCTATAAACCCTAAATAATCAGATGCAGTTTCAAAAATATTTGAATTAAACTAAGTTAATGATTTTCAAATAAGAAATAATTTAAAAAATATCAAAACAAAAATAAAACCCCAGTTCCTTACTTTTTTTCCTATTTGAAAAAAAAAAAAAAAAAACAGTAAAAGTAATAACGCTTTCTAGGAGGAGGGGAAAGACAGGTGAAGTCAAAGTGTCAGGAGGTCTGTTTGCCTTTAAGCCCAAGGCAACTTCTGAGTGTACTGTCAAATCTCCTGTGAAAAAGCAGCAAGCCTTTAGTTTAAAGTACAGATTTTATACGTATGTGTGTTATAACCTTCTAGACTAATAAGGATCAATATTTGCATTAATACCAACAGTTAAGTTATAACTTTACATCCCCCCATTTTTCTTATGTAATATTACATGTATTAAAATAATTTCACAATATCTTTTGAATCTGATTCTTTCCATGAAAAGTGCTCTTAAGTCTACTTAAATGAGTCCCATTTCCTTTCCTATTATAAAAGATCAGTTCCAGTATTACTATTTCAAATATCAGTAACAAAATTTCCTGCCTATCCATAGTACTTCAGGTTATTAGAAATTATGCGTATTTCATATTCCAGTGCACTTTCTGAATCTGCTGGATTTAATTCATTTATTTTGCTTAATCTGCTTCCTTTGTCTTGTGCAATAAAAAAATATTAGAGCTATCAAGAGACCTGAACAATTCAGCATTTGTGTCATTATGTTGTTGTGTATGTTTTTTATGCAAATAATTCTGTAGGAAAGTGAAACCCACGTGTATGGTTTTACAGCTATACAACTTAATGAACTGACATTAGCAAAAATACATCTGACTCATAGTGCTTCCTATTTCGGGGAAAACTTCTAGAGCCTCCAAGTTCACAAAAGAAGAAACCTATGCAGATTTTTTGAGTTGACTGGGTGGTGAGACCAAGTTCAGCCACTTCCCATGTCCAAATGGGACACCAGTTGTTTCTCCTTTCACTGACATTGTAGCAACAGGCATAAAGTCTAATATCCAGGGGAAGTATTGGACTTAGAGGTTATTCCAGACAGAAACAGGAAGATGGGCCTTTTTTTATTCTGCATTAAACCGTTGGGAAAATATTGAATGAAGGCATGAAACAGTAGTCTTAAGGCTGATAGGAGGGTGTAAGGATAATGCCATGGGTGTCTCTTGAGGTTTTAAACAAAAGTAGTAAATGCTGGGGAATTACCTCTTCTTCAAAATGAAAGTTTTGCCTGCCCCATTTCAGCATCTATCATAAAACTTCTGTATATCATCTATAGTGATTGTAATGCCAAATTGATGCCAAATGCTGCTAATTGTTTTAAGACTTCAGTTCTCTTAACTGCTTTACTTTGTAATGGATAGTGGGGAAAAAATAGGGGTGTGACTATAAATAGTCATTCCTTCACTCAACTTGATACATTTGCTCATTTTATTATTTGCTCTGAAACAAGGGAAACCAAGGAAATAGAAACAAAAAAAAAAAAAAAAAGAAAAGAAAGAGGAAGAATAGTGAGGTTTCCTGGACCTTTTCAGACTTCTTTATTCTCAGAATTTCCTCTTTTTTTTTTTTTTCCACACAGCATACACACAAATACATTGGCAGCACTGACAAGTCTGCTCAGTTCAGGTTTACTTCCCTTTCTTGGTTTACTACAAGAGCGATGATAGCAATAACTAAGATATACCAGTCAACTGATTTCACAAGAAAAATCAACAAATTGCTATGGTTGGTGTGCAAAATGATGATATTAAACAATCTTATTTTTAACAAATTTTTAAAATTGATGTTTCGAAAAAAAGTGAGTGATAATTATAGGCAGTCTTTTCCTAACTTTGAAAAGATTTCTACCCTAGTTTTAGTGTCACTTGGTTCACAGAAAAGGCCTTCTTTTCCCATTTTTCTAAACAGCAGTTTCCATAAAGAAGAAAGACTAAGATCCAAATCTGCTATTCAGCACCCTATGTGCTACCCTCAACACCTGCACACATTGAAACCCAGGTGTGAAAACCCCTGCAAGTCTAGTAACCTTAATCCAGACAGTGGTTCAAAAGGAGCTGGTATGCAAAACAAAAGTAGATGGCTAAGACCTATCTGTATTTAATGATATTTATTGTAGATTTGAGAATCTAAAACATTAATCATTTTCCCCCTCACAGGAGACCTTTCTAAATTTCAGAATGCAGACAGCATCTGCACCCAGGTAGACTGAGGAGGTGACATACACTCATTTGCCTTTGGGAAAAATAAAATGTATGAATAAAACCACATACATTCACACCTATACTTTTCTGAACAGGTTGATCTCATTCTCATGAATTTCACCAGAAAAATGCAATGTCTTTATTATTTGATCATTTGGCTTGTTATGACAAGGCAAGTGCAAAACAGACATTTAACCACCACCCAAGTCTTCTGTCTTTTGATAAGAAACAATGCAAAGAGGAAGCTGATTTTCTTCCTCCCCCTCCTTCCCACCCATGTCCAGAAAGGTTGGAAGCAGTCAGTCTTACAGGCCCTCCAGCAAGAAGACTCAACAGCTGTAGCCTTTGCATTAGCATCTAGGAAGCCAGGCCTTTAAACAGAATAACCAGCATATAGCCTAAAGAAACTTCATTTAATGCTAAGAGTTAGAAACAGAAAGGGCTGATTGTATATTAGAGAATCCAACACTATGCTAAGGTATGGTGTAGCCACCAGAGAGAGGTTTTGAAAGATACAAAAAGAATATCTAAGATATCTTTTAGGCTATTTAATATGGGAAGAATATCTCCTGTAATGAGACTTAAAATGCAGAAGTGAAAATGAACAATGTTTGTATTTGGCAACCTGTACTTTGATCCTTATATTAGGAATTATTCAATGATTTACCCAATACAGGTGTGCATGTAAATCCCCTATGGGGATTTTGTGTGCTCTCTTTGCTATGTGAACATTGTCAAATACGACATTCTGGCCTTTACCTCATGCTTCCATGTAGTTCCTGACTGAAGCAGGAAAAGAGACAGCAGACCCCAGCACCATGCTGTGACCAGAACTCCTCCAGAGAAAGCTCCCTGTGCACCAGAGGTACACTCTCCTCTCAGGTGGCTTCCCATGAAATCCTTCAGAAGGGAAGCTTATAGTAAGCCTTTAAAAGGATCAGATTTTGCTCCTGGGGAGGAGTTGCTTTTATGTTCTGTTTTCTCTGAGAAAAGGATCAGCAAAACATCTGCTGTAGGATATGAGGCAGTTAGTAAAAGAGGCTTTTGATCAGCCAAGAGAAGAATAGGAGAGAAGAATTCTAGAAAATATGTAGTTGGCATTAGGATGATGCTTGTATGTATTTTTGTAAGCTACCAAAGATAGTTTTGCCATCTATCATTACTACATGCAAAAATAAAGTTTAGCTTACTCTAAGCAAGAAACTCAATTCTGGGACATACAGTAGTCTGAGAAACCTCAAGTCCTCCTGCTGTAATTAAGAGCTAGGAGTGAAAACAGAGTGCTATGGAATAAGACAGCATGTGATCATGCAATTAAATGCAGTATTGTAGTAAGTACATACCAATGTAGGCTAATGCTACTGGTATCTCTTCCTGCATGATATAGCTCCTCTTTATATGAGGTATAATGTAGCATTTTACACTAAGCAGGCCTATCTACACACTGCACTCCCATAACTCCCAAAATGTACTATAGCCCTCACTCTGTCAGCTGTGGACACCTCAGCTACACAGCAACCTTACAACAGTGATGCAGTTTTAGGTATGTCTTCATGTCCTCCTGAGAAAGCATGCCAAGAAACCTAATAAAGTAGACAAGCAAAAATCAATCCTCACAGAATATGCCTACATAGTCATATATATTTAAAGCCTGGAAAAACAATAGTAAATTAATATTATTTAGGATGTAAAGCCAATTGTTGAAACATAGCTGTAGTAGATTCTGAAAGTGACACTTCAGCTCTGCATCACTTTCTGGGTTCTACTGTTACCTATTTGCACTAAAGTTTGGTTGTTCACCCTTAAAAATTCCAGGAAAGATAGATGAGAAAGGATACATCAAGTCTTTTTCAAAGTTTTGTGACAGTATTCACTGACATCTGGGATTGTTTCCAGTAACAACTGCCCTGAGGAAACAGCACAATCAGCAGCTATGGAGTCCAAAAATTAGAAATTAGTTTGGCATAGAAATTCGTAATCTTGAGGAAAGAAGCCAACTGAAGAGCACTTTATTCATCTGGCCTCTGGTGAATAGCTGCTCTGTATGGCATGGAATGATATTGTGGGCAAAGATTTGAAACACACTGGAAACAAGTGGCTTAAAACCAAGCCTTCTGGGGACTGAGAAAGATTCTGTGTTGATAACAATACGTAAAAGCTAAAATATGAGGCTCCTGGGAAAAGGGGGAAACACAACAGAGGCATCACTAGAAATATAGCTGCACAGAATTAAGTATCATTTTCCAAAACCTTAGCATACAGATAAACTAAAAATGTATCCATCTTAGTGAAGACAAAAACTGAGATTGTTAATGCAGTATTATTTATATGACAAGTAGAAAAAAAACTTTTTTAATTTTCTAGAAATATATTTTAAAAAGAGCTATTTTAACTGAGAAACATGGAGTTGGGATCTACAATATTAAAGAGACTCTGAATAACACTTTAATACAGGGTTTTGTTTTGTGTTAGATGAAAGAGGGCTGTGGATAAACTAATGTTCTTTAAATACTAATGGGATTAAAGCAGCAACATGATACAATTTGATTAATCTTTCTAATAAGGAGTTGAATGCATTTGGTTTTCACTGCCATAAAAGAATCACTCTTTTCTAAGTGTTTTTTTATTTTGATGGGGTATCCAATATAACATGATGTGGATTGGTTTAAAGACAGTTGTGTTTGATTACTTTCCTCTCTTTGTTTATTATGTTCCTACTGTTATTTTAAAAAGTATCTTTGCAATGCTGATGAGGACAGATTCAAAAGCTCTAATTAACGAACTCTAGACATGGACGACTAAATGTATACAAATATAAAAGAAGTCTTGAGCCAAATCTGAACATGATGAGTAAATTATTCTAAGAACCATTACTTAAGTATCATCAGCAATGCCAAACAGCAAGGAACAAATTGTAAATTGAAAACATGACCTTATGTTTTCCTTAATTGCAGGCACTGAAAATTTAGAGAGCCTGAGCCACTAATAATTTTGAGCTCCTAAATCTGTGTTATAGAATCTTTGACATGGGGCACTAGAATAGGCCTGCAATTTCCTTTTGTAACTCCTCCTCTGGCCACTATTGTTTTTTTTTTTTTAATTTTATTTTTATTTTTATTTTATTTATTTTTTTTATTTTTGTTTGTTTGTTTTGTTTTAATTCTTTTTTCTTCCACTGTACAGGGAGATACACAGAACTATAACCCTACAAATAAGCCTACAAGGCTCCTTTGGCCTTTAGCAAGAGCAAGTTCTCTACCTTGCACACCAGCCCATTCCTCAGCTCAGCCTCTAATGTAGTTGCCTCTTAAGCAAATGAGGAATTATGTTTTGTCTGGTGAGCTTTTCATAGAAACATCTACCACCTCCATCAGCAGGCACAGAACATTCCCCTACATGTTTGTAGTGAATAGGTGTTAAAAGGCTGTTTTTCTCAGAAGTCAACCCTGCTGAGCAAAAAGAGAGGGCAGTATTTCTATGTTGTCAGACTACAACCAGTCAGAAGTTTCACATACGCAAGGAACAAAAAAAATCAAAACAAAAGGCAAGTATGTGGAGACAGCCTTCTTCAGATGATCTACAAATCCACATCTGAAGCCCTCAAGCTACCTCTAACATTGTAAGTATTTACTGATAGCTAAAAAATAGTTATTTTTTGCTTTAGTATATCTCAGAGTATAAGAGCCAGGAGTGAGGCCATTCACTACTTTATAATTGTCAAAGTTAGCTTGCACCACTACGGTTGCTGGTGTTAAGAGGCTATTTGTGCCTAACAGAGAGAAACTACCCTCAACTGATATAATTGCATGAAGTTTCTTGCAGCCAAACCTTCCTAGCACGTATGCGTGGTTCACCTTCCCAAACACTCAGGCAAGCTCCCTCTGCTGGGGACTTGATGTGCTTCATGCAGGCCTTGTTTTGTAAACCAGAGCCTTACTTCAACATTGAGGGAATTCCTTGCTCATCTCTTGGCAGAGCAAGGGATCAGGAATAACTCCTATTACTCACAGTAAAGCCAGACTTAGAAAGAAAGAGAAACATTCGTTAATAAGATTTCTTTCTTTACAGTTATGTTAAAGAAAAAAGGGAAAAAGAAAAACAAAAAGCACACAGACACAACGCATACAGCTAGTGTTCTTGGATTGGTTATTGTTTAAGATGTATATTTCAGTAGATGTATAGTGAGCTGAAGGAATTAGTATTTTAAGGCAGATTTATAGTCAGAACCACCACACTGACATTGAGGTTTGCTATATTTCAGCAAAACATATTTGTTTTGGTGTTTGCATTTCAATTTGGCATTCTTTACAGACTCTGTTTAGAAAAAAAAATAAAAATCTCACCTGTGGTTTAGTAAAGAACCAGCTTCCTCATAAGCCCATTGAGGATACTGAAATCTGATACTGATAAAGGCAGAGCCTTCCCTGAGCATCTATCCTCTCCTGGCAGGCTCGCAAGCTAGCCATTACCATTCTCACTGAAAATAGTGGAACTGTCAGCTTAGGCTTTTATATGCCAGCTGATTTTTTTTTTTTTTCTTGGTGTCCAGCTGGGCCCAATGATAAGAAAAAAGCACAAGGATACTGCTCAGATGCCTGCAGTGCCAGGTTAATAATCTTGTCCTTCCTGACACCTTTCCACCAATAAGAAAGCACGTTAATTAGTTTAACTATTAACTGCTGCTCTATGAGTCAGGATGAGTCCCCTGAATAACAATCCAATAGCCTTTATTTTTTATCCAGGTGAGAAGACGCTATTAGACTAGCAGTTCATGTTTCTCATTTTCTAGCTGTGTGCTGATGATTTAAATGTCTGTTTTTGAAGAGCCTTTTCTTTGAGAAAGGAAAGGTTGTCTCTAAAAAGGTGGCTGATAGCCCCCTCCACACCCTTCCCTTTTAAAAAATCACTGCCATTGCACAGTGTGCACTTGCCTGGATGTATTTCAGACCAAAACAGCCTAGTAATGTTTTAAGGCTTACTCTCTTGATCCATTCATTTGTCTAACTTAAACATCTAATCTACCATTTCTGGCAGTGTGAATATTAAGGCATATCAGCTTTGAAGTAAAAACTGAAAATTCTGCCAGTTCTTGACATTTATACCACAGAGATGTTCAACCACTTGATAGACAAGACGTTACTATATTTGTTAATCAGATAAAATGACGGAAATCCAACCACGACTGAAAATTTGTGTTTGCGTTCTAATACTGAGTTCTCACTGATACATCCGAATAGAGAAATATAGATCTGAAACTAAACCCATTGCTTCAGAAGCTGACAAAATCTTCAGTGCAATTTATCCTCCCACTATATCTTTCTGTGCTCTTGTGGCTTTTTAAATCCATAGGCTCACACACCCACACAGAGCAACTAAATGAATCATTTTCCTCCGCGACTTCCCCCATGTCTACCAAGATTTATTTTTTTTTAATCTTTTAAAATTGAATAACCAAAGACTGTTAGCAGTCGTGTGTATATAAATTAAGAGAAACAACCAAGGAAATACGACTTCTAAAAATGCCACCGATGGCATAAGTTCCATAAAGGGCTTCAAATGAGGTCACACTTGCATTTAAAGACAGTGTGTGTTATGCTGATCAGACCACCATTTCCCTTTCCAAGGGAGGTTCCCTGTTAAGAATATCTGATCGCTTCCATACAAGAGCAGTCCCACTGAGGTAACAAGCATATATGATTGTAAAGTTTGGTTCAGCCTTCTGAAATATCCAAGAACAGGGAAACACCCATTTCACTCCACAGCTGCTTTCTTCGAGAGTCTCAGTTCAAAAGTGTTCTAGTACTGCTGGCTAATACCAAGAAAATGTAGATCACAGAATCACAGAAAAGTCTAGGTTGGAAGAGACCTCCGAGATCACCGAGTCCAACCTCTGATCTAATGCTAACAAGTCTTCCACTAAATCATATCCCTAAGCTCTACATCTAAACTTCTTTTAAAGACCTCCAGGGATGGTGACTCAACCACTTCCCTGGGTAGCCTATTCCAGTGACTAACAACTCGTTCAGTAAAGAAGTTCTTCCTAATATCCAACCTAAACCTCCCCTGGCACAACTTGAGCCCATTCCCCCTTGTCCTGTCACCAGGCACGTGGGACAAAAGACCAACCGCCGCCTCGCTACAGCCTCCTTTCAGGTACCTGTAGAGTGCAATAAGGTCACCCCTGAGCCTCCTCTTCTCCAGGCTAAATAGTCCCAGCTCCCTCAGCCGCTCTTAGTAAGACTTGTTCTCCAGACCCTTCACCAGCTTCGTAGCCCTTCTCTGGACTCGCTCAAGCATCTCCATGTCCTTCTTGTAGTGAGGGGCCCAAAACTGAACACAGTACTCGACGTGTGGCCTCACCAGAGCTGAGTACAGGGGGACAATCACTTCCCTGGACCTGCTGGCCACACTGTTTCTTATGCAAGCCAGGAAGCTGTTGGCCTTCTTGGCCGCCTGAGCATACTGCTGGCTCATAGTCAGCCGACTGTCAACCAATACTCCCAAATACAAGTATCAATAAATGATCCTCCTACAAACTCTGGGAAAGTGTACTCCATTCTAAACTATAAAAAATAGAGAAGTCAAAGAAAAATAGCTAGAGAAGATCATAACACAATGTTGGAGAAATTTGTAACCTATGATGAAATAAAGTCTCTTAGGATCATAGCTGAATGCATCAGTCTGACCAGCAAGCTGCTTAACAAACAGAATCCATATTTCTCTTTTCAGTAGTAGGAAGTAGCCAAAAAAAAAAAAAAAAAAAGCAAACCATCAAACAAACAAAAAAAACAGCACACCCAAACCACCAGGATATGTGAGCGTACATATTATGTCTCATATTCTCTAAAACCTAGAATGTAATTTGCATTTAAATTTTTATAACTAAGAAACAAAATTGAGATTTCCTGTGGACAAGCTGTCACACCATGTTACCTAGTGTGTAACACTAATTTTAAAATGTTAATTAAATATGAGTAAAGTGCCACTTTCAACCACATTTTTTTCTCTCCTTTTGAAAGAGGTATAATTTTTTCCTGTGTTGCAAAAAAATAACATGATTTGTGGGCAAAATTTCTTTTCAACTGTATTTTGTATGGTATGTAGAGCAAGGACAGCATGTGCATCTAACTGTTTTTGTTTGTTGTTTTGTTGTTGTTTGATAAGAGGAGCTGTGACATTTGTTTTAAATGAGTAGGGCTGAAGAAAAAGAGACAGCTACATATGTGTGTACATTGATAGGATGAATACCCAGTTACTTAGAGCAAAGTCTGCTGCAAATATTGCAGCATTATCTATCCTTTCTAGACAATTGCGTGCAATTGCTTAGGATAGCTAACAAAACAGACAGAATGATAGCCATAATGACTACCGAGGAATGCTTATAAACAGTGAAATTTGTAACTGTGCTAGGAGCTAACACACTATTTTCTTCTGAGAATTCACTCAGGATAGATTACATGAAGAATTTGAAGGGAGCCATTTAAAATACAAAGATGGATTTCATGGTGATTTGCCTTTGTGTTGTTCAGACTTAGAAAATGCATAGACATTGAAGAAGGCTTTACATCTACAGTGCTTACTATTACTGACTGGAACTACCACAGTCTCCTGTAAATAGCTCATCTTGCTGTTGATTTTTTCAAGGTGCAGAGATGTTAACTTTAGAGATGGTTAGGAAATGATTAAACATCTCCCATGTCATTTTCTAATTAAGAATTTGTGGCAGGAAGATAATGGTCTGTAAATACAAATTTTCACTGTTCCTCTCCCTTTCTTTTCACTTTCACTATGCAAGAAGCAAATTTGTCATTCATCATAAGCTTTTGATTAATTAAGTAAATGAATTAGCTAATACAGTTTAAATAGCTACAACAAATAGAGGTACATGATACCAGAAAATGCTGTCAAGTTTCTGCTGACTCTAATCACTGCAGTGAAGCATACCTCTCCCTCGCTTCATTATCAGTCTGGGTGCCCGGTATTTTCCCTAACACAGTTAAACATATCATTGCAACCACAACACTCAGGTTTCACTGGAACAAATGATAATCTTAAAGAAACTCATTATGCTTTCTACCCTTTCAGGTGACAGCCAGGCAACTGGTTTATATCTGTGCCATTTAAATAAAGTATCAAGTAATTTGGAGGAAACAATGTACATGCCCCAAAACTGTATGTGTAGTTAGAAGAAGAATCTTTGATATGAGCTATTTTGTAAGGGGTTTCTAGTTTTCTCTCTGCCCAGATTAAGAACCGTTTTCAGCACGGCTGCAAACAGGCTTTCTGGCAGGTGGGAATATGAGCCAACAATGGAGTCTTTACAATCATGAACCTGGGGCCTTCTCTTACTCTGCAAAACAGACGTTACACAGCAAGCAGCAATACAAGCTCCTGCAGAGTGATCTGCTTCCAGTTTGGTGGATGAAAGTTGAGCTCATTCTTCCCTGTTCTTCCACATTCGCTGGCTGACATGACAGCTAAAAACCTTGGAGGGATCGTTTTCTCTTTAGTTCTGTCAGTGATGTACTATGCTGTTTATGCACTGGAAACAGAACTGAAATATAACCAATTTCTTATGTGATAGCAATTGTCAGGCAAAAATGTTCTGGTAACTCAAAATCAGGACTGAAGAAGAATATAAAAATATTTTGACAGTATTTCTTACTCATCCAAAAACCTGGGAAGCCTTTAACTGAGCAAGTAACAGCAGCTGTTTGGGGAGATGATGATGCCTACCATGAAAACAAAACAAAGCCAAAAAAGCTTTCTTTAAATATTTTTCTTTCATGAATACTAAAAATGCTGGAAAACATTGTATTAATACTTTTAGAACCTCTGTTTGCATTAAATACAAGCATGTTGAAGTTGCTGGGAAGATGCGAGCATATAGTGATCCAACTAAGGCAGCCTGAATTTCAGAATCATCTCAAGTGAAAGGTTTGCCTGTCCAAAGCAAAACAGTAGTTTTTCATGTGAAAATTCTCACACCAAAACTTTGTGAATGTTTCTTTCCGTGTCACAAAGCAAATTTACAACATTGTCTCGGCCACAGATTGATTCCAGGAAGCCCATCTGAATCTACCATGTAGCACAAACAATAACACCATTTCTCCAGGAATGTTGGTGTTCTACTAGTAGGGAACAAAACAAATTTTACATGTGTACGGAGTGAGAAACAGGTGTCTCCATCTCCTCTCCACAAAGTACAGGTGTATTTCTAGGCAGCCTGCTAGTGTTCCTCTACCTCTCACTCAGGACACTGGTGCAGGGCTGGGCTACTTTGAAGTTAGATGTATGAGGTGAGGCTGCAATTTGGTGAGAAAATAAGTTCAATTTCTTATCTAACTGAATTCCCCAAGCTATCAAGGACTGGGGAGCATAAGGTGACTATTTTGGGGACATCACAGAGCATCTAGCAGAAAAGATGGCAATCTTCTGCTCTTTCTAGAATTAATCCTCATTTGAGAAAGGGTGTAGAGAAGCATAGGGACACAAAAACATGGATTTCTGGCCTAGGTATGTGAATGCTATTTGGAAGCTTCTCTCACTGAGTGCTCCTGTTGTAACATTATGCAGTTCCTATTACAGCCCAATAAACTACATTTCAATAAGAAAAACCCTCTGCTCTTAGGACTTGAACCTGGACTTTCAGCTGAACAAGTGCTTCTTGAAATAGTAAAGAGCCTTTGCTCTGTGTAATAGAAACTATTATATTTTATGGAATAATAGTTGTGATTATATCATTTTAAATGGCAGGAATAGTTTATCCTGCAAAAAGAGTAACATATACATCTACAACCTGGAAATGATGCAAATCATACACATGTGCAAATATCCCATGAAAGCTTTCTTTCTAAGTAGAAAAAAAAATGTTAGATCTTACATTAGTGGGTGATGTGTCTACTCAAGTGCGAATTGTGAAAAATGTTGTCACATGCCTTGTGATGTGTCTACTCATACTGGAGGAGGTTATAATATACATATTTAATCCACACACCACAAACTATCTACATTTCAGCAGATGTTTTCTCACAGCTGAAATTTTGGAAACAAAAGCCATTTTTTTTTAACCACAAGATATGAATCACGCTACAGTAGCATGGAAACCAAGGTTTTAATATGTTACACACTACAAAATAACAAATATAGAACAAAGATAGCAGTCTAACATGATAACTATAATTCTTGAGAAATTGTACAGGAAATCTTGTTTGCTCTATGAACAAATTAAACTTTATAGTTTACCTATGAATGAGGCTGATTAAATTCTTCCATCCCTGAGTAAAAGGGTTTTAAAACAGTAATTATTCTTTTTTTGTAGATGGATCTAGTTTATCTTAGTCTCATTTCAAATTATGCCTCATTGACTTTTTAGAAACTGAGACATTATTTGCACTTAAATGTTAAAATTGAAGTCGTTTGGAATTTACACACAAACTTATTTCTACATTTTAAACTTTTCCTTTCCTTTCCTTTCCTTTCCTTTCCTTTCCTTTCCTTTCCTTTCCTTTCCTTTCCTTTCCTTTCCTTTCCTTTCCTTTCCTTTCCTTTCCTTTCCTTTCCTTCCCTTCCCTTCCCTTCCCTTCCCTTCCCTTCCCTTCCC